>JABFTP020000179.1:0-80693 GCA_013387265.2 Cryptolaemus montrouzieri | reverse complement strand
TTGGTCTGTCAGTTTTACGATTTTTTTTCTAAATTCGTCGTCTTCTCTTCGCAATGTATTTCAAATTCGGTAACTCCTCCCCGTAGAAGTTTATTATATATATATATATATATATATATATATATATATATATATATATATATATATATATATATATATATATATATATATATATATATATATATATATATATATATATATATATATATATATATATCTATGTGGTTCGCTGACTACCGGGTCAGATTCAATGATGAAACGACTTGTTCCAAGACATTCGTTGACTTCCGGGTCAGGCCTGGAAGTGATGTTATGATAGACGTCGATTGCCAAGACTGTCTTGGAACTATTAATCGTCGACTTCCAAGACTGTCTTGGAACTATTAATCGTCGACTTCCAAGACTGTCTTGGAACCATATATTTTATACTCTATATATGTGTTTGGATCTATATATCGCCGACTTCCAAGGCAAGAAAATTCGTCCATATGAAGAGTGGCTATGAAATCCGAATTACTTTCGTTTGTTGCATACTGATCATGCGCAAAGAACAATGAAATCTATTTGCAAGACAATGTTATCTAACTTACAATTACTGCAGATGTATATTTTGAATAGCGTTCAACTCTACGATATGAGAAGAACGAATCGTTTTGTTTTCAAAAAACTACAACTTAAACAATTAATTTAGAAGCAAGAGGACGAATACACAGTAAATCAAAAAATGGCTTAGGTATAATTGCTACTGCCCTTATTTCAAATATCTACATATGTTGTTCAAGACACAAAGATGTCAATGTATGGTGTATTCATCAATCATTCGATTCGAGTCGATTCGAGCACAATTATCAAAAATCTCAAGTAATAACAAATCGGATTGTAAGATCTGTACCATTTTGTTTCTAACACAACTGACTTACTGACAACTGTGTACAAAGTTTAATGAAATGGATAATGCATTGTAGTTGAATAACTCGAAATTCATAATATGAAAATATAAGATAGTTTTTGTACGATATTGCATGTCATAAAAATATTTCGCGTTATAGATGCAAAGATTCCTTGATGTGCTCATCCATTTTTCCTAGAGGTTATCAGGCACCCAGGGAAGGTATAGTAAACCGTGCAACTGGGAGCTCTAGTTCCAGAAACCAACTTCCTGCAGCGCTACTTTTGTTTTTTGAATATCCCGTCCACCTTCTTATGGCAGTTTTCTTCTGTCAATTCAACCGGTCCATGTCAATATCATGTTTTTTAAGCGCGGATATTAGAGGATCGGAATATCGGAGTAGATTGATTTAGTTGCATTTGTGGTATTAATTGCACTCGGTAAACTGCTGATTGAACCGATCGACTCGTGCACAGAAAATGATCAACATGAAAAACAAGATTAATCCGGAGGTAAACCTACAGTTTCGACAACTTTATCGCGCACCATGCTACGAGTTTATCAGATGTTGTACCGAAGCCTGCGAATTCCGGCCGATGTTGCCAGAGTTAGTTTCTTTTCGGGTGATTCACTTCTAAATTGAAAATTTGATAACTTTCATTGGTACTATGGTTATAACTTCTGGACTGCGATGCCTATTTCGCTAATTATTTTTTTGTTGTATTTGTAATTGTTAAGACAAGATTAGTTTGAAAAAAATATTCGAACAATCAAACAGAAAAATTAAAAAAATTGCATTACAGGTAACTAACGGTTAATGTGATAATGTGAGTTATTTTGTATTATTCATTCATTAATTCTTGCAATTTAAGCTGAGTTGTGTAATTATGAAGTTAAAATCTTATGTTCGTTGGTACTAGATTGCAAATTAGAGAGCTACGGTAGGGTTCCTGGACAGGACAACACTTGCCGGGTTCGCAAGTACTAAACAAAATACATATTTATGAAAATTTAAATTAGCCACGAACTTTAATACGAAACTGAAAATTTCAATGGAGAAACTTTCTGTTTCGTCCCAATACTAGGAACCTTCTCTACGATGAAACGAAATAATGCATGTTCTTTCCATGCAATATAATACTCTAAGAAAAGAGTTTCATTACATATACGATATTATATATAAAATTGCGTATAACTTTAATTTTAAAATAACGAGAAATTTCTCGCCGATATTTCATGGACTTCAATCATAATAATACGACATAGATAAGTTCGTAACAGTCTAGTAGCAACATAAGCAAATGATGAAGAACAGACTTCTCAAATATTCTTTGTGAAATTGTGATACACTTAACCTAAATTCAATATAGATGTATCACATCGAGAAAACGTCGATATTTTGTCTTCATGAACATCTACATCTTAGGAAGAATAGAACCCATTTAATAGCGGCTACCCCACTTTCGGCTCAACAGCTGATCGACTCGTAGCCAAGTGCGCGATTAAGGTGTCGAATCTGCAGGATTACACATTGGCGATTTCGGTGATGTTCATACTAAATATTCATGAAATAGGATTCCGAATGTTGAAATATGCTCTCATTAGATAATGCTCTTGTGTTAATGGTCATTATGGTCAATTGATTATCTCTTCGATTCTTTCAATGACTGCAGCTTTATAGTTCCTGAAGGAAAACCTTACAAACATGATTTTATTGCCTTTAGGAATTATGGCAACCTGATTAAATTGAAATATCCTTCATTCAAAATTTCATTATTTTTAGGCAAATTTATAAGAAATCATATTGTATTTTATATTCGAAACAAACTCATTGTTAACTCGTCTTTTTTGTTCATATATTACTTGCCATTGGCAACGCAATTTTCATAAGAGTTTTGTTCTTTGTATAGTTCTTTGATAAAGCTAGTGCACGATATTTGTACAAAATGCCATCAAGACGCTGTCTTGCATGTAATTATTACAAATAAAATCCAAAATGTCCGCATTTTATGATGCACAGGTAGGATTCAATTTAATAAATGAGGTATTAAAAATACCCTCGTATGAACAAGGGCATGCGAAAACGTGACAAGAGGTACCATTTCTTTCAAGCACATAGATTTGTTGTGTCATAACCTTGATTTTTTTTGTTGTTTCATCTTTTAACAATGTGCTGGGGAACTTAGCCCATTTATACAGTGGACCTACAGCTTATAGTATATTCTGGACCACTCTCCTAGACCCTGCAATAATAACTGCCACCACAAGAATTACAAGTTATGTGGTCCTCTTTAGGCGACTCTTTCCAAATATATCTTATTTGTTCAAGGACATTCATGACTTGAACCAGTATTCGATTCAGCACCTAGGCTGAACAATTCCAATATGCTTGCGCACTAACCTAGATTTTGACATATTGTTTATTTCAAGCACCGGATTACAATTTTTTAACTTCACATCTTAATGATAGATAATAGAAAAAGGAACAAAAATTGGCAACAAAGCCGTGATCTGGAAACAAGGACAATTGAATAAGATACATGAGTACATTTAATTTTTCTTGTCCTTATATCGTCCTGTGAGCTTTTATGTACAAATCTTCTTTTTACTATGAGCTAGAACAAATCTTCTCTTTGAACTTTATTCTATGGTTCAAGCCTTGAACCATAGAATTGAACTTCAAGAGGGAATATCGGATCATTGCGATTATCCCAGTCTCGTCCTCACTCTGCAAATATTATGATTTCTCGGAAGAACCATCTTATCTTATGAATACTAATTTCTAGATTTTTGCCTTTATTTGAAGGCACTTCAATGATGAAATGACATCGTTTTTCTGAACCAATTATGATTTCCCGCAAGAATCGTCTCATGAATGCTACTTCCAAAGGCCAATGAAATATTTGGGAGGAGTTAGTTTAATCTTACAATTTAAAAAATAGTGTTTTCATAATATCAACTCACACTCAATCAAAATGACCGAACGTTGGAACCAACTGAAATAGTTCATTCATAATTACTTAAAAGTTATAACTGCTATATATATATATATATATATATATATATATATATATATATATATATATATATATATATATATATATATATATATATATATATATATATATATATATATATATATATATATATATATATATATATATATATATATATATATGACTTATGTATCTTTACATAAACGAGCCTCGTCTCATAAAATACATTTTCAGATTCGGACGGAAAAATGTGATTTCATTTATCCCATGAAGGATTATCCCGTAAATACATTTTAAAATCGAATTTGATTCCAAGAGAAACATCAGGGAAAAAGTCTTTAATGGCTACTACCATCAAATCAAAGAATTCTGCCTCTTATTTCATGATCTTGTAATCTTTTATTTATTTCATGTTCATCAAGTTCACAAAATGACAAAACGCATAGAACCTACGGAAAATTCCTGCACATTATATTAACATATAAGAGTGATAGACATTTCGCCCATTTAATGCTTAAACTATATGGAGTTAGAAGCCAACTGAGATTGGTACTTCAAACTTATTCGTTATCCCATCTCTTCGATCAAACTGAGCAACAGAAGTTCACAAAATCCATATTTTAATTTTGAATTTATAGTAATTGATAAAAACTATTTCGAAGCAGGAATATGAATGTCATGAAAATCATAAGATTCCTGAATATTCCAAATCCTGAATAATATTTCAGTTGTGAAAATTTTGAAAAACATAATTTCTGTGATTGAATATTTTTCAGCTCACATTCATTTACTGGGAATCTGTAACTAACCAAAACTGTTTGTTCGACTTTCAACTATAAGCTCGGGAAATTCCCCATTTACAGTGGATTCCGAACCACTCTCCTAGACCGTACAATGATTACAAGTTATCTGATCTTCGGAACTTTATGCTCTCTTTCCAATTTCACTTTTTATTCAAGGACAACGTCTATAACTTGAACCCGGATTCGAACCATGAACCTGGGCTTGATATATCCAACATACTTGCTCACTATCTGTACAGCTACTCAGGAGTTAAACCAAAAACTGAATAAACAATCAGCAGTGAGTGGTAAAATATAAAGTGAAGAACTGATGTTGCCTGAATAATAATAACCAACGTTCATTCAATAAACGTCATGGTTAATTGTGAAAACAATGATAATTCAGTTTCATCAATTCAACTTGGGAAAGACATTGATTTTGAGAGAATTTTCACAGCTTTCATAATTAATGCCGTCTATCTAAAAATTATTTTGTTGTCAAAAACATTTACAACATCCAAATACTTTTGAAAAAAGAGACAACTAGCTAGGAATGTAGTCTATCCAGAAAGTTTACTAGTAAGATGACAAAAGGACTCTTAAAAGATATGTTAATTCTTAAATTTTTCTCTATTCTCACCTGAGCTTTCAAGTTAACCTCAATGTGCAACATAATTGCCTATATACATGGATTACTTTTTAACTCTAATTCATATTCTCATAAAAAAAGACAACACAAATTTATTCAGATTTCTGTCCAGTACCTTTTTCTGCCATAAACATATCAAACAAATTATAAAATATTTCAAAACAATACTAAAGTAAATTAATCACTTTTTTTTATCTTTGTAATTTGGTTGTGGATCCATGTTTTGATTTGAGGAATGGATCGCTCACTCAATTCTGCATGCTTTCCAACTGCATCTGATATTTCATTGAAAGAAGGAAGTCTCTGTTCTTCGATATTTTTTCTGAATATTTCTGAAATAATTTTTTTCTCTGTAACTGACCACCTTCTTCTTATCACACTGCCATAAGGTGGAGCTGAAAAAGAAGAAAACTAATGATTATTTCAATATCTATCAACTTTCCACATAAGTTTGATCAACATTCTACTCTGTGCCTTTCTAACAGATAGATTATCTCTTTCCATAAAATTTTGGTTTCTCTTTCTTTTCATTCCTGATTCATTGATTGTATCAAAATTATGTTACGTTACGAGAAAAATATTTTAGACTTACTGTTTCTTTTTCGACTTGTAGTGGGTTTTGAGGATGGCGTATTATTAAGTCTTCTTGTAATTAATTCTTCTTCCATGTTACTCTCTGCATCTGAAGTTTCAATGTCACTATTCTCCCCCTGAGCTGCTTCCAATAATCGGGATACATTGAGGATTTCCCTGTTCATAACAGGTTGTCTATAAATTTGTTTATGTATATTTTCATGGTGCCCCATGAAATTAGCCAAATCTGATACCTCTTCTTCTTGAAGATTTAAATTTATACATATTGTAGCTATGTGCTTCCGTAACTTGGTGGCCCTTAATCTCTCTGGATGGACTGCTCCACATTCTTCAGAATATTTTCTCATTAAAGCACAAGCTCGAAGATATGTAATTTCTTTCTTCATTCCACTAGGAATTCCAAAGACGTAAGGATTATTTTCAGGTACTTCCATTTTCTGTCTGTACTTCAAAAGAAGTTCAAGACATTGAACTAATTCCTTGTGTAATATTACGGTGACTGTTCGTTGGAGTTTACCCATAATCCTTACTCTCACATACTTTTTAGCTAAATCTTTGTTCTCATTTGAGAGCGCCTCATATAGATCTTTATCTGTTTTCTCATCTATCATTTGATAATTTCGAAAGTCTAGTATTTCCATTCTTTCCAGTTCTCCCGGCCTTCTCCTATTAAATACTTGAAGAGAAATCAATGAGCTTTCTGCTAAATCTACCCAATTCTTTCGATTGAAAGTAGTTTTCAGATTTGAAAATGCTCTTGTCCGAACTGTTTTGAGGTATGAATGGAGTTTTTTAATATCATCTATTGTCGGAAGTTCTGTATTTTTTCTTCTTTTTACCTGTAGTTGAGATTCTATTACAGTTCTATTAACTTTAATGTTTAATTCTTGAGCCAATAAACTTAAGAAATTTTTTACATCTTTCCTCTTCACATCTTGATGAGTTTTCAGTAGTTCGTTTTTGAGTGTTTCCCCCACTTGCTTTAAGAGGGTCCCTATTGTAGATGCTACTGAGGGGATATTATAGAGATTAGTGTCGGAATCCAATTTTGCTAACAGACAAATAGATTTGATTGTCGAATCAGTATACTTTGGATCGTACACAGAAGCAAAATCATTAATTCCTTTTTCTAAGGCTTTTATTTTCAAAAGGAAACGTCCAAGGAGTCTCAACTTTGATCTTATCATTTCGAAAAACCTTGGATGTTTATATCTTTCTGTCATATTGTTGGCAAAAGTTATGAGTAGCTCATCATAGCTTATAACCCTAGTAACTTCATCCTGCCGTAAAGGTGGAAAAACGTTCTGCCTCACCATATCAGATGCTTTTTTGTGTATTCTTGAGCATATCTTTTTGCTATTTAGCAAAGCAAAACGTCTCTTCAAGCTACTTTTGCCAGAGCATTTTGAAAAGTGCACTCTCAAGGTATTTTTTGAAAAAAAAGCCTTGCAGTTTGAACAAGGTTTGAAATCTCTTACATTTCGATTTTTAACTGCTTGAGGCCTACGAGAAACAATCAGCTCACCATCATTGATTGTTTCATCCGTATTGAAAAGAAAATTTCCTCGTTTTCTCAAATTTCCAATCAATTCACGCCTTAAAGTATTTCCTTTTGGAAGGTGAATAAATTGTTGGACCTGCTCTTTATCTTTATGTCTCAATTCAAAATGCCTTGCAATTTTTTTTGTTTCGTTAGACAGAAAATGCAAAAGTTCCACTTTTATCTCCCCTCTTCCGCGAGAATTCATGACATGCATTTGACTGTCATCACACATGTTTCTATTAGTTATAGGATCTGAAAACCTCAAATTCAGTTCTGGACTAGGAAAGTTTTGGGTGGAACTTTCAACTGTTTCACAAGTGCTATCAATATAGACATTATTTGACTCTTCTTCCTCATCAGACTCATCAGATGGATCAGGTTGATATTCACTACATTCAGAGTATACTTCCGAAATAGAATCATCCATATTTGACTCTTTTGTATCGGAGTTATTGTTACTATAATCATGGAAGTTTTCATATTCATCAACATTCCTAGGAGTAATATCTGAAAATTATATATATATATATATATATATATATATATATATATATATATATATATATATATATATATATATATATATATATATTTTTTTGAATAGAGAGGATTTACAACAATGAACTTGAACATTGAATATACTTCAGTTAAATTTAGTATGATCAAAAGTTTTGCAAAAACCATGTTTCATCAATAAATGACCAGCTTTATTTAATCAACCTTGTATACTCATAGAAGAAGAGCTAGATCTCATGGAAAAATATTTAAAATATTTTTAACTCAACGTATTATGTGAACCCACAATCCCAATCCTGAACACTTCAACACATTGAAGAGAAAGAGAAGGTCACTTAGAATATGTCAGCCCTTCTTCAATAGCTCAGTTAACCTAACTCACCTGTAGTCTGAAGAGAAACAAATTCATTGTCATTGTGGTTCGAACTGTCAATTTCAATGAATTCAGATCCAAAACTAAAGTTTTGCAGATCTATTGGACCACTTTCAAGCAAATGATTGTCCTCCTTCTCTTTAAGTATGTTTTTTCTGAATCAACTTCAATTTCATCTGGGACACTTACAAATTTTTGAAGCTCTGTATTGGATTTCAAAATAATAGCCCCAATTTCTTCTGGAGAATCTCTAGTGTTTCTTTATTTTCTGAAAGAGTGGAGTAATTGTCGACATAATGAAGAATTTTATTCTACATATACAGCGATAATTTCGCGGGTTATGATTGATTAGATTTGTAAAGTAATTGTTAAAGAACTATATGAAGATTGAATTTGTGTACAAAACACAATCTAATGATAATCTCAGATAGTATGATTTGGCCAAAACTGATACTCAACAATATATAATATTGAAACAATGAAAATATTTCAGTAGAGATGATTTTTCATATGATTTTCGGATGCTTTTAGATGAAGTATTGGTATCCGACTTCATCATATGAAAAACCATTCTATCAAATCTGATTTTGTTTGAAGTAACGCTGTATTAAATTTGCAGATTAAAATTTCTTTTAATACTCACTATTCGAAGCAATTATTTCAGCTTCATAGCTGCCCCTTTGTGCTTCACAAAGCAGTTTTAGTAGTAGTATTCAATATTTTCACTCGATTAAAGCAATAAACTCCCATCGATGAGTTTGAGAACTTCAACAAATGAAACATGGTACTCTAGAAAAACAAATCTTTAATTCATAAGATCTAAACATGGCAAATTATTTATAAAAGTATTCGAACTTTTGTAACTTACCTACAAATAATTGAAGACCTACGAACGATGGTCTGTTGTCTGTTCTGACACTTTCACTTTCGAGTTCAGATATCGTTGCGCGCAAGTGTATTCGGCGACCGGCGCCGCGTTTGCTAAAGATACCGGCGCCAGTGGTATGCATAATGATTGGCAGTAGCGTAACACAAACTGGGATCGTTGGTATGTGATACAGTTGATTATTTCGAATTGAAATTACTTATAAATTAGGATACTTGTTTATGCTCATAAAAGAGTTATCAGAACCAAAATCTATAGAATAAGAAATATTACAATAAAGTGATTCAACTTAATTAACTCTTATTATTATAAGTTGAACTGTAGCTAATTTAACGTTATTTAAAATGAATGGACAGAATCCAATCGCAATGCAAGAAATAGCAAAGAGGTCATATAACCGATTCAATGGAACTGATATACTAATACGCATATACAATGGAGTAGTAGAATTCGCCTATCACTTCCGTTCAACAAAAATTCAAGAATGTATTCTTCAGTCATTTCAATGTCTCATGTAACTCTGAAAGTTGATTTCAGAACGAACTTCATATTCTTCATTATCTATTTTTTACATCTCACTATTTATAAAATATTCATCCTGTTGTATCATTCATCTGGACTGACTCTCTTTTTTCCATGATTTTCACCGTAGTTTTACGTGCGACTTTTTAAAAGTAGAATAAAAAATTTGATAATGAGAATGAAATGAAATGTAAATTATTTACATCAGATTGCTAACTCCTCAGAAAATAAAAGTACCTATTTTCACCCATATCGTTCAGTTTAGAGTTGAACATAAATTATAGATCACAGGATTTGAAAAGGTGACATTTTATGCATGTTAACGCAAATTATCCTAATTTAAAACATCAATGAAATATTCGCACATTATAACCTTTGTTGCATCTATTGACCTTACGTTATCATTCACATTTCTGAAAATTGATCGCACCAGTTCTCGAAAATTTACTTTAGGACGTCCGAAATTACCGATACTGTATGAAATTATTCCTTTGACTGACTGTATTTCATCGCATCCAGTAAGATCTTACTGATTCTTCTTAAAACGCTTGTTTTTTCGTTAATTACGGATCGGAAGTGAGAAATAGGGTAAATTCAATTCTTATAAAAGTGGATTATATCTAATTCATTCTCAATGCGTAAAAGAGCATATGTGTCTTTGTTCTATGTAAGGATCAGACTACCACAATCACCTTTTTTTCGAATCTGTAATTTTGAATTGTATTCCTGTTCCCATCTATTCGACGGGAGTAATTTATTGAATGAAGCTGCTTTTTTTGTCTCAACAGAAAAATTATAAAGATAATGTTCTGAAATAACGAATATAATTCTTTCAGATCAAAGTATGAGCTTTCAAAATAATATCTAATCTACGCCTATGTAGTCGGCAAAAATGTTGGACAATCGTTTTCATCATCGGCTGCCTTAGAGAGTTAATCTTCAATGCTGTGTTGCCAGGTATACTGTATCTACAGTAGTACTATCTACTGTAATACTAAAATTACCAGTGTATGAAAAACATTGTATCTATATAATCTAATGAATTTATGGCACCGCAACGCACTTAGAATAATCTATGTTATATACTCAATATAGTCAATACAACATTAACAAAATGGTGTAATAGACTATCAGTCTACTTTGTTACGTTTTTGTCTCAAATTAGGAATAATTCGCAATTTTGGAATCTCAACACTGTATTATATATCTATATATAGAACTGGATTTTTTTATTTGGTAACAGAATCAGCAAACAATACTCGAAAAACTACATCATTCTTTACATTACTCACTTACTAGAGCACATTAGTTGTGGTTAAAACTTTATTGCTTGCGTCAATAATAATTCACACTTCTTGAAATCATAAAAACCTTTAAAGGCTACAGCACATTCATTCATAAAGTAGATTCCCCTGAGAGGTACGAACAAGAAATTGTAGGGATGAGTTCGTCAAGTAGTTTTTTCACCGAGATCCAGAAAAACTTTAGAGCACTATTTTTAAAACCTACCATATTTTCTAGTAAGCTGCGATGTCAATCTAGTTTGTCAATCTGGCAACACTGCTTTATTATGTGGGCTATCACTGTCAGCCCATGCGACGGGCGACACAACCAACAATCAACCAAAGATCATAACATAAATTATACGGTTGTCTATTACACCATACATGCTTTTACGTTTGAAAACTTCGCGTAAATCAATGAATTCGAAATTTCATCAATTTCTCTTTCTATTCTGTGTCAAAAATCATACCTAGTTCTCATCTTTGTTTGTCGGCACAAAAAGTAATTTTGGCGGCACTCATTTGGTGACATATAAAATAGCCTTTAATGTTTCATAATCGCGATTAAACTCCTAATTTTTTGTAGCGATGTCTCTTTCATTCGAACAAATGAATGAAATAAACTCGACGATCATCGGCAACGTCAAGATGGTAGGTGAAATGAGTCTCTGGATGAGTCAGGTTGAAACTCAAAACTTCTCGTTACTAGAATACGACGCAGATCACGGGATCTCATTCTCTCAAAAAAATTGAGTCTTTTTTCTTGAAAGTAGTCTTGAAGTCGTTTCGATTGCATTTATTCAAACAATTTTCCAAAATTTTGTTTACCGCCAAGTACTCATCTTCTGAATGCTATGCGTTCAGAATTTTATATAGGAAATCTGTAAATCAGGGACAATCCTGATAATCTGGTTACCTAAAACCAAAATGATGGTTATAAAATTTGTTTCTGCTGCTTGCAGCTTGTACCAAACCCAGTCGCAGTAATCGGTCTTTATTGTGAGGCTGTATTTGCTAACATGATTCCAAGTTGGGATTACTTCCATGCTTAGTGATTGTTTTAACGAAGGGGGACATAGGTAAGTCGGCTTACGTATGTCCTTTCTTGACATGTATAGCTCCGATCTTGCTTCTTCGCATTGATCATCAAATAATCATATGTTAGTAACGTCTCACTCATGAGTTCATCACCGGGGACTCGAATCCAGACCATCCTTGCAGAAGTTCAAACTCTCAACTGTCCGCCCACGAAAGTAATTGTAGTTCGTTATGTTTCTTAGGCAGCGAGTCCTACGAAAGACTACGAAGCTCATTGAGTATGTAAACCCCTCTAAAAATGTAGTACGTGGGCAAATTCAGAAATAAATGTAGTTTATATGATTTTGTCTTCGAACAGGCATCAATTTATTGCCGGATTGATAGAAACCCTTGTATATATCTCCAGGAACAACTCAACACCTGTCTACGATCTTCTCTGTCTTTTTTGTTGCTTGCGAGTATATAGCTGTCCTCGTTTCGGATAAATTGTTCACTTTAGACGTCAAAAATTTGTAGTCAGTAACGTAGACGAATATGTGTTTTAGGGTTCTCTTAAAAAAATAAATAATAATAAAAAAAATAAAATTGAATCAATGGAACACTAATGTATTCAAAAACGATAATAACGTAATGTGAATGTCTAGATGGTTGAGTTTTGTGAGAATAATTATTTCATGAATTTTATGCATACTCAAATGGTAGATATAAGCTCCATTTTGCACGTGAGTTTTAACATTTCCTAACAGAATGTTAAACAACATTTATAAATACTTTCATGACTTTATAAAACGTCAAGTTCTAAATTCAATTTCTTTATACACTTTAAAATTATAAAAATGAAAATAATGATTGTCAAGTTGTCCAGATATATTTTGAGCTGCAGTATTTTCATAAAATATTTACAGTTTATCTTCTGATGATGTATTTTCATTACCTAAATTCACTTAACTCTATCCATAATCCATAATATGATCCAGTTCCCATATTTTATTTTCTTCTTTAATGACGTGGTGTATACAATTTTTCCAGTGTTGGGATGTGATATTTTTTATTGCACTGTTGAAATGTCTTTTATCTTAAAACTATTCTTTTTAGCCACTTCACCTTTTACCTGTACCCATATTAGTTTAATCGGATTCAATTCGCAGTGGTAAACTGGAAGGCGAAGATACCAACTTCCAGGTTTCTTGTTATTTCGTCAATCTTATACTTTTTGTATGATTTTCTATGTAAATCTATTTACAATAGATTTACAATGTAAATTTTATTTACAATTGATAATAATTCTCTTTACTATACTTAAAAAGAAATACTCTTATTCGTCAGCCATCTGATGATGTCTGATTTACGCCATAAAGATGTTGGCGTTAATTCAATTTGTGACGAGTGGTAACTTGCTATTACTATAACAGATCCTAGTGGATCAAATCCAACAACTGTTCAAATTATTCTTCGAAGACATCCGCGTTCATGTTCTCATGATAGTATCCAGTACTTTTACTTTGAAAACCGACGGAGCCTGAAATCCTGTAGACAATCCTTGGACAAAGGCTTGTCGACAATCTTTTATGTTTTTATTATTCTATGTTTTCTGAACCGAAGACGATTTCTTCTTCATCAATGAGAATTGACTTTCTGATGTGCTTTTCCCATGAGAAATTCATTTCATGCAAAAATTGCAACAATTTGTTTTTTGATATCAAAGTCAAGTCCTGATCTCCTACGAGCACAGCGTGTATTTCTTCCATAGTGGGAATTTCTTGGCGAAAATTTAATGAATAATACGAATAGTGTTCATAAAGTCTTCATCAATATCAATTCGGGGCCTTCCTGGAGAAGTTTTCGGAGGTTTCATTATAAATCTGTTTTCCATTTTTTTTTCCTTGAGAAGCTTGTATATTGTGGACTGTCCAATGCCCGTCATCTCAAAACACATTCTTACATTTTTATCGATTGAAGATAAATGAGCCTTGATGCCTATAAGCATCGTATACATTCAATATAATTAATTTTTCACTTTGGGAAAGTGGTATATTTTTAGACCGTTTATCAGGGTAAAATTAGAAAACTTTTCACCAACTACTAACTGATGCATACAAATGATACAACTACTTCAAGAACTCTTCTCAATATATATCTATGTAATAATTACCTTTGTTGGGGTTAAATTCGGAGAATATATTTAATATTACCTTGTACCCTTATCCGAGTAGCACGTCTATGACCACATCCTGTCACCTATATTTATTACTCTTCGGCTTCACCAAATCGACTATAGGAGCTTAGCTTTTGCAATTGCTTTTTTTATTAACCGAATTGTAATATTTCAGAAAATAGTATACTAATATTATAAGTTTGTGAGTATTGGTTTTTTCTGGCCCTAAAATTCTCGAATTTTCAACGACATTTATCAATCTGGAAAACAAACTACATTCAAAATGCTCCCATTATTTCAAGAAACAACTTAAGCCTGAATCTTTGATGAATTACGATAATTGATTCTTTAGTTGATCAGAATCCTCTCATTCATCTCAAATGAATCTCATATAACATTTGTGTTATGTATGTACCTACCTACATAAGTCACGCTACTACTGATGAAATAATATGTCTCATAGCAATATACATGATTGATTTCATTTACGAAATTCTATGCTTTTTTTGTGTCCTTTTATTCCACAAATTTTCAAAGTAATCAACGTATTTCAGTCACACTGGAGAACACACTGCTTTTAAAATCTTCTCTATTATCTCCAGAAATGACTTATCCTTGAAATTGCGATAAAATATGATACTTTAGCTGATCAGAATACTCTCTTATATACCAAATATATATTCTATGGTTTCTATAATGATGGTATATAAATAAATATGCGGCGAAATCGCCATCAAAATGTAGCAATACATCACAATATTTAAATTAAGCTTTTACTCCTGAACTAATATTTTTCATCACATTATACAAAATCGATTTCACCTCCGAAATATTAGGAGTATACAATTATTTTTCTGTCCTGAATTCAACAAATCTTCAATGTATATTACTCTGGAGAAGACACTACATTCAAAATGCTCTAATTGTTTCCAGAAACGACTTAACATTGATATTTCGTAAATTTTGATAATTGACTAATTGATTATGAAAATCATTTCAAAAATCTCGAATGTATACGATACAGTTTCTGTAATAATGATATATACATACAAATGTGTCAAAATCACTATGAAAAGATGACGATAAATCACTAAATATTTACTTTCCGTTGTTAGTGCTGAGCTAATATTTGTCTCTACTATATGTATGATCGATTTCACCAACGAAATATCTAATGTATACGTTTTTTTGTCCCTAAATTCCACAAATTCTTAATGTATCAAGAGAATATTGCATTCAAAATGACCTAGTTATTTTCTGAAATGACTTTGAACTAAAATTTCGATGAAATATGATAAATGACTAATTAGTTGATCGGAATACCCTTATAAATCTCAAATGTATACGCTACAGTTTCTGTAATAATGTTATATACATAAAATGCGTCAGAATCATCATCAAAAGATGACAATAAATCACGAAATATTCATTTTCCTTCTTAGTGCTGAACTAATATTTGTCTCTAGTATATATATGATCGATTTCACCTACGAAATATTAAATGTATATGTTTTTTTCTGTCCCTGAACTCGACGAAGTACATAGATATATATATATATATATATATATATATATATATATATATATATATATATATATATATATATATATATATATATATAAAGGAGTTTAACCTCGACGAGTTACCCATATATCTGTTCATGCAATCAAACTGATTTCGTGAAAAAATAAAGATCCACCACCCGGTAATTAATACCATTTTCAGGCAATGATTATAATCAAAACATACCCTGGAATCATTATATATTAGGATAACGTTAAATGTATCAATCTATCAGAATATATACAAACTATAGCATCATCAGACAATGACATCAATGTACCAACGAGTAGTGTCAGAGGCTTTCTACCTGGAAAAATCTAGTGTACGGATCTTAGTAGTAGTAGTGGTAGACAGTACCTCTACTGACTTAAGTAAAGAGATCTCTTTTTTTGAATTTCTGTTGAAGTCGGTTAAGAAGTAGAAGTAGCTTTTAGAACCGTTAAACATTGAGAATCATGTAATGAGCATAATAATTCAATGAAAGCTTCAATTTCTATTGGATTGTGGAAAACAATCTCGCAGATTGTATTATAACGATCGCTATCCTTTGGAGAAGTCTCGAATTTCTATGGTTCGAAAGTGAACATTCAATTTTGCGGGAGGAAATGCGAAAAATATGAAAAAATGTGATGAGAATAATATGATTATATTAGATATTTCGTAGATGAATGTGAGTGTTTAAAAAAATAGAAACCTATGTCTTTATCTGTCAGACTAAGGAGGAATAAGAATGTCGGCAATTTACAAAAAAGTCATAATAATGTTAAAACATATTTGACGTAAATTTCATAACTGATATGTCGAGTATGGGTAAAATTAGGAAGTTATCAAAATTCGTTAATAAATTCAAAACCACATCAGAAATATCTTATTAGATTTATGAATACTAATGAATTAATGTAACTGGGGTGTTGTTAGTGGCACCCACCAAATGAATGACAAGAATATATTGTACAGCATCTGCTAAATAGTATAGGTTCTAGCTTACAGAAAACTCTGAAGCAATTCATATTCTGCACCCAGAAAATTCATACCAAACAAGGGGAAATATTTTCCGTCAACCTCATCCATTATGTTGAACTCATTTTGAATTTCTGAAATAAAAGGTCAGATTCGTATATCATATAAATATTTTGGAAAGCCTTTAGATTTTGAAAACATCTTGTCCTATACCGCACTATCCTGTCTGAAAGAAGTCAAAATATGTATTTGTTTATTTAGATAATCAAGCGCGGGTTCCTAAGCCTACTTGCGAAAAAGTACGAGTCGCACATGTCCCTTCCGCTCCCGAGAAATTACGCCCCTGAATAGAAGTTTTCTGCTATCGGTTTCACGTCAATGATATATCTTATCCTTCGCTATTTCATTTTCAACAATAGGTAATCAAATCTCCGACGTGAGTTAAATTGTGGCAACACTGGCTACTATTCGAATACTTTCGGGAAATATCTGTTCTACTCGGTACTGCATGCGCGAGAGTGGTCAGCGTAAACAACAGAATTACTCTTCTTCCTCTTCAACCCAATTCCCGCTCAGTTATCTCTTCGTACATCCAGTGAAAAGTATGGACTCGGTCTCTCAGTTTGGTCTCCAGTGTCTTTGTTAGTCTATGCTCTGCATCATGCTGAATCTCATGTGCGTTTTTCTGCACGAATTAAAGTCTGAACAACCGCACCGCATGGCGCATAATATTTTCTCATCTGTTATTCTTCACTCCTTTGCTGCCTTTCATTTTTCCTCCTTTATTTTTTGAGTGCGCAAATGGTAAACAATAAGTAACCGAGCAAGGGGTGGTATTTTCTGAAAAACTCCAATCTATTTTTCATTCGAATGGAAAAATTAAACTCATAGTTGATCGATTTTTTAAGGCCTATTTAAAATTAATACACCATACTTTTTAGCGTCGTGAGCTTACGTTTTTTTGCGTAGAAATTATTTTTTAGGAAAACAATGTATAAAAGCTACTGTTTTCCTATTTTTTATACACCCAACCGATATTTAAAAATTACCTTGCAGCACAGCCTACAGGCTTAGGCAGATTTTGTTTTCCAGTCTGGGGAACCATCTCAGGAAAATTAAATAGACTTTTGTAAATTATTTAACTTTTGTGATCTAGAAGGAAAGGAGACTTTTCAGAGGTATTTTATAATAATATTCTTAAGAATAATATATAAAAATGAAGTGAATCTTGGCGATTTGAAAATATTCAACTCCTCCTTGCCGATTCGGATTGTATCAAAAAGTTGTTGAAAGGTTTTGACGATAAGAAATAATAATAATGTCAAAGCATAATATGAAAATCGCATTGGTTTATCCTGGTTATTAATGGAGAAATGGGGATTGGAAAATTTTATACACCCTTCTCTCCGCTTCGGCACTTAAAGGTCGAATCAAACATTTTATTTATCAAAATTCTTCGATAACGATATACGTTAGGATAATATCAAAACTGCAAAGATGGATTTCGGTTATTACCAGAGATATGGCAATTAGAACATTTTCATCCCCCCCCTTCCCAATTCATGAGGTAAGGGTCCTATCGAAAGCTTTTGATAACACGCCTAAAATGATATGAAAACCATATAGGCTTACCTTGGAGATCTGATGAGTTGTACATATCTAATAACTGTTTCACCATGAGTTTAACTTTTTCCAATCGAATGAAAAACAGAGGAGATAATACGGCGATCGTCGTTTTAAAGGAAACACCAATTTCCTCCTGAAATAAAAAAGAAAAAGAGGAGATAGTAAGGATGTGAAGAAAAACAGAAGAGATAAAATAATATGTAGTTTTCTGAAGAGAGAGGTTTTAGTTCTAGTAGAAGAACACGCGAGGAATTGAACTTGGAGAACACATAAGACTACAATGCTACTCGAGATCGAATGGAGAGACCGAGCCCATATTTAAGCTCAATTTGCGTTGAAGGTAACTAAGCGAGAAAGGGTCGAATTTCAAAAAGAAGAAAAACTTGTCGGTATATCACCGGTCATCGTATGAATTGATATAATAAAAAAAAATCCAAATCATAACTTACCCGTCACCAGATACACCGTTCTATGAAAGATATATACTTTTTACAGTAGAGTTTGAATTTATAGTTCCTATAATAAAACATATGAGAAATATAAAACATGCAAAACAATACTGTATATTTTGTTGAACGAGCAATAAATGAAAGGAACGTGATAGTAGTTAAAGACTATCCAAATAGAGGTATCGATCCCAACCTCAGAGTGAAATGGAATAACGATACATTACTTCATATTTCTGACAGTGCAGAAATTACCAGATAGCTCTTGTTAGCTATTGCCAAAGTTTATGCAACAAACATGTGGCATGAAACTCCACTACATATTGTTATAAAAACAGGTAGCCCATTAGAATAAGTTAGAGAACTTTTGAAACATGGAGCTGATGTAAATGCAACCTGTAAAAAAAACTCCATTGGTTGATGCTCTAACAACATCTATCAAAGATGAAGTAATTCAAGACTTATTAAAATATGGAGCTGGTATTATCTACACATATTCTAGTTCAGTCCGCTGGTCTGCCTTGGGTTATGTTGATGATTAGATTCACGTTGATGAAGAGTTATCAACTTATTTCATTTTGAAGGGTGCATGTGCCATAAGGAAGCAGTGAGATATCTCGACCTCGAGAAATTCTTCAAAAGATAACAGTGTACTGGATGTTACCCATTATATAATGATATGATAATAGATAAATTGAAATATTTTTCAGAAAGGTGTGGTTTATTACAAAGATTAAGTGAGCTTCAATTTTATACTTATATGATGATAAATGATGAAGTCCATGGAAAATATACTATATCGCTAAATATCTATCAAATAAGGATCTGTTAAATCTTATTGCAGCCTTTAGTGATTCCATCAAACCTGCTATCTAATAATTAAGTACCTGGAATAATTTCAAAGAACTAGGTACAAGCTTTCAAGGTATCTATGGGAAGTGATAGCAAACATACAAGATTAGAATAAATATTTTTTTGCTACTATTGGAATTGTTAATAATCATAATTAGTCATGTGGTTCTAAGGAACTTGTAATGGTCACAACACAATTCAAAACTTCACCATTGTCATTTTCTTTCATAACTGTAGAACAGATTTAGTTAGATGGTTATAGAGAGCTCTTGCAGTAGAATTTGCTAGCAGGCTTTGAATAGGTACTAAATTTAATACCTTTTTATGTAAATTGATTATTATTTTCCTTACTTTCAGAAAGATCATCATTAGATCCTTGATTTATCATGGAGTGTTATAATGATTAAAATATAAATTTAGTACTTTTGTTATTTCAAATAAGCTGTTATTAGTCAAATGGATCTAGAGAGCTAATACATTAGAAACTGTTTCAAAGCTTATGTCTTACTTTTATTGTATGTTTGAAATCATTTCTTTTCCATGTCAGAATGATTATTTTAAGTTATTATTAGATGTATGGTTCCAGAGAGGTTGATCATCATTTTCTTTTCTGAATCTGTGTAATATTACTTGCCTTATAGTTCTAGAGATATATGCTAGATTCCTATGATGAGTAATACATGAAACACTTACGTATATTGATTATCACCCTTCTTTCTTGTTTCTATTATTATTGTGTAATTCTAGGTAGATGATTCATTAAAGATTGCTATAATGTTCAAAATACTAAATGGTTAAATATATAAAATGATCATCAATCACTTTTTCACTTATTCTTACTTGCAGATTGATATAATGCTTGAAACACCAAGTTTAATAGTTTTTATGTGAATTTATGTACATTCTTTATTATTCTTAATCAAGTTGTTTTTAGTTAGTGTTAATGGAATTATTATAGAAAAATTACCATGTTGATGAGTTTAATTTTGTCAAGTTTACTTATGTAAAGTAATCATTATTTGCCTTTGTTTTTTAATCAAGTTATCATTATTTGTATGGTTCTGGAGAGGAGATACATTAGAGATTCCACAATGTTAAAGAAAAAAGTTTGATGGTTTTCTTTGTATAAGTTCATTTTAATACTCTTTCATTATTATTATATGTTTCTAGAGAAGTAGTACATTAGAACTTTCTATATTGCAAAATTTCTTAGGTGTTATGGTTTCTTATTAATTAATCCTCATTAGCTTCTGTTATATTCAAGTAGTTTTAGTTGTATGATTCTGGAAAAGTAATATATTAGTGATTACTATAATGCTTAAAGCACAAAGTTCAATATTTTTTTTATGTAATGTAATTTTATTTCACATTGTGAAATAAATTACTTTAGTTATTGCGCTTTCAAAGTGTTTTTCTGGATTTTTATTGAATGAAAAAGGGTTTTTATTCTGCCAATATTCTGTTAATTCAGGAAAATTGTTCTATTACTAGACAAGGAGGATGAAACATGTGATAATTTTTGTAAACATTTATACCCAATATCTCTCGAATTATTTCTATGCCAAAAATTAACTTCAGTTTGTTGGGATCCACTCTATTACTCGAAAGTAAGGATATCTTTTGAACTATGTCTGTACCAATAAATTTGCAAGAATACTTTAACTTAAGTTTTTTAGAAGTCACTTTACTACTCGAAAGTAGATGTGTACCAACTCTCCCTCACAAAGTTGGTTCAACAATGAGTACATTATTTTTTAATTGGTTATGTGAAACAAAAGAAACACTAGAAAAGTAAATACGTAAGCTCCTTAAAAATTGAATTTGTGTGTGGGCCTCTTCAGTAACACACTCAATGGAGAGGTTTACTTGAATATTTTGGAAAATGTCATTGATCCATTAATAATTCATGAAGTGAAAAATCATTACAATAACCATTTGGAAAAGAGGGGATGAGTTCATACACATTCACTTTGGAGTTAAATAGTGCAGCCGAGTGAAACAATATATACATTCTATTAAAAAACTATAGGAATAGGTCAATAAAACACTAAATATTTATTTTTCATCCACATTTATTATATGGGCTTCAGATTAGGCCCCTTCCGGAATAATACATTTAAGCCAACAAATAATCCAATCATCAAAGGTCTCTGGTAGATGAAGGTGGCCTAGAGGGTAAAAACAATTGTAATTTTCTGAATAATGACCTGGCAGCTCATTCTCAAAATCTTTTCAAGAAGGCTCGAGAGTTGAAGGGGCACAATAATTTCCATAGTGCTATCTGTTCAAATGGAGAGATATACATGAAGAATGTTGCTAATGGACCCCTTATTAGAATTCTTGCTAAGGAGGACCTCCAAAAACTATAAAAGCTTGATAACAGTGAAATAAGATGCAGCTATATAAATGTGAACTTTTTTGTGATGGATAATGAAGGAAATTGAATATAATTTATATTAATATTAGAAGTTTAAGGAATAAGTTGAATGAACGCAAGGATATTATAGAAAACCGAGAACAACAAGTTCATATTGTTAATCTTTACATGACTTTATGGATATGAGAGTGACCTTTTTAATCTCGACAATTTCAATTCGGTACATAACTGTAGAAATACGAGAGGTGGTGGCACAAGCATTTATGTGGGGAGAAACATACACTTCACACTAGAGAAGTGTATGTTTTTCTCGATATTGTTACTAAACAATAATTTCTTGTCCATATATCTTACAAAATATAGACACTCCTTATTGTGAATATACAGGCCCTCCACATACTAGTTCTGAACAGTTTTTGGAACAAATTGGCAAGGTAATGGAAACAAGGAAGAAACAGTGTATTATCATCTGTGATATTAATTTGAACCTTTTAAACAAGGATTCAACCATAACAGAATACAAAAATATTATTCAAGTTTACACTTTTAACATAAGAAACTCTCTAACAATAGAACCTCCAACTGGAACATCCAGAAACCGTGCTAGTATCATAGATCATGTTTTAACTACTGTTTCTATCCATTGTGAAATAAAGATAGAGGACCATATGATTTCGGATCATAAACTTTTGAACGTAAAGGTAGCTTCAACCTCTGATCCGATAATTAAGAAGAAAGTCAAAAAAAAAACAAAATTAGATGAAAACAAAATGATTAGAATTTTAGAAGAAAAAATGATTGGTGGCACTGTTACAACTTTCGACCAACTCATAAACATAATAAAAGATGCAGAAAAAGAGTGTACAAAGGAATATTATCCGAAAACCAATCCCCAAAAGATCTGGATTAGACCTGAATATCTCAACTTAATTGAAATGTTTGATTGCTTATCGGAATTTTTACTAATAAAATACTTATTTTTATATGTCTCCTTAAATTACTAATATCACAGCACAGACTACTTTTATAGGACCGAAACAATTTTACGAGTACACATGTGGTCGGTACAAGGTTTTGGCGGAAGTGGCCTTTCATCTAATCTAGTATGTATCTAGTTTTGCCTATGTGCATCATTTCATTGATGACGTATAAATGTATAAATTATTGACTACTTTGATGGCGGAAAATTTGAATTTCAGAACACTACACTCCTCCCAATCAGTTTTTTATGCACTTTAAAAATTTTAATTTCAATAAGTAATGTTACTCTGAAATAATATCACAAACGCTTATAACAATCACAATTTACAATCAACGCTTATTTTGTATAAAACGTTCGTGTGAACCACAACCTTACAAAAGATTTAAAAAAATGGAAAATAATCGATTCTCCATCCTTAAATATGACATTTATTTATTCTCCATAATCATTTACATAACTAGGTTTACGTCGAAAACGTTTACTAGAGTCTACATTTGAAATAAAACCAGTGTTGGTTTCAATATAATTAGGTTTTTAATGATATCGCCTGCATTTCCTCCACCTTCTGGTTCTGTACCATCTTGGTTCTTTGAAACCATGCAGTTCCTTGGTCAGCTGATTGGTATCTGTTATGGATCTTGATTTAACTTGGATTCCATCCACATCAGTCTTCACCATGGAGTTCTTGTCATATCATACCCAGATAGGGAATCGTCTACATTCCTGATTGGCTCATGGTCATCAACATTACACATTTGACTGCTTGAAGGCATTTCTGAAACAAATTTAGCAGAATCATATCCTATTTCCTACTTAATATTACAAGAGGTATGTTGGAAAAGCCATTAGAGTTGATTACTTTATGAATTGAAAAGATTGAGTAAAGGAGAGGATTCAGATCTAATTGACTATTAAGTAACCTACCTGAATTCTTTCCTTTGTTAATCTCTAAAATTTCCAATAGATTGAGTTTTTGTCTGTTATTTTCATTGTGTGAAATTTTAAAATTATCATTAAATTTATGGTTTTCTTCGAGTAAGTGATTAGAATAATGGAAATCTGATTTATGATAATTAAAACTACCTTTGTGCTCGGATAATCCAACTTTGAAATTTCTGAAAGTTCTACCAATATAAATTTTAATACAATCCCCGCAAGACAGTTTATAAACACCGGACTTATTACTTTTATCAATTTAACATATGCAGTTTTTTCCAAGTATAAAAAGTTCTAACACAAAATACAACAGCTTAACTTATATTGGTTATCGTAGTCTAAAATTAAAATCATTCCTCTCGCATTTTAATTTCAATATAGCATTCGAACTGATAATTCTTTAGGCCGACATATCAAAAACTGCAAATCTAAACTAAAATTGATAAAAGTATTAAGTCCAGTGTTTATAAACTGTCTTGCGGGGATTGTAATAAAATTTTTATTGGTAGAACTTTCAGAAATTTCAAAGTTAGATTATCCAAGCACAAACGTAGTTTTAATTATCTTAAATCAGATTTCCATTATTCTAATCACTTACTCGAAGAAAACCATAAAAGTAATGATAATTTCAAAATTTTACACAATGTAAATGACAGACAAAAGCTCAATCTATTGGAAATTTTAGAGATCAACAAAGAAAAGAATTCAGGTAGGTTACTTAATAGTCAATTAGATCTAAATCCTTCTCCTTTACTCAATCTTTACAATTCATAGAGTAAGCAACTCCGATGGAATTTCCAACATACCTCTTGTACCTATTGTAATATTAAGTAGGAAATAGGACTAATATATAAGGAATAGCTCTGTTTATTAGTTTGTATCTATCTGATGAAGCCACATTGTGGTGAAACCGGTCATTGTTTTGTTAATATAGTGAAAATCTAAATATTTTAGTTTTATTTCATTGAAAATATATCACAAGTTATGTCACTGTTAAAATGGCTGTTATTTATTATGGGCTGAAGACCCTTTTGATTGTCATAAATTTGAGAAGGAACCCCCAACCTGCTTACAGAACTGAACCCACACAAAGTACCGCGAGTTTGTGACTGACAAATGGTATTTGCTTTTTCTCGTCTGTGTATCTGGTCGGAGTGTCTCTTCCATATTTGGTTATTATCGAGTATTTTACATAGGTATACATTTTCTCCATATCTTTTTAAAATTACTGCTTCTTTCCAACTCTCAGGTCACGAACCATGACATCTTCACCCAGCCTGAACTGTCGGTAGTGTGCTTTTTCATCACTGATTTGATCTTCTTTTGGAGTTTTTTTGTCATTATTTTCAATTTTTCGCAACATCTCTAATCTGCATTTTATTTTTCTTTTTAGCATTAACTCGGCTAGAGATATGTTAGTTGTGCAATGAGGTGTTCTACGATAAGCGAATAGGAAAAGTGATATGAGAGTTTGGACATCAACGTTCTTGTTTTTATCATCCATGAGTGCTGATTTTAATCGATTTTTGACGGAGTTCTCTGCTGCACCGTTCGATGATGGATGGTATGATGGAATAGTTACGTGTTTAATTCCATTTTTGCTCAAAAATTCCTCAAACTCTCCACTACAAAAAGATGAACCATTGTCGATCACGACGGTATCTGGTAAACCAAACCTTGAGAATACGTCCTTCATTTTATATACCAACTCACCACTTGTGATGTTATTCATTTGATAAACCTCGATCCATTTGGTGAAGGCATCCACAAGTATTAAGTATATTTTATTTTCCAAAGGACCTAGGAAATCAGTGTGGACTCTTTCAAAAGGATACTTAGCTTCTGGCCATTTCACATTCTTTGCCTTTGGCGGATCATCACGAACGGACAAGCAAGGGATACATGATTTTACTGTGTGTTCAATGTCTTCATCTATCGTTGGCCACCAAATGTATTATCTGGCTAATGATTTTGACTTCGCTACTCCCATGTGACCTTAATGAACCTCGTCCAATATGATTTTTCTTAATCTCTTTGGTATCATCACTCGATGTCCATGCATCATGATCCAACTCTGGATGGTCAACTCACAATAAACAAATTGACGATGTAAAACAATGGAGAAACCCAAAGGAGCCCAAGAAATGAAGATATGTGGAAACTGTAACGAGAACTTTCTTAAAGCCGAGTACATGATACTATGCTCGGGTAAATGTGGTAAATAGGTATGTCAGAAATGTTCGGATCTAGAAAAAACTGAAATTGATGAAATTATAAAGGACAATAATCTATGGAAATGTAAGGATTGCAATCAAAGAAGTCGAAGATCGGTCATACCACCGATTGAAAATTCAGATGAAGAGGAAACAGGCCAAAATGATCAAGATCACACAGACGAAATATATTCTGTCGAAGATATTATAGAGCAGATGCAAAGGAATCATGAAAAAATTACGAAAAATATGAGAGAATTCGAAAAAGACACGCGAAGATCTATGCGATTTTTGTCTAATGGCTTTGAGAGGAGATGAAGCTCGAGAATAAAAAGATAAAAGAGATACTGGAGAAGGAGAGACTTCAACTGAAAAGAGGCAATGAGAGAATTAAGTTGCTCGAAGACAGAATGGAGACTATTGATCAGAAGAAAAGAAGGAATAATATACTCTCAATGAATGTACCAACAATGTAAAAAGAAGAAGACAACAAGGTGATAGCTGCCAATATAATAAAGGGAATGAAAATTACTATTGATGAGTCGCATTTTGAAGCACATAGAATAATGCCCCAATCATTCTCAATCTGAAAAGTTTTGAGACAAAGAATGAAATCATGCGTAAACGGAAAGAATTAGGGAAGCTGAGAATGGATGAATGTGGATATACTGAGAAGAATATTGTTTACTTCAACGAAGACTTATCACCGGCCAAGCAAACGTTATTTATGTGAGCAAGAAAGTTTAAAAGTTGCACAAAATTATAATTTCATTTGGGTCAAAATTGGTAACATTTTTTTCAAACAGAGTGAAGGTGATCGTGCAGTGTTTGTTAGGAGTGAGGATGATCTGAAAAATCTACCGCAGTGACTTTCAACTAGACTGGTAATATTTATGTATATTTGTGTTGTCTTTAATTTACTTATGCATATCTGATTCTATAAAATGTTTGTTCAAAAATTATTATTATTATAGATAGTTTTTTGATGAAATTGAAAAATCACAAATTGAAACAAAGGTACTATACTCAATACAGGAATGCAACAAATTGTTGAATGGTTTTGAATCACAGCAATAATGTTTCACATTATTTCACACAAATATACGAAGTGTTAAAAAAAAACTGAGATAATCTCGAAGTCATGATCACCTCTTTGAATGAAACATTCAGTCTTATCATTTTAGCTGAAACATGGAATATCGAAAGTTTAGAACTGGGTAAAGATATAAAATTTATAACAATGAAGGAATTTCAATCGAAATGACGGTGTTATTATATTGATTAAGGATAAGTTAATACATAAAGTCGAGGTTTGCCAATATAGGGATCTCAAATTCATTAGGATTGAGGTGCAAATAACTAACAACAAAAAAATTGGAATCACTGCTATCTATAAACCTCCGCCACTGCCTATCGAAGATCTCTTAGACAGTCTAGATCTCCATATCGCGAATAAAAATGATTTGGAGACGGAAATAATTGTAGTAGACTTAAACATTGATATAAAAGACAGCCAATAGACAAACACAAAATTATTATTTGAATATGATATGAATCACTTGTAAATGGTACAACAAAAATAGGCGATCATAATAACTCATGCTTAGATAACCTACTCATCAAGAGCAGATTATATCCTCATAATGATTGAAGTATTGACATTAGAAAAACAATACTGCAAAAAAAGACTGCAAGAACTCAGAAAATTCTGAAGGACTTACTTTAACGCCTAACTCTTCGGAAGACTTCTTCGAAGAAAAGTTAGAGAATTATATGTAAAACAACTTAGGAAGTACACACATAATGCGAGGAAGAAGTATATTCAGGATCTTACTTTCACAATAAACCATAACAGAAGACTGAAGGACAAGAAAATATTTATGGTTTACCCTCATCTGGAGACGAATTTTGACAGAACACTGAGAAGTGTTGTATGAGAGTCTTAGAAAAAGAGGAGTGATTTATGAACGCAGAAAGAGTAGCAAAAGCTTTATAATGTAAAACAGTATGTGAGACCTTATAATGTAATTCAGTAATTCAGTAGGATATAACAGCATCAATGATGAGATGAAAAAATGAATCGAAGATAGGGGAAGAAAAATGCCGACAGCAATATTCAGAATAGACTGAAAAAATAAACCAGCTCATACTGATTGGAGGATTGACATCTTGTTCCATTACGGGAGGAAGACGATAACAGGAACTGAGCACATTTTGAAAGAATTCGAGTAACCAAACAGAGATATATTTCGAAAACAACATGGGCAACATTTTTCAGGAGAGGAGAAAATTTTCAGAATTACATTTCCACTATCAACCAGTTCATAAAAAATAACAAACTAATGGAAAAGAAGATTTTCGTTGCTTTTCTTTATCTGGGAAAGTCTTTTGAAAGAAAACCGAGAAGAGTAAAATGTGAGAGACTGAGAAGGAGAAACAAAAGCCTTAAAATGTTCAAATCAGTATAATATATTTTTATCCTTGTTGAGATAAGAAGATGAATTGAAGATAGGAGAAGAAGAATCATGAAAGCAATATTCAGATTGAATTAGAGAAATAATTGAAAAACAACATGGTAAACACACTTGAAGAAAGAAAGAATTACTCAGGATTACAATTTCACCATTGACCAGCGAATAGAGGAGAACAGACTTAAGGGCATAATATAATTATTATAGATTTTCTCTGATCTGGGGAAGGCTTTCAACAGGAAACTGAGAAGAATATTATGGGGAAGAATTATGAACTGACAACGTGTTTAAAGTTTAATGTTTAAAATACTAGTATGGGAGAGGGGTGTTAGAAAATGTGGAGTAAATTATAGACTGAGAAGTGTATCGAGTATCAAAAGCCTTCAAGAATGGTATTCCAGTACAATGTGACAAGACAAATGATGAGATGAGAAAATCCATCAAAGATAGGGTAAGAAAAATCCCGACAGCTATATTCAGGAAGGAATGGAAAAATGTACCTACTTATAATGTTTGGAGGTTTGGCATTAAAATTCCAATAGGGAAAAATCTGAGCAAACTTCAAGGAGCTTAAACTAGTCCGAACCTATTCGAAAGAATTCTAGAAACCAAACAGATATATAATTCGAACACAACATAGGAAAAACTCTTCAGGAAAGAAGAAATATTCAGGATTAATATTTCAATGAGTTACGGAACACAGATGAAAGCATCGCATCTAACAAGAAAACAGTATCCATGATAACCAAGAATACTCAACAGTAACAGTTGAGTAGAAAATGACATATAAGACAAAGATAAAGATGTGGCAACCTAAAATATTGAATGGGTTAAAGAGCAGGATACGATACTATAACACAAAACATAAAATTCCCGGAGGAAAACAATGAGTAGAATTCAGAGAACAATCTTCAGAAGGGCTTGGGAAAACGAAACAGATCCTAATGATTGGAGAACTGGCATGCATTATAGTTCCTGTAATGGAAGAAGGTGATATCAGCATTTGACCAAAATATAGTGAAATCTTTTGAAAGTCATTGCATTGAATATTAGAGAGAATTAAAAGAACCTAACTGATGAAAAATAATAAAGAGGAATAATTCTAGAACCACACTTCTGGTAATGGATAATATTTTCACAATCAACAATATCATAGAAGACTAGGCGAAAAAAATATTTATGGCTGCCCTTGTTCGAATGAATATCACATAATGATGAAGTGAGTAATAGGGAAGAGTTTAAGAAAAGAAGAAGTATATCAGAAGTCTATATACATATCCTTTGAGGATTAAAATTCGATATTGGACTCATTATTAGTAAGAGCTCAGGCAGGGTGGTGTGTTGAGTAAATTAGTATTTTTATTGTGATAGATGTTCTCCAGAAATTAATTGAAAAACATTACACATGATACAAAAGCCTGGAATCAATTGGAATTTGTAAATGATGTGATGGTATGTTCTAAGAACAAAACGAGACTACACGATAATTTGCAAGTATGGTCAATAGAGTTGGAAAAAAATAAGATATGATTGGAACATAAGAAAAGTGATGGTCACGGAAAGATATCACAAACAAGTATATATGAAAATAGTTAATACGAAACTGAGTTAAGTACAGTCATTCAGGTATTTAGGAGTAATAATACTAGATGGTGATATGGAATATAAGAGGATAGGCAATGCTTCTAAGCTGCATTTCTCAATACGAAGTATTTTTATTGAAGACATTAATTAGATATGTTCTCGCATGCGGTAGTGAAAGCTGGCGTCTGAGTTTTTCGCAGATGAGAAACTACAGGATATCACAATGAAGTAAAGAGTAAAAGGAGTGTCACAAAATAGAGACTGACTGAAAAGAACATAAGAAATGTAGAATCTTTCTTGAAATGTATCAAAAGGCATCTGTTGTTGTGGTTGAACATTTGGTGAGATTGAGAAGAGGGTCCAGTGAAACGCATATAGCTAACATAAGACAGGAACTGCTGGGTAAGTGGAAAACTTCATTAAACATCGAATGACATTAAATTATAGAAAAAATGCACAAATTGGAATGAAGCCAGTACAGTATGCTTAAAATAGAATACAAACTATATTTATATATATATATATATATATATATATATATATATATATATATATATATATATATATATATATATATATATATATATATAATAATATAAACAGAATCAAATGACATATATAATTGATATTGCTATACCCGACACACATAATATACAAAATAAATACAATGAAAAAATTTCTAAATATATGATGCTTAGCGACGTGGAAAATGAAAAAAATTTTTATTCTACCGATTATTATTTCCACAACAGATGTTATTCCTAGGAATCTTCACAAAAGTATTGAGATTTTGGGTCTGAAGAAAAATTTGTTTGAACAGTTACAAAGTCATCAAATCTTGTAATATTCTTCGTAGGTTTCTTTCCGAAAATAATAATGAGGTAGAGTCATAGGTTTTCTTTTTAGTTTATACTGCTCAGAATCTCATTTCATATTCTATTTATTTGTTTATATAAATGTAATATAATTAACTGACAATTTTGTCATATTTATATTCAGAGCAGTATTCTATTCGATCGTTCACCACTTAACACAAAGGAAACTATTAATGAGTAACATTCAGTGTTACTTGACTAAGGTCCGTACACTGGATTTTTCCTAGGAGAAAGTCTCTGACACTACTCGTTAGTACATTGATATCATTGTCTGGTGATGCTATAGTGTGTATATATTCTGGTGGATTGATATATTCTCATAACATTTAACGTTATCCTAATTTATAATTATTCCAGGATATGTTTTGATTATAATCATTGCCTGGCAATGGTATTAATAACCGGGTGGTGGATTTATATTTTTCATGAAATCAGTTTGATATATATATATATATATATATATATATATATATATATATATATACATATATATATATATATACAGTATTATAACTAAACAGAATGCAGAGAAACGAAACGGCAGACTACAGTTTCGTCCTTATTAGGAGCTAACAAGCTACATCGGGGTACCCTATCGATTACAGAAAGGACGCATCTCGTACATACGTACGAGAGTCACCCTCTATGAACCGAGACAGTGAACCCGTTACCGGACTTCGAGAAAGAGACGAACAATAACAAACAGATGTGAGAACGTTAGAAATTCCAATACTTGGAAACATCTCTCACCGGTCCGTGAATCTCACCAACGGTACGAAACAAGCGAATCGATATTGCTACCGGGATGGGGTCACACACACGATGGAAACACTGATGGTTAACACAAACACTTTTTATAAACGTAAATTTAAAATGAAATAAAAACACGTGGTTCGTTGGTAAACAACGGCGGTTTGGCAATATGGCGTGGGTACGGAAAGCCGGCTCGTGGCAACGCGTGCTGCAGCCGGTGTTCTGAGACAAAGTGTATTCGTAGAGGTCGTCGAAGAGAAAGTGAGAGAGTCTCCGAAATGCACGGATATTTAAACCCTCGGTTCAGGTAGGCCCAGAGTACGTTGTGTGCGTAGCCTGGTCGATGGGCCTGTTGGCGATCTGTGATTAAGCGTGGTTAACACGGTATCAAGCTTATTCGGAGGGGCCTAGAGCGATCTATGGTGAGATACCGGAGTGAATACGGTAACAATATGGTACCCGATGTAGCTTGTTAGGATGCTGAGAAGCGATATGCGACACTGAAGAGCTGCTCATAGGGACGAAACTGCAGTCTGCCGCTTCTTTTCTCAGCATCCTGCTTATATGCACTATTGTGGACCTTGGGGCTGCGTGCAAATGTACAAGTGTATATATATATATATATATATATATATATATATATATATATATATATATATATATATATATATATATATATATATATATATATATATATATATATATATATATATATATATATATATATATATATATATATATATATATATATATATATATATATATATATATATATATATATATATATATATATATATATATATTATATTATATTATTTTTCTTATCTTTATTGAGAGTATGATTTGCATTGAACACTTGTACAATGGCATCATCCCATTTACTTTAAATAGAGCCTGGTAGATTGGTCAAAGATGAACTTGAGTATGAAATTTCAGTTAGAGGTTCAAAGCCTGAAAGAAATGTCTTAGATCTTTGTAAAATGCTGAGAGGTATCATAAAACTAGAGAGCGAAGGTTCTCCTTTGAATTTATTCCTATGATTGATATAGCATCTGAGCTTAATATTTGTCAAGAAAAGTTAGATGAAGTTACTCTTTATTTTAAAGAACCTTTCACAGGTTCTAAGCAACATAAAATTAGGATGAAGCTAGCACATCTTCTAGGTCGTACTGAAAATATTAAAGTTTCTTCTGATAAAGTCCACAATGAATTAAGATCTAAACTTCTCTCCTCAGTTATGTCACTTGTTTCTAAATTTATATCTTCCATAGAAAAACCTATTAATCCTAAAACATCTGATATCCCTACAGAAATTGAGTTAGAAAATTTATTGAATAAGGAATTGTAGTCTTCAACACCTAAAACACCAACAACCAAATCTTCATCTGTTCAAAGACCAGCTCTCAATGCTTCCTGATGAACAAGTGGTGAATTTGTTAGGAAACTTGAATTTATTAGATCCTTAAACTAATTTCCAAAGTCTTGGTATACAGTTTTCAGTCAGTAAAGATTATATGAGTTTAAGTGCTTTCTTCGAGAGAATCAATGATATTGTAGAAGCTAGAGGTATTTCTAAAGATTTACTTTTTTGAAATGCTCATAATTTGTTTGAAGGAGAAGCTTTAATCTATTATAGAGCAAATGAAAATAAAGTTCAAGACTGGGAAAGATTGATGGCGTTGTTCAGGGAGCAATTTTTTAGAGATGGTGATACAGAAATTTTTGAGCAAATTAAAGCTAGAACTCAAGGTGAATCTGAAAGTATTGCTATTTATGTTAGGTTTGATTAAAACTAGAATTAGACCAGAATATCAAGTGACTTTTGGGTAGAGGGATGAAATTGATTCTCTAGATAAACTGATCTTCTTAGGCAGAAAGTTAGAAGATACCGAACTTACCGTTAATAATTTTGTACCACCTTCGGCTAATAAAAATATTTTGAATCAGATCTGGGATATAAGTGTGAATCAGTTGTTAAGAAGTTAGATAACTTGGAAATTGATAAGCAAGTAACATTTTATGAAAAATCCTTGATATGATAGCCATAATTGTAGTAGTCAAAATAGTCATAATAGTAATATTAGTCACCATAGACATGATGATCAGAATAGGAATAAAGATAGTGGATATAGTGAGAGTAAACGGAGAAAATAGGTCAAGATCAAGAAGTAATAGTAGGAGTAGACGTCTTGATAGATCTAGATCCTGAGATAATTCTAGACATTTATTATTATTGTTCGGAAACGCAGTGTCATAATCCTAATTCTTCGATTGATGGTAAATTCGATAATCGTAATTATGAAAATAATTCTTCGGAATTAAAAGGTTTGATAGTTTTGAAATTTTGTAGATCGAAACACTTCTAATAGAAATCTTTTTGATAATTCGAACAATAGATTCAGTAACAATTACTTTAGGAATATATCATTTAGTTGGGACAGAAACCACCGATCATTAAGTAGAGATAGGTTTTCAGCAAATACTCACTCTAATTTCCAACATTTTCCAAATTCAAGGAATAGTAGGATAGATTCGTTCAGAAATCCTTGTAATACTTTTGAGTCCAATGATAATACTAAAGTTGTTTGTTTCCGTTGTCAAGGTCCTAATCATTTTGCGAAGAACTGCACAGTCAAGTCTAAAAGGTGTTTTTCTTGTGGGAATTTGGATTTCACTAAACTAACATGTCCACAATGTAATCATTTAAACTAAATAAGAAGTCAAGTGTTGAAAGAGCTAAGACTTCTGGTATTTCATCAGTTAATAGTAGTAATAATTTAGATAGTCAAAATATTTAGTCAGTGAATCAACATATTTCAATCTCACATTTCAGTAAAATCAATGAACTTAGTTTTCAATGTTCAACCTCAGAAATAGAAAATTTCAATAAAAACACAAACCTGTTCTTGATTATATTCTTGAAAAATCTTCTGGAGGAGAATGCCCTTATATTTCAGTTAATATCAATGGTAAATAAATTAAAGCTTTGTTGGACAGGGGTGCGAATCAAGTATTCATTAATGAGCATGCTTTACAGATATTGAATAACTTAGGTATTGAATTGATGACCGATAATATTCCAACTTGTACAGTAGCTAACAACCAAGAGTTGAAGTGTTCTGGATATGTCACAATTCCAATCAATTTGCAGGATAAAACGCGTGTTTTCAATGTTTACGCATTACCTAACTTACGTCACAATATAGTTCTAGGTACAGTTTTTTGGGTTAGAATGGGTATAATTCCGGATTTGAGAAAAGGTTGCTGGTATTTTGAAAATGAATCACATTCTATCGATAATTTAACTTCGTCTATCCAAACATCAAATGATCTAACATTATGTCAACGTGAAAAATTAAATTCAATTATTGATAAGTACTTTGAAGCAGTTAAAGATATTCCGTTAGGATGCACTGATGTTATAGAACATAAAATTGTAACTGAAAGTCAACCTATTATGTCCAGATATTATCCAGTCAGTCCATTTGTTCAAAATAAAATTGATGCAGAACTCGATAAAATGTTAGAACTAGACGCAGTAGAACCTTCTGATAGTGGATGGAGTTGCCCAATCTTAATGGTTTCTAAGAAAGACAATTCTTATCGATTTTGCGTTGATTTTCGTAAACTTAATGCGGTTGCAGAAAAGTGTGCATATCCGTTACCTCACCTATCAACTATTCTCGACTCTTTAGGTAGTTCTAAATATTTAACATCACTTGATATGAAAAATGCAAATTGGATAATAACTTGCAGAGAACAGTAAAAAGTATACTGCTTTTACAATTCCAGGTCGTGGTTTTATTAATTTAAAAATTAGCATTTGGTTTGACAGATGGTCCTGCTACTTGTCAAAAATTAGTGGACAAACTTTTTGTCCAGAATTAATAATAACGTATTTAAATATTTGAATGATATTGTAATTTGTACATCAGATTTTAATTCTCACTTAGTCATATAAAAGAAAGTCTTAAACAGGTTGTTTGAAGCGAATTTGATTCTCAATAAAGAGAAATGTTCATTTTGAAGATCGGAGCTTAACTTTCTCGGACATATCATAAATAGAGACGGATTAACAGTAGATCCTGAAAAGGTTAGCGCTATAGTCAATTTTCCACGTCCTAAAACACCAAAAGAAGTAAGACGTTCAATAGGTATGGTCATGTAGTATCATAAGTTTCTTCCTGATCTGTCCACGATAGTCGAACCATTAATGAAGCTTACTCGTATAAATGTGAAATTTAATTGGACACCTGAATGTGAACAAGCATTCATAAAAGTCAAAAATAGCTTAATAAATGCACCTATTCTATCTTGCCCAAATTTTAATTATGAATTCATTTTGCAATGTGATAGTAGTAGTTATGGCTTAGGAAGTGTACTTTCTCAATTTTATAACGGCAGAGAACACGTTTTTTGTTACCTTCCCAGAAGTTTGACTCATTCAGAATGAATATTTTCAGTTACTGAACTTGAATGTTCTTTGGTCAGTCGAAAAACTTATATGCTACGTTGAAGGAGCTCCTCACTTCACAGTAATAACAGATCATCATAGTTTGGTTTGGTTAAATTATCTTAAAAATCCTCATGGTAGACTAGGTCGATGGGCTTTAAGGCTCCAACAGTATAACTTTTCAATCGTACATAGACCAGGAAAGAATCATTATGTTCCAGACTGTTTATCAAGAGCAATACCCAAAAATTACGAACCTACTAGTAATGATCCATGGTATAATAAACTTTTGTCACATGTTAGGAAAGATCCATTAAATTTTCCAAATTTTCGTAAAACTGAAAATGGTTACTTATACAAGAATAGAAGTACAAATTTCAACAATGCTGGTTCTTGGAAACAACTCTCACCCAAAGAAAATTGTCAAGAAATATTACGTAAATATTATGATGATCCTATTTCAGGAGGACATTTTGGAATTTTCAAAACTTTTCATAAAATCTATTCGAATTACTTTTGGCCAGGAATGAAACAAGACATTACCAAGTTTGTAAATAAATGTAGAATATGTGCTGCGCATAAGCCTGAACAGAAACTCAAATCAGGGGAAATAGGAACTAAACCTAAAGTAAACAGGTGTTGGCATTACATTGCATTAGAACTCATAGGTCCATTTCCACGTAGTTCTAAAGGCCACCAACATTTTCTTGTAGTTTGTAATTATTTTAGTAAATTTACTTTCCTTTTTCAATTCGTAAAGCCATTTATTCAACAATTGTAAGATTTTGGAAGAACAAGTATTTCTTATATTTGGAGTCCCGGAATTGCTTAAATGTGATAACGGAGTCCAATTCAAAAGCAAAGAGTTCTGTAAACTATTAAAACAGTATAATGTAAATCTATTTTATAACCCATTGTAACATCCAGAACCAAATTTTACTGAAAGAGCAAACCTTGTAATTATGACTATGATTTCTAGTTATATTTAGAAAAATCACAAAACTTGGGACAAATACTTAGCTCAACTTGGTTGTGCTCATAGAACTACTAAACATGAAGTAATTCCGAGTACATCCTATTTAGTGAACTTTGGCTTGGAAATAATCATAAATTTTGTTGAAGAAAAATTAAAATCGACTAATTAAAAAGCTAAACACACTTATAATTTAAGACATAGACCAAAATCTTATAATGCTAATGATTATGTTTGGGTAAAAACACACCATCTTTCCTCTAGTATTAAGGACTTAGAAATTAGTGCAAAACTGGGAGATAAATATGTGGGTCCTTATAAGGCGAGAAAGAAACTTGGTATTAATACTTATGAAATTGAAGATGCGTCTGGAAATTCTAAAGGAGTGTGGCATGTATCACAACTCAAACCAGACAAAACTTTAGATAATTAGTTATATTGGGATAGTTTATGAGAGTTTTTGGTATATATATATATATATATATATATATATATATATATATATATATATATATATATATATATATATATATATATAATATCTTTTCTTTCAATAGTTCAAGGGATGGCATTTTTTAAAAGAAACGAAAAAAATTCTTCGATTTTTTTTAGGAAAAAAGCGGAGGTATGTAACAGTGCGATTTCTCGAATTAATCATTTATATCTTTTATACTCAGTTTTCATATTTTTTTTAATAACTCAATCTCATTTCATCAAATTAAATAAATAATATAAATATAAATATTCAATATTCAAACAGTTTGAAATTCGAATCAAAAATCTACTATGGTAATGATATCCAATGAAAATTATAGTTATATCCGTTAGGTGTCGCTGCTATTGATCTAGGGTGTTTGCCGGTTAATTGTGAAGTCAGTACTTGAAAGAAGATCGTTTCCTCGTTTCTGTGGGAGAACTGAAAACAGTAACTCATTCTATGTTTCGTTTCCACTTTATTGTTGTGAAGAAAATAATGTCGCTTTTTATTAATTTTTTTTAATATCAATAGTTTTTAATAGTACTGAGCCTATATAAGTTCGAAATTCATTAGATTATTTCTCTTTTCCATTTTGAAATCTTCGAAATCATTTGTTATTTTATTGGAGCTGTGTTGTAGCGATTGGAGTGAAAAATTTTCAGTAATTGAAATTAAGTATTCTTTGATGTTCGGGATGAATTCCAATCGACTGAGGCGTTATAAGTAGTCGGTAATTTTGCCGGATTTTCTCGACAACCAATTCAATTAGCGAGTGGAGAGATTTCGAATTTTATTTTGTAAATTAACCTAGATCGATATCTGCTATTCCAAGGATATTTGAGTTTTCATCTTTATGCCAAACCTTGTTATCATACGTCTGGGGTAACCACGTCTTTAGGGAAATAGTCTTGCCACCTAGGGCAGTCACGTTGCGAACGATATTCAAATGCCAAACCAGTAACCTGTAAGCTGTACGATACAGGAATACCAGAAAACTGATGTAAAACACCAAATAGAATCGTCGTGGGAATTAATCTCATTCCTAAAGAGCACTAAAAGTGTCTCTCTTAATCATCAAATTCTTCTTTTCTATCTTTTTCAATTGTTGACATAGCTCTATCATTGAGTTTCGCTTTGTTGAAAAGCTCAGATAATTTTAAATTGAGAATTTGTACTATGTAATTTGAATTCATCTCATCTGAGACTCATTTCATTGTTAGTGGTTAATCTTTTTAGATAAGTTTTTTTGTATTATTTACTTTCATTAGAACTAGTAAACTATTAATCATATACTGTGATTTTGATATTCTTCTTGTAATAAAGCAGATTGATTGCAGTGATGAGTATTATTGCCAAGGCTATATCTAGGACCTAGGTTCTAGACGAAGATCTCACACACTTGTCAGATTGAGGTACTCTGAGCTAGTTAGGCATAGGTATTAATAAGTAGTATCAATTATGATTTTCTTTCGACTAGCCTCTCTATAACTGAATCTCATTACACGTCATCAGTTAAATTTCGTAGTTCCAGTAGAATTGAAATATTTTTCCAATTTTATATAAAATTATAAACAAAACCATTACGAAGTAAAAGTTATCAACTGTTTCCATTTCTCTAGTTTCATTCAAAAGAGAGAGAGCATAAAATTTTGCACATTGCTAAAACTCACTTCCGACATTGAATAGCGATCGCAGGGGCAATAGGAGAGGTGACTGGCTCCACCCCTGTGTTTCCGGTCTCAAAATCCGTCTCAAATTTGAAAATTAAGTCCTAGAGTAACAGTTTCTCTCCGCGGATCCGATCTCAATATATGTAGGAATCGTCCGACACCCGTATTCATTCTCCCGGTAACACCGTATAAGTTGGACGGATGAAAAATAAACACTTCTTTTGAAATCTCGACGGTCGTTCATTTCTGGCCGTCGGAGATATTCGGAATGAGGAAAATGGAGCGAAATTTCGCAAAATTCCGCCGATAGCGCTTCATTGATTCAAAGATTCTCCAGTTTTCCAGTAGTTTTACGGGAATGAATCTGAGACCTTTTTATTTCGCTTTCTAGGGGGTTTCTTTGGGAATTTCCGCTCGATTGATCGTTCCAATCGCTTTCCGAAAGTCCGAAGTTTCCGATTCCGAAGAAATCTCACCGTTTAGATTTTCCGTTCGCTCTCAAAGAGGTTTCGGCAAAAATTTTCGAAAAATCCTCAGAGCTCCGTCGTTCGAGTTAGTATTTCCAAATTTGGCACAACTTTCCTCTAACCCTTCCCCTGTGAAATAAAAATACTCGTGGCGGCCTTTGGCCTTGTTGTTTCGTCGCGCACATTTTTCTCCGCCCGGTTCAAACTACAGTTATCTTCTCTGATTATTCCCGGAAAGGAGTTTAATTATATAGACTAGTGAGCCCATTAAAATCGCTTTTTCAAATCTAAACAGCTGATATACTAAACGCCTCATATACTAAAACGCCTAATATACTGAACGCCTTTCATATCCGACTCTTTCTATACGGAACTCGTCATCTATTCACTGATATTTATACTTAATTATTCTTCATCTTATATGAAACTAACTCTCTCATATATTGCTTCACGCATCCCAATAGTTACGCAGTTCTCAGTATTGTTTTATGGATACTTGACTAATCAACCATGCAACTTTCAACACTATTCACTACTATTCCAATTCAAAGATATACATTCAATTTGAAAATCTCAACTTACTCCAATAGCTAGCATAAGATAAAATATTCCAACATTTATTCAAAAATCGAATTATTCAATCACCCTTCAGGCATAAAAATTTAACAGAGTGAATTCAAATATGTAATTTCCCAAATTTTTAGATCCATAAATATATATCTAATATATACTTCAGAAAGATCGATATATACAGTCCATAATTTCAAATTTTAATACTCACTGTTCTGATTCCAATCCAAGATTCATGAATTATAATGAACAACAAATATGAGCTTGAAACAGCAAGATGGAAGAATTACAACCCAAGTATATAAATATAATAGAAAATAGAGACACCACCAAAATTGTCGCATCACCTGGTATTCTGAACTCCACAATCGATTAAGCAGCTTGATCGCATGTAATAACATTTGTTTCCATATGATCTGAAATACGTCTAAAACAGGAATGAGTTTATTTGATTAGTATTCATTCGATTTCTCTTCAGTTTTCACGCTAAATTGATGCAAGTTTTCTATAATTCTTGTTTATTTTCGAATCTTTAAATTTATTGTACGTCTTGGATGCTATTTGAGTGATCAGAAGTGGTAAGTATTGTAACACTTCTAGAGAAGGGGCGAAGCCATCATCACGTGGCTAACTTGTTGAATGTTAATCAGAGCACTATTTCAGGAGCAATTATTCGGTACCACGAAACAGGGGAATATGGAAGAAGGGCCCGATAGGGAAGAAATCGGATAACAACACCAGTTGATGTTCGCTGGCTTCTTTTAACTGCACTAAGAGTTCGGCACTGTACGACTAGAATGCTACAAAACGAATTTGCACTTTCCAGAAATGTGCATATTTAATTGAGAACTGTTAGGAACAGGCTCAGAGAAGACGATATCAGACCAAGGGCGGCTTCTATTGGCCCGCGTCTCACCAGAGATCATCGAGTAGCAAGACTTCAGTTTGCGAGGGAACATGCAGATTGGGGTATTCCAGAATGATCGAATGTTCTCTTTTCCGACGAGTTTAGGTTCTGTATAGTATCAAATGATACACGCATACCTATATACAGACGACCTGGGGAACGGTATCAGCAATGCAACATCCAGCAAGATGATAACTTCGGAGGGGGCTCAGTAATGGTGTGGGGAGGCATTTCTTTCCATGGTCGAACTGAATTAGTTCTAGTGAATAATAGAAGAATGACAGTGGCCAGATACATCGCAGATATCCTTGAACCCCATGCTGTACCCATTGGCCCATTGATCGAAAAAAACTTAATTTTTATGCATGATAATGCTCGGCCTCATGCAGCTAGAGTAGTTACAGAATTTCTGCAAAATGCCGAAATTGATATTTTGAGATTGCCAGCCAGAAGTCCCGACTTGAATTCCATAGAACATGAGTGGGACAACTTGGGGTGGCAAAGTCAGCAACGTAGGATGAGTTGTAGAACACTCCAGCAACTAAAAAATCTGCTTTCTGAAATTTGGAACTCAGTGCGTCAAGAGTATACTGCGTATACTAGCAGTAATTAGGACCCGGGGAGGAAACACTAGATTTCGAAAATGATTAGTAACAATTCGATGCTAGTTAATTGGTCTCTTCGCGAATGTTTGAAGATGGTAGAATTTTTCAATTTTCATTTACTCGAAGATAGTTGATACTTTCCATTATTGACTCATCTCTTTTGAGGATATCGTCTTATTTTACACTTGTGAGAGTTACCAAGTGACTCTTTAATGACCAACCTAAAAGTGTATATAGTATTGTCGTGAAGATAGGGTGATGCGACAATTTTGAGGGATATCCACCGGGATATTTGAGCAAGGCATGAAATACCCAAGTTGTTGGCACTTATCTGTCAAAACTTTTGACAGATTTAATTATTTTTGTTATAAACTCGATTTTTGAGGAACATTTAAAAAAATTGTAGCTCGTAGATCTTTTGCACTACAGACACAATTTTTGCTTGGGTGGATAAAAAAAGGATCAGGGAATTGTTTAAGCAGTCTACACATGTCAAATGTTTATTTCGTTGTTTTGTATGATTCTTTTCAATTTGGCCATTTTCAAACAGCAATAACTCAATTTTTTCAAGTGGCACGTGCCAATTTTTATATCGCCATCAGATGAAGCGTCAAATTTCTGATGAAATTGTATCAGCATGTACTATACCATCTCTTACAGTTCCGAAATAACTTGGGAATGTATTGAATTTTGATAATTTTGCAAGAACTAACAAAGAATGCTTTGATTTATTTGAATCAAGTAGCTGAACGGGCTACGCTCACATGACAGGTGCCTAAAATTAATGTACTTGTCACTTCGTTAATTCGAATATGATATTCCAACAAGAATTGTTGGTGATTTGAAGTGAAATTTTGAAAAACACCAAATTGATAATAAAATGGCTGATTATTTAAACGAGGATATGTTTAATCTCTTTTAATTCATGGCGAATGTCAAAAGTGGTGGATAAAACTTGCAGGCAATTCAAGGATTAGAAGCAATTGTCTGCAATTTGCAGGATCAAAATACATAGAAACTAGAGGAAAACCAATTCTCGAGGACGACGACAATCAAGTTAATACGCTAGCGTATTTTGTGTTAATCCACATGCTTCCATTAAGTCAGCATCAATGGATATTGGATTGAGTTATACTTTCATACTTCCATTCAATATATATATATATATATATATATATATATATATATATATATATATATATATATATATATATATATATATATATATATATATATATATATATATATATATATATATATATATATATATATATCTGTTCATGCAATCAAACTGATTTCATGAAAAATATAAATCGACCACCCGGTAATTAATACCATTGCCAGGCAATGATTATAATCAAAACATATTCTGGAATAATTATATATTAGGATAACGTTAAATGTTATGAGAATATATCAATCTACCAGAATATATACATACTATAGCATCATCAGACAATGATATCAATGTACCAACGAGTAGTGTCAGAGGCTTTCTCCCCGGAAACATCCAGTGTACGGACCTTAGGCAAGTAACACTGAATGTTACTCATTAATAGTTTCCTTTGTGGTGAACGATCGAATAGAATACTGCTCTGAATATAAATATGACAAAATTGTCAGTTAATTATATTACATTTATATAAGCAAATAAATAGAATATGAAATGAGATTCTGAGCAGTATAAACTGAAGAGAAAACCTATGAATCTACCTCATTATTTTTTCGGAAAAAACCTACGAAGAATATTACAAGATTTGATGACTGTTATCTTTTGTAACTGTTCAAACAAATTTTCTTCAGACCCAAAATCTCAATACTTTTGTGAAGATTTCTACGAAGAACACCTGTTGTGGAAATAATAATCAGTAGAATAAATATTTTCTCCATTTTCCACATTTTTTTGATCTCGTCGCCAAGCATCATATATTTAGAAATTTTTTCATTGTATTTATTTTGTATATTATGTGTGTCGGGTACAGCAATATCAATTATATATGTTATTTGATTCTGTTTATCATTAAGAATGATATCTGGTCTATTGTGTTTACAGCTCTGTTGCAAAGAATTGTTTTATCAAAATAAAGTTTATATTTGTCATTTTCACAAATAATCTCAGGTTCATATTTGTGAAATTTTTTCTTTGGAATTAGGTAATGTTTAATTCTAGATTAAAATGAATAATGTTAGCGACGGCATTATGTCATTCTAAATAATCTGTTGAAGCAAGGACTGAGCAAGATGATAATATATGAAAAACTGTTTCTGAAGAACAGAAACATCTACGGCAAGAATCATCTATAATTTGTTTGATGATGTAGTTTCTATAATTCCTCGTGAAAACAACCTGATCGTGGATCGTAATTGCCAAGCCTTCTGTTTCAGCAAACAATTCTCCAGGTACTAACCATTTATTCGATGCGATTTCATCAATATAATCATTTTTCAATTCTTTAGGGTGCTTTCCGTGTAATTCCTTCTGCATCCAACTTTCTCTTTCAGAATTATCATCAAATATATCAAAATCTACCTTTTGCATTGTCAAGTTCAGAGGTGTAAGATTATAATTTGAAGCAACAACAATATCATGTAATTTAGACGTTCTCTGTTTATCATGAAAATGGGAACGTAGATGAAAAACCTATTTACTATGAAGATTATTCAAATCAGTTAATCCACGACCTCCAAGATATTTAGGTAGTGTACCACTCTGAACAGCTGACTTTGAGTGGTGCTTATGATATTTACAGGGCATTTTTCTCGTTTGACATTGTAATTCATTTAGATTAGTTTTAGACCATTTAATAATTCCAAAAGAAGATGTAAGAATAGGAACAGCATAGGAGTTGATAGCTCTGAAAAGGTTTTTACTAGTTAAATGACTCTTGATGATAATTCTAAGTCTTTTGTAATATGAACTTCTAATATTTTCTCTAGTGCTGCTATAGTTAATTGTCTTCTCTTTGACAAAATCCAAGATATTTATATGTATCTCCTTGATGCATTGGCTCGACTTCGATATTATATATAACTAGTGAGCTCATTAAGATCGCCTTTTATATCTAAACAGCTAATATACTAAACGCCTAATATACAAAAACGCCTAATATACAAAAACGCCTAATATACAAAAACGCCTAATAGACGAAACGCCTAATATACCAAAACGCCTTATATATAAAAATGCCTGATATACAAAAACGCCTAATACACTAAACGCAAAATATACTGAACGCCTTTCCATATCCAGCTCTAACTAAAATGAACGTCTCATTAGATACAATGATATTTATATTTAATAGGTCTTTATGTTATATGGAACTCTCTCATATATTGCTTAACACATCCTTATGGTAATGCAGCCTCCAGTATTGTTTTACGGATACTATATCATCAACCATATAAATTTAAACACTATTCACAACTATCCCAATTCAATTTGAAAATATCAACTTTCTCCTATGGAGGAAGCATTAAAAGTAAAACAAAAATATGAGTTTGAAACAGCAAGATGGACGAATTACTGCTCAAGAATATTAATGAAATAGAAACTGAAAATTCTCTTCAAATTAAAATTTCTTGAACGTATCTAAAAGATAAAGGCGAGAACTTAGTAATGAAATAAAGGAACACTACTGAATACATAGAAAGTTTACCTTATATGATTGCCCTGTACATAACTATTTTGTATCACCTCAAATTGACGAAAATTCACACAATTTGCTTACCAGAAAAACAAACATTTTCTGAATTGAAGTATTCTTGTAAAAAGTACAAATAAGATTCAAGTATCCACAAATTTGTAAATTACGTTATGAACCTTCATATAGATTACAATAATGTTAACTATATATCAGTTTCAGTACAACAGATTTCCTAGATCCTCAACCCACATTCTATCACCAAATCTTCACAGCATTATATATATATATATATATATATATTTCCTCAACCATTACTGTTGAGTAATCTTGGTCATCATGAATACTGTTTCCTAGTTAGATGCTTTCATGTGTGTTCTGTATTTCTTCCTTTCCTGAAGAGTTTTTCCTATATTGTTTTCAAATTATATCTCTGTTTGGTTTTAGAATTCTTTGAAATAGTTTCTCAATAGTATAAGATCCTTGAAATTTGCGCAGGTCTCTTTTACCTTTAGGAAATATAAGGCCAATACTCCAATCATATGAGCAGATACATTTTTCCATTCCTTTCTGAATATAGCTGTCAGGATTCTTCTTCCCTATCTTTGATGCATTTTCTTATATCAACATTTTTGCCACATTATACTGATATACCATTCTTAAATGCTTTTGATACTCTTTCTCAGTCTATAATTTACTCCTCTTTTCTTTAGGCTCCTCTGACTTACTACACTTTTCAGCATTCTGCCAGCTTTCTCCAGAACAAACATTTTGGCTTTTAGTCTGCTCTTCTCTATAACTGGTTGATGGTAAAATGACAATCTCACAAACTTCTAGCATTCCTGAAAAGTGTATTTTTCAAGTTGTATTTCAATTTGTCCTTTCAGTTTGGTTCCTAAAATTCTTTTCCTATAGTGTAAGTCTCCTAAAATTTTCTTGGTAACTTTCTAATTTTGGAGCTATAATGGCAATCCTGCAATTAATATGAGCTAACACATTTTTCCAGGTGTCACTATCATAAGTGTATAATTCACTCCTCTTTTCCTTACACTCATTCAGTACTATTCTCAATTTTCTGTCGAAAGTCTTCCCCAGATTGAAGAATACCTCCAATTATATTTTGTCCTTTATTCTGTTCTTTTCTATGAGCTGGTTGATGGTGAAAATGTAATCCAGAACATTTCTTCCTTTCTTACTTGTTTTCTATGATATCTCTAGTTGCATTCTAGAATTATTTCAAATAGTTTCTCAAAAGTATGAGTTCTTTGAAATTTGCTCAGTCTTTTCTCCGTATTGGAACTATAATGCCAATTCTTCATTCATCAAGAGCAGGTACATTTTTTATATCCCTTCTGAATTTGCTGTCAGAATTCTTTTTCTCCTATCATCAATGCATTTTCTCATCTCATCATTTGTGTTGTCACATTATTATGATATACCAATTACAAAGGCTTTTGATACTCTTCTAGTCTCTAATTTACTCCTCTTTTCCTTAGACTCCTCTCTCATACTACTATTTTCAACATTCTACCTTAAACACGTTCTCAGTTTATAATTCACTCCTCTTTTCCTTAGACTCTCCCAACTCTCCCATAGTATTCTTCTCAGTTCTCTCTCAAAGCCTTCCCCACATCAGAAAACCTATAATTATATTTTGTCCTTAAATATGTACTCTATTTGCTGGTCTATGGTGAAATTGTGATCCTGAACTCTTCTTCCTTTCTTGAAGTGTGTTTTCCATGTTGTTTTTCAATCATTTCTCTAATTCAAAGACAAACATGTAGTTTATATTGATGACTGAAACATTTGAGAAGAAGTCAAACTTTCTAACAGTATGTGAGAAAGTTCAAATTAACAATTCGACAGTTATTTTTAAATTGCTCTTTTATATACCAGTATTAATGCTAGTAATAGTTGAAGGAAAAATGAAAACAGTCATGTATAAATAACTTCCCACATACTAATGAAAAATTAAGTATTGAGACTAATATCTTACTTCACTGCCACCAAGCTAACTTGCTGTACATATGAACTGATAATAAAATATTGTTATTTTGAATATTGCTATCATGATTCTTCTCCTATCTTCAATTCATCTTCTCATCCTAACTAAGGTATTAACATATTATACTGATTTACCCATTTCAAGGCTTTTGATACTCTTCCTCAATCTATAATTCACTTCTCTTTTCCTTAGACTCTCCCATTTTACTCTTCTCAGTTTTCTTTCAAGAGCCTTCCCAGATAATGAAAAGCAAGGAATATCTTCTTGTCCTTTAGTTTGTTATTCTCTGAGCTGGTTGATAGTGGAAATGTTATTCTGAACACTTTATCCTCTCCTGAAGGATATGTTTTCCATGTCGTTTTCCAATTATAACTCTGTTTGTTTTCTAGAATTCTTTCATATTGTTTCCCAATAGTATAGGTTCTTTAAAATTTGATAAGTTGCTGTTTTCTTCTTCCCCTATCTTCGATTCATTTTCCAATCTCAACATTGATGTCATATCCTCCTGAATTACTTTATAAGACTTCTGCTATTCTTTCTCAGTTTATACATCACTTCTCGTTTCCTAATACTCTCATACTGCTCTTCTCAGTGTTCTGTCGAAAGCCTTCTCCAGATGAGGGTTAACCATAAATATTTTCTCTGCTTTCAATTTGTTATTCTCTATAAGATGGTTAATTGTGAAAATCCTGAATACACTTCTTCCTTATATGAAGAGTGTATTTCTTAAGTTGTTTTACATAGAACTCTCTCACTTTTCTTCGAAGAAATCTTTCGAACAGTTTAGCATTAATGTAAGTCCTTCAGAATTTTCTCAGTTCCTGCAGTCTTCTTTTGCAGTACTGTTTTTCAAATGTAAATCCTTCAATTGTTATGAGCTGTTAAACTTTCTCAAGCCCTTCTGAATATCGCAGTCAGATCTCTTCTTCCCTTATGTACCATGCATTGTCTTATGATAGGTCTTGTTACTTGTTATATATCCTGGTAAAACACCAATTTTAAGTTCTTTGATCTTTTACTTCTTTGTATATATATATATATATATATATATATATATATATATATATATATATATATATATATATATATATATATATGCAAATATATTCGAAACATTGGAAGTATCTAGACTTTGTACAAAACTCAAATATCTCCCCATATTTGAATTCTATATTATATAATCTATATAACAATTATATAATATAAAATGAAAATAAACAGCAAACTGGACTAAAACATATAACGTGAGTATCTTTAACGAAAATCATTAACTATACACAGCATTTTTTAAGAAGTAATTGCTTTTTCCACAAAATATGTGATTTTCTCGAACTGAAAGTTCCTGTTGTAATGAAGCTTCATAATTTGCTTCTCCTGATTAGGAAACTTTACATTCTGAATGTATAAAATACTTGTTACTCATTGAACAGTTTTGAATAAATTTCTCAAAATACAGAAGAATGTGTTATGAATAGAAGTAGCTCAAAACATGTACCTTATGTGTTATGTAAATGTTGGAATATCCTGAAAAGCTCAAGTTTTCATGCCAACTATATGAAGAATTGTTCAACAAATAAATTTTGAAGTTAAGAATTGCAGGTATTTTACTTGGTCTCTTCCTTCAGAGTTACAGATCAGACTCTATTGTAACTATTATTAATCAGACTGGTTTACTTACAGAAAAATTTCTACGAAGATTATTATCAAAGAACAGAGATGTATTACATTTATATTTACTTGAAACTTTCTTGTTATTGCTCAATAATATCTTTGCTTATTTTTCATTTAATTTTCCAACCTGTTTACAGTGGATCCAATTAATTCTTTCTTTTTATCAAGTGGATTGAAATCTAACAATAAATATTTCATTAAAAGAAACTACTTATATGCACACAAAGTAAAAACTCACTTTCAAAGAGTCACTTTCATACATTTCAACTTGAATAACTTTACTTCAAATACATTGAATTCCATTTACATTTTCATTAGGATAATTGAATATCAAAATATACTTCATCGTTTATAAACTGAAACAAAAATTCAATAGAGATGAATACAAAATTCAGTTTAAAATACCTTATTTATTATTGTTTTCTTTCATCGAAATACATAGGTTAGAACACCGAATGTAAATATGAAATATGTGGATTCTTCATTATGCTGAAAAAAATATATATTACGATGCATTAAATGTTCCTTAAATTACGTTCATTTACCTAGGAATGATTATTCGAGGTTTTGTTAATTAAACGTAAACAATATGAATAATTCTTCTTCTTCTCTTCTTGTTATTGACCTTGGTACGATGAAACCAATGTTGAACAATCCAAAGACCGCCGTACACGACGATGTCCGTCGTACGGGACGGATATTCGATCGTTTAGTGAGAGAATAGAGGGGATATAAGTGTTCGTTTATATCCCGTCTACTCTTTTCACCTATGTTTCCGGGTACGGTCCTCTTTAAAACTTCTTCTTCTTTGCCCTGTCAGATTGAGAAACGGCGGTTTAAGGAGAGTAAGGGAGGGTGATTGGCTCCGCCCCCGTGTTTACGTTCTATTCTTCGAAAATGTAGGTCTCAACGACCGTCCCAAATTCGAAAATTAAGTCCTGAAATGACGTTTTCTCGCCGGGGACCCGATCTCGAGATATGTAGGAATCGTTCGAAGGTCGAATCCTTTCTCCCGGTGACCCCGTTTAAGTAGGATGGTTAAAACAAAAACCCGTATTTTGACAGCTCGAGGTTTGTTTATTTCGCGAATTTCTGGCCGTCGGAGATTTTCGGAATATGGAAAGTAGAGCGAAAATTTGCGAAAGTCGGCCGATAGCCCTCCGTTCTATGGAAGATTTTTTCGTTTTCCCGTGGTTTTATGAGAATCTAACTATGGCAACGCGAAATGCGAAACTCGAGGCTTTTTCGTCGTCCGGGTTTCGTAGCGATCGAAGGAGATATAAATATTTCGTATAGCTGCAAAAGTCCATAGAAATTATCCCTCCATCCCGGAGATTTCGGAGACGTATTTTATTTTCGCTTTTCGGAACTTTTGCCGGAATTTTCGCCCGATCGACCTCTCCGGTCGCCCTCCGAAAGATCCGAGTTATCGATTCCGAAGAAATCTCGCCGTTTCGACGTTCCGTTCGCCCGAGGCAACGTTTCGGCGAAATTTTTCGAAAAATCGTCGCGCCTCCGTCGTTCGAGCTAGGGACTCCGAATTTCGCTCGGATCTTCCTCGGACGTTTCTCTACCGGAAAAAAATTATTCGCGGGGGCCTACGGACCCCGCTCGTCCGCGCCGACCCTTTCTTCCCGCCCGGTTCAAACTCCAACCGTCCCCTCCACTTTCCTCGAAATAAGGCTTACTGCTTTAGTATATAAGACTAGTTTTACCATTAAGATCGCCTCGTATACAAAAACGCCTAATATACAAAATCGCCTTATATACAAAAACGCCTCATAGACTAAACGCCTAATATACAAAATGACTAATATACAAAAACTCCAACTCCGAATATACAAAAACGTCTAATATACAAAAATGCCGAATATACAAAAACGCCTAATATACAAAAACGCCTAATAAACTAAACGCCTAATGTACTAAAAACCAAATATACTGAACGCCTTTTCATATCCAACTCTATCTATACGGAAAGCCTCATATATTCACTGATATTTATAGTTAATAATTCTTTATTTTATATGGAACTCTCTCATATATTGCCTCATACATCCTTATGGTAACGCAGTTTTCAGTATTGTTTTATGTATACTGACTCATCAACCATACGAATGTCAACACTATTCACTACTATTCTAATTCAAAGAGATACAATCAATTTGAAAATCTCAACTTACTCCAATTGAGCTAGCATATATATTTATCATTAAAAGCCTTTCTACCGAGTAACGGTGTAGGGCTTGATACAAAACATAATTTTACAATATTCGAAATAAAGAAAAACTTAGTCAAAAATTGAATAATGAAGATCAACTTAAAACACTATTTAGCCAATGTCCCCTATTTTGTGCCATTCTCTTCGCTTCTGTCATCTCTAAATTTTGTCCCGCTAGTATCTTCGCTACCACCCCATTCCACGTTTCCCTCGGTCGTCCCCTTTTTCTCTTCGTCTTCGTTCGTGTATCCCAAATAGATTTACCTGTCTTTAACTATCCATTCTGCATAAATGTCCAAGCTGGTTTCGGCCAATTATCTTCACAATACTGTCTACTTCTAGCTGTTGTCTTATATCTCAATTTCTTAGTGTATCTCTCTTTGTCACTCCAACCACACCTCTCAGATACTTCATCTCCATCGAAACTATTTTGCTTTTCTCCCTTCTACTCATTGTCCAAGATTCAGAGCCAAAATAATCGGCGCGTATATTGACTTATAAACTTTCAATTTCGATTTTCTCTCGATCCTTCTTTTTATTAGAAAACTTTTGCTGAATGTTCCATAAACTTTCGCAGCACTCTGAATCCTTTCTCCGATTTCCAAATGCTATTTACCCTTTTCCTCCACTATATACCCCTAATATTTGAAAGTTTCTACTCTTTCTATGATTTTGTTGTTGAGTGTCACCTTCAGCTTATTTCTGTTATTCGATATAACTATAATTTTCGTTTTTCCTTCGTTGATTTTTAGGGATCATCTCGTAAGGCAGTTATTCCAAACATCTTGTACGGGTGATCATTTTCATTTTTGGCAAAAATCGCCAAATCATCAGCAAAGGCGCACTCAGTGATTTCAACTGGATAAAAATTTTTGAAACCCAAGTTGTGTTTTCTGACTTTAGTTCTCGCCTCTTCGATAATTTCATTCATGACCACTATAAACAGAAGGGGACTCAATACGTCTCAAGCCTTGTTCGGTGACAAACTCTTCAGATTCTATCCCTCTTACTCATACCGCGTTCCTGTACACAGCATATAAGATTTTTAGTGCCCTTAGAAAATTGTGTCCTATTTGTCTTTGTGCCAAAATTTCCCAAACTCGATTTCTCAATATCCTATCGAAGGCTTTCTCTAGATCAATAAACGCTATCCACACCTTGAGATACTGAATGAGTATTTTCTCGGTGATCTGTTTAAGGCTGAAAATATGATCCCGGATACTGTACCCCTTCTGAAATCTGCTCTGTGAGTCAGCCAGTTGATGTTCCACTTTCTGTAACAGTTTCCCTTCTAGCACTCTCTCATAAACTTTCGCAACAACACTTAGTAATGAAACCAAACAGTTTGCTAAAATAGCATATGAAGAACAATTATATATATATATATATATATATATATATATATATATATATATATATATATATATAATTGTTCTTCGTATTCTATTTTTAGCAAACTGTTTGGTTTCATTCCAATTTGTGCCTTTTTTCTATAATTGTAGAATGTCATTCGTCATTCGATGTCTCCTTAAGTTTTCCACTCACCCTGACTTATGTTTGCTATATGCGTTTCACTGGTCCCCCTTCTCATTTTCACCAAATATTCAACCATATCAGCAGATGCCTTTTGATACATTCCAAGAAAGATTCTACTTCCAGTTCATTTCTCATATCTTCCTTTTTCAGTCAGTCTCTTTTTTGTGTCACTCACTTTACTCTTTGCAGGTACTTCATTTTTATAACCTGTAGTATGCTCTTCAGTGCCAAACTCAGAAGCCTGCTTTCACTACCGCATGCGATAACAGATCTAATTAATGCCTTCTTCAATTGAAATATTTTTGTTCAATTACTCATCTTCCTGTTTCTCATAAATTAGTTTGCTATTGAAGAATGCAGCTTAGAAGCATTTCCTATCCTCTTATATTCTCTCTCGATCAAGTTTTATTTCGACTATTGCCATATATACCTGTTTGTGATTCCTTTCCATGACCATCATTTTTCTTTTGTTCCAATCATATCTCATTTTTTTCCAACTCTATTGTCCATACTTGCAAATTATCGTGCAGTCTCGTTTTGTTCTTAGGACATACCATCTCATAATTTACAAATTCCAATTGATTCCAGGCTTTTGTATCATGTATGATGTTTCTCCATTACTTCGTGGATAACATCTATAGCAATAATAAATAATAATTTACTCAACACTCCACCCTGCCTGAGTTCTCTGTAAAAATGAATCCAATATGGAATTTCCACTCTTTATATGATTTTTATCTGCTATATATAGGCATCTGATATACTTCTTCAGTTCATAAGTCACTCATCTTTTTCTTAGACTCTCCCCTACTACTATTTTCAACATTCTGCCAAGAGCTTCCTCCAGATCAAGGGAAGCCATTCATATTTTTTTGTCTTTTAGTCTACACTTCCTTATAACTGGTTGATGGTAAAGATGAAATCCCAATAACTTCTTGCATCCCTGAAAAGTGTGTTTCTCAAGTTATTTTTCAATTAATCCTAACAGTTTGGTTTCAAGAATTCTTTTGCAATAAAGTATATCCCCTAAAATTTGCTCTTTGACTTTTGTCTCCTCTATTCAGTATTGGAATTATAATGTCAATCCTTTAATTGTTATGAGCTGGCACATTTTCTAAAGTGTTGCCATCATAAGTGGGGACAGGACTGAAATCCACCTTAAACACGTTCACAGTTAATAATTCACACCTCTTTTCCTTAGAATCTCCCAACGCTCCCATGTTCTTCTCAGTTCTTTGTTGAAAGCCTATACCAGATCAGAGAAAACCTATAATAATCAAATTATGCCCCTAAGTCTGTTCTTCTCTATTTGCTAGTCAATGATGAAAATGCAATCTTCAACACTTCTTCCTTTCTGGAAGTGTTTTCCATATTGTTTTCAATTATTTCTCTAATTCAAAGACAAACAGGTAGTTTATATTGATCACAGAAAAATTTAGGAAGAAGTCAAACTTTCTCACAGATGGGGAAAACCCATAAATATGAGTGGGGAGTGTTTCCTATGTGGTTTTTCAATTATATCCCAATTTGGTCTTTAGAATTCTTTCTCTAATTCAAAGACAAACAGGTAGTTTATATTGTGTGTGTTTCCTAAGATATTCTACATATAATTCTCTCACTTTTCTTCGAAGAAGTCTTTCGAAGAGTCCTTCAGAATTTTCTCAGTTCCTGCATCCTTCTTTTACAGAATTGGTTTTCAAATGTCAATCATTATGAGCTGTTAAACTTTCTCGAGACCTTCTGAATATATCAGTCAGATCTTTTCTGCCCTTATGTACTATGCATTGTCTTATGAAAGGTCAGGTGAAACAACAATTTTAAGTTCTTTGATCTTTTACTTCTTTGTGGATATATATATATATATATATATATATATATATATATATATATATATATATATATATATATATATATATATATATAATAAATATTTGTAACATTGGAAGAATCTAGACTTTGTACAAATAAAACTTAAATATCTCTTCATATTTGAATTTTATATTATATAATGTTCAATTCATTATATGATATAAAATGAAAATTTATGAACAAACTGAACAAAAATAACATATAACGTGAATAACGAAAATGATCAACTATACACAGCATTTTTCAAGAAGTAATTGCATTTTCCACAAAATATATGATTTTCTCGAACTGAAAGTTCCTGTTGTGATGAAGCCTCACAATTTGCTTCTCCTGATTTTATCGAGTTTCCCACAAACAGCAATAAAAGAGAAACTTTACATTCTAAATGTATAGACTACCTGTTATTCAGTGAACAGCTTTGACTAATTTTCTTAAAATACAAAAGAATGTGTTATGCACAGAAGTAGCTCAAAACATGTACTTTATGTGTTATGTAAATATTGGAATGTCCTGAAAAGCTCAAGTTTTCATGCCAACTATATGAAGAATTGTTCAACAAATAAATTTTGAAGTTAAGAATTGCAGGTAATTTACTTGATCTCTTTCCTTCAGAGTTAGAGATCTGACTCTATTGTAACTATTATTAATCAGACTGATTTACTTAGACAAAAATATCTACGAAGATTATTATCAGAGAACAGAGATGTATTACATTCATATTTACTTGAAAGTTTCTTGTTATTGCTTATTATTGTCTTTGCTTATTTTTCATTCAATTTTCCAACCTGTTTACAGTGGAGCCAATTCATTATTTCTTGTTATCAAGTGGATGGTAATCTAAAAGTAAATATTTCTTTGAAAAGAAACTACTTATATGCACACAAAGTAAAAACTCACTTTCAAAGAGTCACTTTCATACATTTCAACTTGAATAACTTTCCATATGTGATGAACATACTCATTTTACACAATTATATAAATTACCTATAGTACAACTACCTTTTACAAAAATTGTCAAATTCCATATCATTCTCCAAGTAGTAGTTGAATTTTTTCCAAAATATGAGTCGCAAAAGTAGCAGCATGTTTCCTGTGACTTTCATAAATCTTGGATTGAAAGTTGTAGTTGTACAAAATGAAACTTCATATGCTACTTCTACATTTTTGAACATCATGTTTCCCACTATCATTTTTCTTTTGTTCCAATCATATCTCATTTTTTTTTCAACTCTATTGTCCATACTTGCAGATAATCCTGCAATCTCGTTTTGTTCTTAGGAGATACCATCACATAATTTACAATTCCAATTGATACCAGGCTTTTTTATCATGTATGATGTTTCTCCATTACTTCGTGGATAACATCTATAACAGTAAGAAATAATAATTAACTCAACACTCCACCCTGCCTGAGTTCCCAGTAAAAATGAGTCCAATATGGAATTTCCAGTCTTTATATGATTTTTATCTGTTGTATATGGGCTTCTGATATACTTCTTCAGTTCATAAGTCATTCTCCTTTTTCTTAGACTCTCCCCTACTACTATTTTCAACATTCTGCCAAGAGCTTCCTCCAGATCAAGGGAAGCCATTCATATTTTTTTGTCTTTTAGTCTATACTTCCTTATAACTGTTTGATGGTAAAGATGCAATCTCAATAACCTCTTGCATCCCTGAGAAGTGTGTTTCTCAAGTTGTTTTTCAATTAATCCTCTCAGTTTGGTTTCAAGAATTCTTTTGCAATAAAGTAAATCCCCTAAAATTTGCTCTTTGACTTTTGTCTCCTCTATTCAGTATTGGAATTATAATGTCAATCCTTTAATTGTTATGAGCTGGCACATTTTCCAAAGTGTTGCCATCATAAGTGGGGACAGGACTGAAATCTACCTCAAACACGTTCACAGTAAATAATTCACTCCTCTTTTCCTTAGAATCTCCCAACGCTCCCATAGTGTTCTTCTCAGTTCTTTGTTGAAAGGCTATACCAGATCAGAGAAAACCTATAATAATCATATTATGTCCTTAAGTCTGTTCTTTTCTATTTGCTAGTCAATGGTGACAATGTAATCTTGAACACTTCTTCCTTTCTGGAAGTGATTTCCATATTGTTTTCAATTATTTCTCTAATTCAAAGACAAACAGGTACTTTATATTGATCACAGAAAAATTTAGGAAGAAGTCAAACTTTCTCACAGATGAGGGAAACCCATAAATATGAGTGGGGAATGTTTCCTATGTTGTTTTTCAATTATATCCCTATTTGGTCTTTAGAATTCTTTCTTTAATTCAAAGTCAAACAGGTAGTTTATATTGATGACAGAAAAATTTGGGAAGAAGTCAAACTTTCTCACATACTGTTGTACATTATAAAGCTTTTGCTACTCTTTCTCTTACTCCTTTTTTTCTGAGAATCTCATACTACTCTTCTCGGTGTACTGTCAGAAACCTTCTACAGATGAGGGAAAACCATAAATATGGTTTTAGCTCTATAATTGGGAGTAATCCTGTTGAGTTTGTATCAATAAATAAATTTTCAGTCATATATCCAATCTGTTGTTCTTTTAACGACGATTAATCGTGAAAAAAAGATCCTGAATACACTTCTTCCTAATATGAAGTGAGAGTTTCTTGAGATATTTGACATATAATTCTCTCACTTTTCATCGAAGGAGTCTTTCGAAGAGTTTGGCATTAATGTGAGTCCTTCAGAATTTTCTCAGTTCCTGCATCCTTCTTTTACAGAATTGGTTTTCAAATGTCAATCATTATGAGCTGTTATACTTTCTCAAGACCTTCTGAATATTTATGTACAATGCATTGTCTTATGATAGGTCTTGTTATTATATATCCTGGGAATTTTAAGTTCTTTGATCTTTTACTTCTTTGTGGATATATATATATATATATATATATATATATATATATATATATATATATATATATATATATATATATATATATATATATATATAATAATTATATTATGTAACATTGGAAGTATCTAGACTGTGTACATATAAAACTTAAATATCTCTTCATATTTGAATTTTATATTATATAATCTTACTTATCTTCAATTAATTATATGATGTAAAATGATAATTTATGAGCAAACTGGACTGAAATAACATATAACGTGAGTATCTTTAACGAAAATGATCAACTGTACACAGCATTTTTCAAGAAGTAATTGCATTTTCCACAAAATATATGATTTTCTCGAACTAAAAGTTCCTGTTGTGATGAAGCTTCACAATTTGCTTCTCCTGATTTTATCGAGTTTCTCACAAACACCAATAAAAAAGAAACTTTACATTCTAAATGTATAGACTACCTGTTATTCAGTGAACAGCTTTGACTAAATTTCTTAAAATACAAAAGAATGTGTTATGCACAAGTAGCTCAAAACATGTACCTTATGTGTTATGTAAATATTGGAATATCCTGAAAAGCTCAAGTTTTCATGGCAACTATATGAAGAATTGTTCAACAAATAAATTTTGAAGTTAAGAATTGCAGGTAATTTACTTGATCTCTTTCCTTTAGAGTTTGAAATCTGACTCTATTGTAACTATTATTAATCAGACTGGTTTACTCAGACAAAAATATCTACGAAGATTATTATCAGAGAACAGAGATGTATTACATTCATATTTACTTGAAAGTTTCTTGTTATTGCTTATTATTGTCTTTGCATATTTTTCGTTTAATTTTCCAACCTGTATTGTAATCTAAAAGTGAATATTTCATTGAAAAGAAACTACTTATATGCACACAAAGTAAAAACTCACTTTCAAAGAGTCACTTTCATACATTTCAACTTGAATAACTTTCCATATGTGATGAACATACTCATTTTACACAATTATATAAATTACCTATAGTACAACCACCTATTACAAAAATTGTCAAATTCCATAGCATTCTCCAAGTAGTAGTAGTAGTAGAATTTTTCCAAAATATGAGTCGGAAAAGTAGCAGCATGTTTCCTGTGACTTTCATAAATCTTGGATTGAAAGTTATAGTTGTACAAAATGAAACTTCATATGCTACTTCTACATTTTTGAACATCATGTTTCCCACTATCAGACACCTATAACAGAGAAACTTTCAATTTCAAATCAATGAGGAATTCTTGTCATTCATTCAACAACCTTGATAAAATTTCCTGAGAAACAGTAACTATGAGTTATGAATGGAAGGAACTCACAATAATTACCTTTTGTGCAAATTTGTGATCATATTTCCTTTGGTTCAAAATTGAACATTGTCAAACACATTGAATCTCATCAACTTTTACATCGGAATAATTGTAGAATAGAAACTTACTTCCACTTGAATAAACTGAAACGAAAATTCAATTTGAAATGGCACGGTCATATTGACATCCAGCTTGAAATATTTTAATACACATATAGCCTTAAGTGGATAGCTTTCAATATTCATATGATACATACTCTAAATGACCTAACGAAAATTTTATTGAATTCTTTCCAGAAAAAAAATTATTATATAAAAGAGCTCAATACCTATTAATAGCAACTCGAAGGATAACTCCCATCATTTTGTAAGATCCTCCAATTGATTCGTTAAAAAATCCTAGTAATTCCAGGACATTTTTCAATGCATAGAGGTTGAAATAACCATGAAAGAAAAATGAAATATGTGAATTCTGAGTACATTTCTTGAGAATGCCTAAAAAATATACATTGAATTACATGAATAAACCTCAAATTACATTCACTTACCTTTCAAACATTATTGTAAGTCTTCTTAATTCCTTTATAACATTTCGTTTGAATCATATTGTTTAGGTTAGAATAACCACAGAATGTTAAATTTATGAATTTTGAAAGTCTATCGTTTCTTTCCTTAAACAAATTATACATTAACATGGATAAGATAAACATCAAACTACGATCACTTACCTCTGAAAATTTATTTCAAGTTTCGTCAAACTTTTCATACAAATAAAATTCGGAATCACTTGTTTTGACAGACCAAATATAAGACTAATTGAAATGAGGTTAGATTCGAATGTTACTCAGAAGAGAGAGCACTATATTCTAGATGTTGTTAATACCGAAATTATGTTGGTGAAAATTAAAGTTACTAACTATTTCCATCTCACTATTTTCGTTCAGAAGAGAGAGAGAGCATTACATTTTACACGTTGGTAACGCTCACTTCCGACATTGAATAGCGATATAAGGGGCAGAAGGAGCGGTGATGGCTCCACCCCCGTGTTTCCGTTCTATTCTTCGAAAATGTAGGTCTCAAAAACCCTCCCAAATTCGAAAATTAAATCCTGAGAAGACGTTTTCTCACCGGAGACCCGATCTCGAGATATGTAGGAATCGTTCGAAGATCGAATCCTTTCGCCCGGTGACCCCGTTTAAGTAGGATGGTTAAAACAAAAACCCGTATTTTGACAGCTCGAGGTTTGTTTATTTCGCGAATTTCTGGCCGTCGGAGATTTTCGGAATATGGAAAGTAGAGCGAAAATTTGCGAAAGTCGGCCGATAGCCCTCCGTTCGATGAAAGATTTTTCCGTTTTCCCGTGGTTTTATGAGAATCTAACTATGGCGGCGCGAAATGCGAAACTCGAGGCTTTTTCGTCGTCCGGGTTTCGTAGCGATCGAAGGCGATATAAATATTTCGTATAGCTGCAAAAGTCCATAGAAATTATCCCCTCCATCCCGGAGATTTCGGAGACGTATTTTATTTTCGCTTTTTCGGAACTTTTTGCCGGAATTTTCGCCCGATCGACCTCTCCGATCGCCCTCCGAAAGATCCGAGTTATCGATTCCGAAGAAATCTCGCCGTTTCGACGTTCCGTTCGCCCGGGGCGACGTTTCGGCGAAATTTTTCGAAAAATCGTCGCGCCTCCGTCGTTCGAGCTAGGGACTCCGAATTTCGCTCGGATCTTCCTCGGACGTTTCTCTACCGGAAAAAAATTATTCGCGGGGGCCTACGGACCCCGCTCGTCCGCGCCGATCCTTTCTTCCCGCCCGGTTCAAGCTCCAACCGTCCCCTCCACTTTCCTCGAAATAAGGCTTACTGCTTTAGTATATACTAGTGAGCTCATTAAGATCGCCTCATATACAAAAACGCCTAATATACAAAATCGCCTAATATACAAAAACGCCTTATACACTAAACGCCTAATATACAAAAACGACTAATATACATAAACTCCAACTCCTAATATACAAAAATGCTGAATATACAAAACGCCTAATATACAAAAACGCCTAATAAACTAAACGCCTAATATACAAAAACGCCTAATATACAAAAACGCCTAATAAACTAAACGCCTAATGTACTAAAACCAAATATACTGATCGCCTTTTCATATCCAACTCTATCTATACGGAAAGCCTCATATATTCACTGATATTTATACTTGATAATTCTTTATTTTATATGGAACTCTCTCATATATTGCCTCATACATCCTTATGGTAACGCAGTTTTCAGTATTGTTTTATGTATACTGACTCATCAACCATACGAATGTCAACACTATTCACTACTATTCTAATTCAAAGAGATACAATCAATTTGAAAATCTCAACTTACTCCAATTGAGCTAGCATATATATTTATCATTTGAAAGTCTTTCTACCGAGTAACGGTGTAAGGCTTGATACAAAACATAATTTTACAATATTCGAAATGGAGAAAAACTTAATCAAAAATCAAATAATGAAAATCAACTTATATAATTTACATTCGAAACACTATTTCGCCAATGTCCCCTATTTTGTGCCATTCTCTTCGCTTCTGTCATCTCTAAATTCTGTCCCGCTAGTATCTTCGCTACCACCCCATTCCACGTTTCCCTCGGTCGTCCCCTTTTTCTCTTCGTCTTCGTTCGTGTTTCCCAAATAGACTTACCTGTCTTGAACTATCCATTCTGCATAAATGTCCAAGCTGGTTTCGGCCAATTATCTTCACAATACTGTCTACTTCTAGCTGTTGTCTATTATCTTGATTTCTTAGTCTATCTCTCGTTGTCACTCCAACCACACCTCTCAGATACTTCATCTCCATCGAAACTATTTTGCTTTTCTCCCTTCTACTCAATGTCCATGATTCAGAGCCAAAATAATCGGCGCGTATATTGACTTATAAACTTTCAATTTCGATTTTCTCCCGATCCTTCTTTTTATAAGAAAACTTTTGCTGAATGTTCCATAAACTTTCGCAGCACTCTGAATCCTTTCTCCGATTTCCAAATCCTATTTACCCTTTTCCTCTACTATATACCCCTAATATTTAAAAGTTTCTACTCTTTCTATGATTTTGTTGTTGAATGTCACCTTCGGATTATTTCTGTTATTCGATATAACTATAATTTTCGTTTTTCCTTCGTTGATTTTTGGGGATCATCTCGTAAGGCAGTTAGTCCAAACATCCTTATTGTACTGGAGATCATTTTCATTTTTGGCAAAAATCGCCAAATCATCAGCAAATGCGCACTCAGTGATTTCAACTGGATAAAAATTTTTGAAACCCAAGTGGAGTTTTCTGACTTTAGTTCTCGCCTCTTTGATAATTTCATCCATGACCACTATAAACAAAAGGGGACTCAATACGTCTCAAGCCTTGTTCGCTGAAAAACTCTTCAGATTCTATCCCTCTTACTCATACCACGTTCCTGCATACAGCATATAAGCTTTTTAATGCCCTTAGAAAATTGTGTCCTATTTGTCTTTGTGCCAAAATTTCCCAAACTCGATGTCTCAATATCCTATCGAAGGCTTTCTCTAGATCAATAAACGCTATCCACACCTTGAGATCCTGAATGAGTCTTTTCTCGGTGTTCTGTTTAAGGCTGAAAATATGATCCTGGATACTGTACCCCTTCTGAAATCTGCTCTGTGAGTCAGCCAGTTGTTGTTCCACTTTCTGTATATATATATATATATATATATATATATATATATATATATATATATATATATATATATATATATATATATATATATATATATATATATATATATATATATATATATATATATATATATATATATATATATATATATATATATATATATATATATATATATATATATATATATATATATATATATATATATATATATATATATATATATATATATATATATATATATAATTGTTCTTCGTATTCTATTTTTAGCAAACTGTTTGGTTTCATTCCAATTTGTGCCTTTTTTCTATAATTGTAGAATGTCATTTGTCATTCGATGTCTCCTTAAGTTTTCCACTCACCCTGACTTATGTTTGCTATATGCGTTTCACTGGTCCCCCTTCTCATTCTCACCAAATGTTCAACCATATCAACAGATGCCTTTTGATACATTCCAATAAAGATTCTACTTCCAGTTCATTTCTCATATCCTCCTTTTTCAGTCAGTCTCTTTTTTGTGTCACTCACTTTACTCTTTGCAGGTACTTCATTTTTATAACTTGTAGTTTGCTCTTCTGTGCCAAACTCAAAAGCCTGCTTTCACTACCGCATGCGATAACAGATCTAATTAATGCCTTCTTCAATTGAAATATTTTTGTTCAATTACTCATCTTCCTGTTTCTCATAAATTAGTTTGCTATTGAAGAATGCAGCTTAGAAGCATTTCCTATCCTCTTATATTCTCTCTCGATTAAGTTTTATTTCGACTATTGCCATATATACCTGTTTGTGATTCCTTTCCATGACCATCATTTTTCTCGATTTGTTCTTAGGACATACCATCACATAATTTACAAATTCCAATTGATTCCATGCTTTTGTATCATGTATGATGTTTCTCCATTACTTCGTGGACAACATCTGTAACAATAAGAAATAATAATTTACTCAACACTCCACCCTGCCTGAGTTCTCAGTAAAAATGAGTCCAATATAGAATTTCCAGTCTTTATATGATTTTTATCTGTTGTATATTGGCTTCTGATATACTTCTTCAGTTCATAAGTCACTCCTCTTTTTCTTATACTCTCCCCTATTACTATTTTCAACATTCTGCCAAGAGCTTCCTTCAGATCAAGGAAAGCCATTCATATTTTTTTGTCTCTTAGTCTACACTTCCTTATAACTGGTTGATGGTAAAGATGCAATTCCAATAACTTCTTGCACCCCTGAAAAGTGTGTTTCTCAAGTTGTTTTTCAATTAATCCTCTCAGTTTGGTTTCAAGAATTCTTTTGCAATAAAGTAAATCCCCTAAAATTTGCTCTTTGACTTTTGTCTCCTCTATTCAGTATTGGAATTATAATGTCAATCCTTTAATTGTAATGAGCTGGCACATTTTCCAAAGTGCCATCATAAGTGGGGACAGGACTGAAATCTACCTTAAACACGTTCACAGTTAATAATTCACTCCTCTTTTCCTTAGAATCTCCCAACGCTCCCATAGTGTGCTTCTCAGTTCTTTGTTGAAAGCCTATACCAGATCAGAGAAAACCTATAATAATCATATTATGCCCTTAAGTCTGTTCTTCTCTATTTGCTAGTCAATGGTGAAAATGTAATCCTGAACACTTCTTCCTTTCTTGAAGTGTTTCCATGTTGTTTTCAATTATTTCTCTAATTCAAAGACAAACAGGTATTATATATTAATGACAAAAAAATTTGGGAAGAAGGCAAACTTTCTCACACACCGTTGTATATTATAAAGCTTTCGCTACTCTTTCTCCGTTTATAAATAACTCCTTTTTTCCTGAGACTCTCATACTTCTCTTCTCAGTGTTCTGTCAAAAGCCTTCTCCAGATGAGGGAAAACCATAAATATTTTCAGTCATATATTCAGTCTGTTGTTCTTTATAAGGTGGTTAATCGTGAAAATAAGATCCTGAACACACTTCTTACTCATATGAAGTGTGTGTCTCTTAAGTTATTTTACATAGAATTCTCTCACTTTTCTTCGAAGAAGTCTTTCGAAGAGTTTGGCATTAATGGAAGCCCTTCAGAATTTTCTCAGTTCCTGCAGTCTTCTTTTGCAGTATTGTTTTTCAAATGTCAATCCTTCAATTATTTTGAGCTGTTAAACTTTCTCAAGCCCTTCTGAATGTTGCAGTCAGATATTCTCTTCTCTTATGTACCATGCATTGTCTTATGATAGGTCTTGCCATTATGTATCCTGATGAAATACCATCTTTAACGAAAATCATCAACTATACACAGCATTTTTCAAGAAGTAATTGCATTTTCTACAAAATATGTGATTTTCTCGAACTGAAAGTTCCTGTTGTAATGAAGCTTCATAATTTGCTTCACCTGATTTTATCAAGTTTTCCACAAACACCAATAAGAAAGAAACTTTACATTCTATATGTATAGACTACCTGTTATTCAGTGACTAAACTTCTTAAAATACAAAAGAATGTGTTATGCACAGAAGTAGCTCAAAACATGTACCTTATGTGTTTTGTAAATATTGGAATATCCTGAAAAGCTCAAGTTTTCATGGCAACTATATGAAGAATTGTTCAACAAATAAATTTTGAAGTTAAGAATTGCAGGTAATTTACTTGATCTCTTTCCTTTAGAGTTTGAAATCTGACTCTATTGTAACTATTATTAATCAGACTGGTTTACTTACACAAAAATATCTACGAAGATTATTATCAGAGAACAGGGATGTATTACATTTATATTTACTTGAAACTTTCTTGTTATTGCTTAATATTGTCTTTGCTTAATTTTCATTTAATTTTCCAACCTGTTTACAGTGGATCCAACTAATTCTTTCTTGTTATCAATAGGATTGTAATCTAAAATAAATATTTCATTAAAATGAAACTACTTATATGCACTCAAAGTAAAAACTCACTTTCAAAGAGTCACTTTCATACATTTTAATTTGAATAACTTTACTTCAAATACATTGAATTCCATTTACATTTTTTGTAATTTCATAATTGTAGTCAAATAAATACTACCACGTTTATAAACTGAAACAAAATTCAATACAGATGAACACAAAATTCAGTTTAAAATACCTTATTTATTATTGTTTTCTTTCATTGGAATACATAGGTTAGAACACAGAATGTAAATATGAAATATGTGGATTCTTCATTATGCTGAAAAAAAATACATTAGGATGCATTAAATATTCATTAAATTACGTTCACTTACCTTGGAATGATTATTTGAGGTTTAGTTAATTAAACGTAAACAGTCTCACATTATTTACAATTTTTCTTCTTCTTTTCTTCTTTTTGTTGCCCTTGATAATATTGAACATCTAGACATTATCAACTTAACGGCAAAGTCCGCCGTACACGACGATGTCCGTCGTACGGGACGGATATTCGATCGTTTAGTGAGAGAATAGAGGGGATATAAGTGTTCGTTTATGTCCCGTCTACTCTTTTTACCTATGTTTCCGGGTACGGTCCTCTTTAAAACTTCTTCTTCTTTGCCTTGTCAGATTGTGAATCGGCGGTTTAAGGAGAGTAAGGAGGTGATTGGCTCCGCCCCGTGTTTCCGTTCTATTCTTCGAAAATGTAGGTCTCAAAACCCTCCCAAATTCGAAAATTAAGTCCTGAAATGACGTTTTCTCGCCGGGGATCCGATCTCGAGATATGTAGGAATCGTTCGAAGGTCGAGTCCTTTCTCCCGGTGACCCCGTTCAAGTAGGATGGTTAAAACAAAAACCCGTATTTTGACAGCTCGAGGTTTGTTTATTTCGCGAATTTCTGGCCGTCGGAGATTTTCTGAATATGGAAAGTAGAGCGAAAATTTGCGAAAGTCGGCCGATAGCCCTCCGTTCGATGGAAGATTTTTCCGTTTTCCGTGGTTTTATGAAAATCTAACTATTGCGGCGCGAAATGCGAAACTCGAGGCTTTTTCGTCGTCCGGGTTTCGTAGCGATCGAAGGCGATGCAAATATTTCGTATAGCTGCAAAAGTCCATAGAAATTATCCCTCCATCCCGGAGATTTCGGAGACGTATTTTATTTTCGCTTTTCGGAACTTTTGCCGTAATTTTCGCCCGATCGACCACTCCGATCGCCCTCCGAAAGATCCGAGTTATCGATTCGAAGAAATCTCGCCGTTTCGACGTTCCGTTCGCCCGGGGCGACGTTTCGGCGAAATTTTTCGAAAAATCGTCCCGCCTCCGTCGTTCGAGCTAGGGACTCCGAATTTCGCTCGGATCTTCCTCGGACGTTTCTCTACCGGAAAAAAATTATTCGCGGGGGCCTACGGACCCCGCTCGTCCGCGCCGACCCTTTCTTCCCGCCCGGTTCAAACTCCAACCGTCCCCTCCACTTTCCTCGAAATAAGGCTTACTGCTTTAGTATATAAGATTACATCCACCGGATGTTGATAAACCATATCTCTTCACTAAACAGATAGGACGCAGACCCACGTAATGGAATGCGAGACACCCTCGAATTCCCAGACTATGTTTATATGATAAGCACCCTATATAAGATTGTAAACTCCCTTAAGTTAGTCAGTTCTTATTAGTAGTTTGGCTAGAGAGCTCATATTGTAATTTTTGGAATAAATATCTTTTTAAAAAGGTTGTTTCCATAATCGCAAACATAATTGGCGCTGCGAACAGGATACTTAAACGGAAATTCGCGAGTGAACCTTCAGTAGTTACCAGCGATTAAGCACCGGTCTCTTTCAAGAGTTTTGTTAAGTATCGAACCACACAGATCAGGAATCATCTCCACTTGACCTCCAGAGACGAATCTACCGAAGATCTTACCTGGGCAACGGAACGACTGATCGAGCTAGGAAGAAGATGTCCATGCAGAAAATGATCACAGTGATCCTCCTGTAAGTCCACTTCCTAATTTTTATAATATACATGCTGAATTTAAATATTAATCGAGACAGATCTCCTCTACGAAGAGATTCTATAAATAAAAATAATTTAGATAATATTAATTATATAACAATTAATTCTTCCAACATGACCGCGACATATCTCCAATTGAAATGAATATGGCACGCGATATGCTTCCTGAGTATTCAGGCGGCTCAAAAAATCTCGCATATTTTCTCAATCAAGCTGAAAATTATTTAACTTTACTGAAAAAAGGTGAAGAAAATTGTCTTTTTAATAAACTCTTATTGGAGCAAGTAAAATCAAAATTAATAGGGGAAGCTAGAGACGTGTTAATAAATTCTCGCTGTAGTAGATGGGGAGAAATAAAAGATGTTTTGACAAATAGATTCGGAGATCCCAGATCTGAAGAACTTCTGTTGCACGATCTAACGACTTGTTACCAACGTCATAATGAATCATACGAGCAATACCATGAAAATATTAAACAAAAATTACAGGTATTACTTGAACATATAAGTATTAGGGAAGCGAATCAAGATATTAAAATATGCAAAGAAAATAATTACACTAACCAAGCATTATATGCGTATAAATCAGGTTTGTTGGAACCTTACTGTAGCCATTTATTAAATATACGCATCGATACCTTAGAATCCGCTTTAATGGAATGCCGAAAATTCGATAATGAACGGGCGCATATAAGTTTCATGAATTTTATGAGGGGACAATCAAAACCTACAAATGTTAAGAGAGAAGTTATACAAAAACCGCAACAACTCCATCTTAGGCCTACTCCGCCATGGAGAATGAATAACCAAAATTTTCAATCTCGACAAAATGACGAGAGAAATATTCCCAGACCAACGAATCAATTCCCTCGGGGTCCTATCCACTTAAAAACTCAACCGAGTCAACGACATTATCCCACTAACTCGCAAGTGTTCGGTAAAAAACCTAGCTATGAACCTACACCCATGAGTGTAAGTACGAGGGCTACATCAAATCGAAATAACGTAAATCCCAATCATTTCACACCGCAATCTAGACCTACTTTCACCTCGAAAGAACTCTATAATCTTGAAGAAGAAGAACGCGAAGATTATCAATTAGAAAGATTATCGTCAGATGAAGACGAAAATTTTCACGAACAAGCCTCGGAAGACCAAGAATATTAGATTTGAATAATTTGACCAGTAAACAGAAATTACCGTTCATTACAATACCCAGTTTAAATTTGAAAATTTTAATCGATTCAGGTGCAAATACTATTTCAGAATTTTATTTTTCTACAAAATTTCACAATAAAATCTCTCAAAAAGATTTAGCGATGACCAGAACATAGCATACCCAATGTTAAAAGAGTACGGCATCAACCACAAAATCAATTTTCATATAGTCAACTGGCACGATAGATTCGATGCACTTATAGGAAGCCACGATTTGCAAATACTAGGTGCAAAAATAAATTATGAAAATAATACCTTAGCTATCGGTAAAATCGTAATACCCTTTTTCATAGAACTCAATCCCCAAAATTTCGTTCCCATAAAACAAAGAATTACAAACAAAATTAGTATTCCCGTTAACATAGAAAACGGTCCGGTATTGATTCAAGAAATAAGAACAGATTCATTTGTCATACCAGAATCAATAACTCAATCTGTAAATGGAATCTGCATTATTCCTTTAGAACAAGATAAACCGATTGAAGTACATTGGCATGAACAGCTAGATGTACAACCCATACTTAATTTCGAAGAAAATGTAATAAATTCATATACCCAACAGATTTAGACATACCAACACTTATAAAGACTAATCATTTAAATTCGGAAGAAAAGTTTGATATAATAAATCTTTGTAAAAATACCGACAAATATTCTATAATGAGAATAGTGACTTGACTTTCACTAACGCCGTGAAACATAAAATTCGAACATTAGACGATGACCCCGTATATACCAAATCCTATCGATACCCTTATCATTTAAGAGAGGAAATTCAAAGTCAAATACAAAAACTCTTAGATAATAAAATCATTAGACCATCAATATCACCGTACAGTAGCCCTGTATGGATAGTCCCGAAAAAACTAGACCCATCTGGAAAGAAGAAATGGCGACTGGTAATAGATTACCGTAAATTGAACGAAAAGACCGTCGAAGACAAATATCCACTACCACGCATAGACGAAATATTAGATAATTTAGGACGATGTATTTATTTCACAACCCTAGATTTAGCTCAAGGTTTCCATCAACTTGAAATGTCTCCAGAAAGTGTAGAAAAAACTGCATTCTCTGTCAATAACGGACACTATGAATACGCTCGAATGCCCTTTGGCTTGAAAAATGCCCTAAGTACGTTTCAGAGAGCAATGGACAACATTCTGAGAGATTATCTATACAAGTTCTGTTTCGTTTATATGGATGACATTGTTATATTCTCCAGATCAAAGCAAGAACATATAAATTATATAAAACTCATATTTCAGAAACTTCGAGAATTTAACCTCAAAGTTCAACTAGACAAATCAGAATTTCTATGTAAAGAAGTAGCCTTTTTGGGACATGTGATAACACCAGAAGGTATTAAACCGAATCCTTCAAAAATCCAAGCCGTTCAAGAATATCCGCTTCCGACCAACACAAAAGAAATAAAATCTTTTCTGGGATTAGTCGGCTATTATAGACGATTCATCCATAAATTCGCAACCGTTGTAGCACCATTCACGAGATGCTTGAAAAAAGGAACAAAAATTGACACTAAAGACTCAAATTATTTAGAAGCATTTCACAAATGCAAAGAACTTTTAACTAACGCTCCCATACCATCATATCCAGATTTCGGAAAAACATTTTTTCAAGTAGTATAGCTATTGCAGGAGTCCTGTCACAGAACAATAAGCCAATAGCGTTTTACTCCAGAACTTTAAATTCCGCCGAACGAAATTATTCGACCATTGAAAGGGAATTACTAGCAATAGTAGAAACCACAAAACATTTTCGCCCATACCTCTATGGTCGCCAATTCATCATAGAAACAGATCACAAACCTTTAGTTTGGTTATTCTCTATAAAGGATGCCAACCAGAGATTAATAAAATGGTGTCTGAGACTAGAAGAATTTGACTACAAAATTCAATATAAAAAAGGGAAAGAAAATCAGGTAGCTGATGCATTATCTCGTATTGAAATCAATAACAATGAAGCCGAGAACGAAAACGAAATAGACTTACTATTCATATTACCTCAAATGGACGAAACGGACGAACTGACACATGAAGAAATGGATGAAATCATAGAAAAATATGCAAAAGATGCAGATCAACGAAGTGACAATACCCGACATACAGCAATAGAGAACCCAACATTTGGAATTCCCATATCTGAAAAATGTATCAATACCTACATAAATAGGATTGAAATAAAAAGCGCAGACGAATATAAAGTTACTTACAAACGTCCTTTCAAAAGACATCATTATTACGTCACAGTAAGAAGAGGACAAGGAAAAGTTAATTTAAATACATTTTTAAAAGAAGTAATAGATCCAAAAAACTTGTACGCGATCTATTTCCACGAACATAGCTTAGAACTCATATTTTACGATGTATGTAAGTCGCTATTCGAAAATAATGTAAAGATAGTAAAATCAAATATCCTTTGTAAGGATTTAGAAAAAACTGAAGATCAAAATAGGGTTATCGTAGACTACCATAATCAAAACCACAATGGCATCATAGAAACACATAACCACCTCAAAAATAAATATTACTGGCCGGATATGCGGACTAGAATCAATAAAATAATAAACGAGTGTGAGTTGTGTTTACAAAATAAATACGAAAGGAACCCGTACAATGTAGAACCATCAGGCCCATTGGTAGCGAAAAAACCATTCGAAATAATACATATAGATACATTTGGGTTGGAAAATACAAAATTCCTCACAATAATAGATTTATTTAGCAGATATGCCCAATCCTATTACATTCAGGAGGCCTCAGGCATCACAATTCTAAATAAATTGAGACATTATTTCTCTCACCACAATCACCCCCGGAAAATAGTTTGTGATGAAGGCAAAGAATTTAAAAATAACGTTTTTCGAGAATACTGTAAACTATTTAAAATAAATCTGCATTATACAACTAATTACAATCCTAACTCAAATTCCTCGATAGAGAGACTGCACTCTACCCTTTTAGAAAAAATCAGGATAACGAAGGCGCAAAATAAAAACGAAACTCCACAAAATTGGATGATAAACGCCATACTTATTTACAACCAGTCGATTCATTCAACTACTGGTTTTACGCCATTTAGCCTTTTATACGGACCCTACGAAGACCTGAACACACATGAGATGGATTTAGATTTCACTATCTACGAGAACTATAATGAAAATCGCAAAAAGGAAATAATACCGTTCTATGAACAATTGTATAAAAAACAATTGGAAAAAGGCACAAAGACCTTGGGAAAACAAAATGAGAGCAAATCGGATTTGCCTAACGTGAAATCCCCAGTAGCATATTTTAAAAAACCTGAAAACAGAAAGTCCGATCCCTGTTACGAAAAGGTACGCATAACCAAAATTAATGATAAGAAGATAGAAGGTATCAAAGAAAAATCAGGGCAACCAACTAACACTCACCCAAATAGAATGAAGAAACTAAGAAAACAATTTTCCTTACAGGACGACCCTACCGATAACGAACCGGGCCCTTCGAGTAGAGCAGATCGATCATAATGGATACTTTCTTGAAAACATAGGCTCAGCCAGATTAATTAATAATTACCATAAGTTTTATTTTTATTTTAACATAAGTCAAATAGAATTAAGTTTTTCAAATCTTTGGACAAATACATTTCTCTTAGAACAAAAATATAGAAAAGAGAACACTTTTATAGACATATTAAAAGAAAATTGTATAGAAATAGAAAAGGAACTTTCGAAATTTACGTATAGATCGAAACGAGCAATAGAATTTCTGGGATCAGCCATTAGATTTGTAACGGGAAACCTAGATCAAAAGGATCTTAAACATATTAATAGGAATTTAGGAAGTCTTTTTACTAATCAGAAGAATATTATAACTCAAATGGAAGAATACACTTCCTTTGCCAACCACATAACGACTAGATACGTTACCGACATAAAAATCATACAGGACAATTTGAATCTAACATTTCAAACATTAAATAGTATCAATGATAAACTTATTTCTCAGAATCTTATTCAGTACAACATTTATCTATCGCAGAAATTGCTTGCTACATTAAGAACCAAAGAAAAGAACAATCTCGCTTGCTTTTAATGATATTCCAAAGGTTGAAATAATCACTGCAACCGAATTAAAAGAAATTCTAAATCACTTGAAATTAATTTATAAAGAGGAAGAATTAATTGCATTAAGTACACTACATATTTTCAAGCTAATAGAATTCTCTAAATTCAAAGTAATTGCTACGAATCAAATTATAACATGTATATTATATATTCCGATCCTTAATCCTAACCCTCTTCAATATCAGAAGGTTATCCTATTCCTAACCGCAAAGGAAATATTCTGCTGCCCCAGCTAAGTACAGATTAGTTGGAGTAAATAGTGAAATGTGGACCGATGAACAGTGCACAAAATCGAAAATCAAATACTGTGTACCGGTAAATTTGTAAACGACAATTGTAACCTTATGAACAATACATTATGCAATATTATAAATACTGTAAATGATTACAAAATATTCCTGCAACTTAATGATAACAAAATCCTTATGTCTAGCAAAAATCCCTCTAAAATCTTTGAGGAATGTAATGGAAAACTAACCCACAAAATTGTACAGAGCAGTGAACTGCTTGCATCAAATCACAACTGCAAGATAATAATCGATGATGTAATATTTGAAAATACATTCAGCAATTTCTCTTACGAAATTCCCAATGTAACTGTTAATAAATTCAGCACAAACAAATATATAAATTTAAAATTGAAACATTTGCAAGACTTTGTTAGCTTTAAAAACGATGTAAAAGAATTAAATAATAAGATTGAATTGCAACCTCTTATACACATTGTACACATTTCTGTTACAGTAGTATTAATTATTGTTGGATGCATATTTGGTATTATGTTTTTACTAGGAAATAAACTACAGAAGATATGGAAAAGGTACGAGAAAGAACAAGATTCAGGTGACATCCAACTTCAAGAAAGATGTGCAATTTACCCAAGATTACCTACAGCTCCCAAAGACGAGGACGTCTTAAGCTAAGGGGGGAGGAATTACATCCACCGGATGTTGATAAACCATATCTCTTCACTAAACAGATAGGACGCAGACCCACGTAATGGAATGCGAGACACCCTCGAATTCCCAGACTATGTTTATATGATAAGCACCCTATATAAGATTGTAAACTCCCTTAAGTTAGTCAGTTCTTATTAGTAGTTTGGCTAAAGAGCTCATATTGTAATTTTTGGAATAAATATCTTTTTAAAAAGGTTGTTTCCATAATCGCAAACATAATTATATATATATATTATGGATATTACTTGAACTGCCGGAAGATTTCTTTTTAAGCCAAGGTAGCTTCACGAGCATGTTAAAAATTTTCTGACCATCCTCGTGGTCTGTAGTATCACCTCCTTCTAGGCAATAGATATAATATCAGATTTAAGCCCAAGGCGTTCCGTATTTTTAGGGAGATGTGATTCCACCAGTCTGTTAGTCGGCATTACGAGCGGGATAACGACGATCGACTTGAGTTTATAGATTTCCTTCAGTTTCACGGTAAGATCCTGGTACTTACTCAGCTTCTCCGCGTACGCTTTAGATAGGTTCTCGTCAGCTGATATCGTCACATCAATTAGCAGTGCAGATTGTTTGTGTTTATCCACTAGAACAATATAAGGTCTATTATGTGCCATAGGCCTCTCCGTGATAACTGTCGAGTCCCTGTATAATTTGAAGGTCTCATTCTCCAGGAAGGTTTTCGGGCGGTATTTGTATGGCTCGACAGCAGTACTAGTTTAACGGAAGTTGGGATTGCCTGATGGTAAGCCCTCGCCATGGAATTATGCCTAATCTTTGAATGCTATCATTGTAAACGAAGATATTACGTGTTGTATAGTTTCTAGGCCACGATGGCATTTGCGGCATTGATCAGATTCGATGTTCTGCTTGGAAATATTCTTCAGATAGGCCCTAGTGGAGACAACCTGATCCTGTATTGTGATCAATCTACCCTCCGTACAAAGCTTTGGAATGCCATTCTTCAGATATCTGGTACTGGGTTCGTGAAGTGTTTTGGAGAGTTCCAGCGCTGAGAGGTCTACATCTGCTGCCAATATCTCATGGTAGAAAGGTGAGTTTTTGTCTTTGAAGTACTTTCTAAGACTTTCCTTCTGTTTCTCCTCAGCAATTTCCAGGTTCAGCAGTCCTCTGCCCCCCGTGTGCCTTCCCATATAAAGACTAGCAACCGAGGCACGTGGGCGATGTACACCGTACTTCGTCATCAATGTGCGTATCTTGGTATATATGGCTTGTTGGTCCGTGACTGACCATGTAATCAACCCAAACGAATATGCAATACTTGGTACAGCTCAAGTGTTAATGGCTGTGAAGAGAGCCCTCGCTTTCAAGCCTGATTTCAAAAGACGCCTGACTCTAGTGAACACCTTTTCTCTGAAATAGTTCTTCATTTCTGATATCCAGATGTCAAGAGCCTGCTGCATATAGACGTATTTGTAGGTAATCGACTGATCAAGTGTGGGTACAACTGTGGAGTTCATGAGAGCTACCCCCTCGGATCTATCTTCAAGCTTACCCCTCTTTACATTGATCACGGCACATTTTTCTAGCCCCATCTCCATACAGATAGCATCGCTGAAAGATGCCACTGTTTCCAGTTGTCCCCGCATCTGATCTGCAGAAGCTGTATAAAGTATGAGATCTTTCATATACAATTGATGAGTAATGGATGTGTTTCTGTCTTAATTGATTACGTAACCGTTCTTATTGTTATTCAACATACATCTAAGCGGATTCAGCTCTAAGCAAAACCATAGAGGGCTCATAGTGTCCCCCTGAATAATGCCACGTTTGATTTTAAGCTCCTCCCGATATTTCTTCTTAATTTTAGCGATGTTCTCCACTTCCGCATGAGGTGTTCCAAAAGTGCCATAACCCGGTGGAACCCATACAGTTCGAGAACCTTAAGTAGCCATGAGTGAGGGACAGAGTCATACGCTTTTTTATAATCTATCCACGTTACTGATAGTTTGCGCAGTTTTTTCTGTGCCTGTTTAGTAACAATATTATTAATCACTAACAGTTCTTTATAGCCTCGTGCCCCTTTGCGACACCCATTCTGTTCGGGCGCGAGAATATGGTGTGTTTTAACATGCGTGTTGATGGGGGAGGCGATTATACCAGTGAGGATCTAGTACACGGTAGGCAGACAGGTGATCGGCCGATATTTTTTAGGATCTGACGTAATTTCTCCCTTTGTTATCATATGAGTTACTCCCATTGTGAAAAAATGGGGTAATATTTATGGATCAGTGGGAGCCTGTTGGAAAAGTGAAGCTAACCTGGGGTGAACAGAGTAAACGTTTTTCCACTATTAGTTACGGAGCTTGTCTTGGCCTGGAGCATCCCAGTTATTGGAATAATTCTGTACTCTTTTGATGTCATCTGCTGTTATTTTTATTTCTCGCATTTTATACCTAAGTGTCCTTGCCTCAACTTCTTTGATCCAATGAGCATTGTCATCGTGTGAAACCTCTTGAGACCATATATCACTCCAAAATTCGTGCATCTTCTTATAACTCGGGGGTTTTCTTCTACTGCATGCGGTGACTTTTCTTCATGGTTTCAGAAGAATTTTTTCTGATTCCTATGGTAGAGGTTGTATCTCTGAAGCGTTTCGATCTTTCATTGTACCATATAGTGTGACTACCTAATACCTTTATTTTCCGTTTCAGACCATTCAGTAGCGCTGACACCTTATCTCTAAAGCTTGGATCTTTAGCTGTAATCCTAAATTCTGACACAATCACCTTGACCTGCTGTTGGAGCTTAGAGGGGGGGCTATTGGAATGAAAGTAAGTATGTAGTATTTTCTATCTAGCATGTGTTATTTTATTTTCCAGGCGTATCTTCCATGGAGGATCCGATCTAGTTCTGCAGGGGACACTGAAGTCTTTGACTTCAGTAAGGGAATACCCATCCTTCATATGACGTTCGATGATAGAGTTGATATTCTAGACGGTGTTTTGCAGCTGCTTAGAATGTTTTAGCCTAGGAATTTGCTCCGCAAATATCCCATCAAGTTCCTAAATATCTGGGGAACTAAATACCTGTAACTTCTGTTGTTTCTGGGGGAGGGTTGTTTGTCTCTTGTGTTCTCGTGTAACCTCGAATTTTTATTATAGCTTTGTCTTATGACATGAAGCTCTGTTCTTGATATTTTATCATTATCCCGGAACCATTTAATTCTATTTGGGAGCAAGTTCGTGTTTTCTGCTCTACCATCTGCTCTGATGTCATTCCACACACTCATCAATAACCTTCTATTGTTTTCCTTTGATTCATTAACCATGTTCGTGGCTATGTAGTCTGCACGTATCACTAAAGCGTTATCTTCATGAGACCATCGTACGCGCCTGTATTGCCGATTAGTGCCGTCAGCGGAACGAGCTAGTGGAGCAACATCCAAGCTTTCAACTATTCCGGAAGTCAAGCCTCTGCCCTACGGTACCATCTTAGGAGGGTGTGCCGTTTGCACTACAACTACTCCCTTCGGGCTGATAATCCTGACGGCTCCGATAGGGGCCTGCCCACATCCCCTTACCGCTCTGTTTATTTCTCCTAGTTATAGGGCCAGATTATATATTGCAACATCCATCTGGGGTGCTAACCAAGGTGGATGGAGTAACTCGGATTAACCCGCAGGGGCATCACTTCTCGTAAGTAACCACCACGCAAACATGGCGATTACTCCTGCAGGAATATATATATATATATATATATATATATATATATATATATATATATATATATATATATATATATATATATATATATATATATATATATATATATATATATATATATATATATATATATATATATATATATATATATATATATATATATATATATATATATATATATATATATATATATATATATATATATATATATATATATATATATCAATGAATAATCCTTCCTGACAAGAGCTAGTTCCCAAATCTGCCTGCCATGCACGCAGATACCAAGAGCCACAATAGTGCAACTAAGCAGGATTCCGAGAAACGAAGCGGCAGACTGCAGTTTCGCCCTTATTAGGAACTCATCAGTGTCGCATATCGCTTCTCTGCATCTTATCCAGCTACATCAGGGTACCCTATCGATTACAGAAAGGACGCACCTCATACATATGTACGAGAGTCGCCCTGTATGGACCGAGACGGTGAACCCGCCACCGGACTTCGAGAAAGACAATAACATACAGATGTGTGAATGTTAAAAATTCCATTATTTGGGAGACATCTTTGGCCGTTCTTCTCTATGATTCAATGAAAATTGAATGTATGTGCAATTCAAATTTTACGTTAATTTCAGGACATCCTTTAGGTAAACGTGTGGGTGAGTGCGGCATAAGTCGGTGTATCTATGGCCTTTGTACCTCTTCTATCTCCTAAAAGTGGTTACTCATTTCTCCAGGAAGGTTTTCTCTCATTTCTATCCGAGGAGCGTATATATTTTGATTGTTTCAGTCTGCTATCATCCTCTGCAGAAGGACATGGACTTCTTTCCTTAGGTGAAATTTCCAGTTAGGAAGCATGTGATCTCTGGTGGTTTGCTCTTCGTATCATCTCATAGCGTTCTCAACCATTCTATGATTTGGTATTTAAGTATTGGTATTTAAGAATGTCTAATTTTGCTCGTCTTGAAGGCAGATCAAAAACTCTAGAATCTTACGTCTAACTCATCAATGCAGCTAGCTGGTCCCCTTTGTAAGCGACCTCTTCGAATAAATTATCTACTGACTGTGGCGATTCCAATGGTTTTGCCTTCTATTTTCCTTCGGGTCATCTCTATTGAGGTAATGGTTAGGTCTGTCCTTCTATGTCAATTGCTTAGAGATCTGGAATAAATTCAACAACCAGCTCCTCTTCGTTCTTAGAGGCATCTGTGTGAACTATGATAGTTCCTTCAGAAGCGACATTTTCACCCTGTGGTAAAAAGGAAAATGGTTTGTCGATCTTGTCGAAGATGAACTGGGGTGGAGTTATGGTTCATTCTGCTCTCGTTTCGCGGGATCAATAGAATAGCCATAGTGTGTAAGAATGCTTTCCTCGCCAGTCACCTTTCTAGAATGAGATCTATTAGTAATAACATCGTTACTTTCTTGAATTCATAATGAAAATCCGTGAATGTCTAAAGTCATATCGAACAACCAGGACTGTAGTTTATTGCATATCCAACAATATTTATTTCAATAAACTCTATGATGTGAATAAAACTCGACTTTGATAATTCCCCCTCCCTCCTCACTCACTCATCTATATCATTTCAATAGCAGCAGTTTTTATGATCTGTTTTCCGACTCTACCAAAGCATAACCCAGATCTTAAAGGGAACAAATATTCTACTTGTCCAATAGAACCTACAATAGCCCTTCTGTTTTTGTTATTATTAATTTTGAATATAACAGAGCGAACGGAGCTATGTTTGTCTAGAATTCCTACAGGATTTACAGAAATTCTGGGTGTAGTCAGGGTGCGTGGAATAGAACAAAAAGAAAATGAAACAGATGTCAATCAACGGGATTTGCGGAAGTATAATCAAAGAGATTTTACAGATGTACATTCAGATCAGATGAACGAGTTGAAAAAGATTGGTGCCAGCACCACCTATCCAGCAATCAGGATACGTTACGTACAAATTCTAAGGTGCTCTCATACTAAAATGTGTAGGAGCGTCATCGTACATGTACCACAATACCGCTTTGTCAAGTGAAAGAGTAGGATCGAGTAGATCCGGCAATTCTGCGTATACAACAGAGTGTATGAGTCTGCGTTCAATCTAAGTGGACGGAAATTTGGACCAATTATGTATCCTCTGATCATTCCAATCCACTTGTTCTAAGGAAAATATTCCTAGCGACAAGCTTCAGCGAAAGCATGAGAATTTTTTTCCGCTCATATGTGGTAGTTTGGGTTATTAATAATAGCGTCTCTCGTGAAATTTGCTTCGTTCGTGAATAAAATATGCCTATGAAATTCAGGTTATTATCTAATGTTGTGTATTTAGCATCCAGAGCCTAAATGCTACACAGCTAGGAAAATGACCAGTAGTGCTGGTATTGAGTTGCTCGTCAATTAAATTAAGAACAGCTTTTTTTAATTCTGGTGTTCTAATATCCTTGGGGCAACCAAAATCATGTTTTCTACTTTTGAAGCTACCTGTCTGTCGAAGGCATTGATGAAGCTATCCGAATAAAGTATGATGAAGGGCGATACGTTGAGGGTTCATGTCAGCATATCGATTCTTGTGAGGAATTAAAGTTAGAGTGTAATATTTCTGCACTTTGATAAACCCTCATCTTGAAGAAAAGTCAAGAGTCACCGCAACTATCACTACGTATCAGCAAAATATCAACAGAATTGAATTATAACATAGAACTTAGAAATGACAATAAAGAAAACAGTAAACAACCGTCTACTAGTGAAATGAATCACCGAACGATTATTATGTTTCGACCGTAAACATTAAATTGATTAATTTCTTAAACAGAAATTATGACAGTTACGAAAGAACGAAGGATGAAAAGAAGAACATGTTTACGAAAAGGCAGGAGCGTACTGAAAAAAATTGCAGAGATAGAAATAACATGTACTTCTGAAAAGTAACAATATTTCATAATTGTTTCTGTGTTTTCAT
>JABFTP020000138.1:0-81474 GCA_013387265.2 Cryptolaemus montrouzieri | reverse complement strand
TTCCTGAAACTCGTACTCCACCAATTCCATACAGAAAAATTACTGACGACTCTATGTAATAAAGACCTATTTGTTATTCTTTCTAAGAAATTCTTATTGCGCTTCTCATTTCCTAGATCATTTCCGCCTCTGTCATCTGCCGTACTTCACTTTTTTCACGAAGAACTGTTCTCTATACTCAATCTCTGTCTCTTATCTCTTCAGCCTCTTATTGCAATATCTCTTTCGTATTCCTTTCGCCTTAACAACGACTTTTTCACTGAAATTTGAACCTGCATATTCTTCCGTCCCTGTCGTTTCGTCAATGCTCCACTATTCCCTGTAGTTCCCTATACCTGTTCTATACTTTCTAGCCTTTTTCCTTGCATTTCAACTTCTCACTATTTCCTCTAGGCCCATTTCCTCAATTTCCTCGTTTACTCCTTCTGCTTGCTCTCTACCCGCATTTTTTGTTTTGTATTCAATGCATACCACTTCCTTTCATAACCTGATTTGGCCTCCTCCTCCTCTTGTACATTTTTTACTCTTACACAAGCTATGGTTGTCCACAGATCTTAACTCAACGTCTCTTTCATTCAGCAGTTTCTAAGCTCATGCTTTTTTCCCTTGTTTTAATATTTTAGCCTTCTTGAGCTTCTTACCGTCAATTCTTTTTTGATGTTAACACTGTCCCTCTTTGTAAATTTTTCCTGTCTAATTCTTATTGCGCATCTATATTCTAGATCATTTTCCGACGTCTGTTGCTACTTCACACTTTTCTAAGACCTTGTCTTTCGTACTCAATTCTGTCTTTCTTACCACTACAAAGTTTCCTATCACCTGCAAATCTCTTTGGTATTCCTTTCGCCTCAAAAGCTTTTTCACTGAAATTTGGTCCAACATATTCTTCCGCTCTGCAGTTTCGCCTATTACTTCCGCTCGTTCCTGTAGTTCTTTCCTCCTGTTTGATTCTCTCTTGCATCTTCCTCGTATCACAAATACTCACTATTTATATCTAGGAAGTACTCATTTTCCCCGTTTATTGAATTCTGTACTTCTGCCAGAGTTTTTCGTTCCATATTTTAAGCAAATTTTCCTTCCCAAACTCTCATTTGGCATTTTATCTCATTTTATTTATCAGGATATTTCTCGAAACGCTTTCTAATTTTCTCAAGGCACTCGTTTCATTATCTCCTCTTGCACATCCTGCACTTTCTCGATCAATATGCTATCACACAGTTGAAAGCACTTAGTTACTTTTCATGAAGCACTTTCTGAGCTCATGTTTCTGTCTCATCTCACCCATCTAGCTAAGTGATTAGCGATCAACTAAAAACAATTAGATTTCAATTTAAACATCGAACATCGAATATCAGCTAATTCCAGAACACTTTTATATACCTAAACTCAATTGAAAATATAAGTGAAGCTATGAATCATTTATCGGATAAAATTGAACTGAAGCTGAAAGAATCTAACAATAATTTGATGACTTTTGGGTTAGCCTATCATAAGTTCAAAGATGGTATTACTGATCGTGTGACTGCACTGGAAACTGATGTACTTGAAAACGATACAATGAACATGAAGAACAAACGAGGAAACTATTGAAAATATTCAGGATATTGAAGAGACAATTAAACCTTCATGAAGCATTGAAGAGAGATTGGAATTACTCTACATTACTATTAATACAATGAATGATGAATTTAAGAAGTTGAGTAGTATGTTTTTCATCTAGTGCCTCTGAAGGTACTACGCTGAATGTTCTACCACCAATTCGGTCTAACAACGAACCCACTCGAATGAAAAAATACAAGTTGCTAACGAACAACATAAGCCGACCTGAAAAATTTTCCACGTAGACGTACTGTCATAAAGGCAATCGATGACTTATGGCAATATGATTTGGGTCAATTAGATCTCTATGCCAACCAGAATAGAGAACGTAAATTCATTATAGTTGTTATTGAGCAGCATGCATAGAATACGCAACAAAAAATGCGTCATGGAAATACAAATGTGAGGGAAAGGCTAGAGTATAGAACAGGTTTAAAGAAATACATTGAATAGCGAAAGTAATTGGCGAAACGACAGGGAAGAATATGCTCAATGCTCAGTGAAACGAAAATGAATGCGAAGGAGATATTGCAAAATGGTTACGCTTCTCAATTTCCTAGATCATTTTACTAGGATCTAGACTGCAGAAATACATCAGTGAGTTAACGAGGAAAATTAGGAGCATGGCCTAGTGAAATTAATGAGTAAGTGAAATGTGGGAAAAAGGCTAGAAAGTATTGAACTGGAATAAAGAACTACATGGATGAGCAGGTAATTGGCGAAACGACAGGGCGGAAGAATATGCAATTCAAATTCTCGGTGAAAAAATTCGTTCATAGAGGCGAAAAGAAATGTAAAAGAGATATTTGAGGTAATGAAGACTTTGAAGAGGAAAAGAAATTCACAGTATGAGATGGGAAGAACAGTTCTTCAGCAAAGTGTGAGAAAAGAACAGGGACAAAGTCGAAAAAATAATCTAGGAAGATGAGAAGCCCAATAAGAATATACTAAAGCAGAATAGTGCTGTATGAAAGGGACCTAATTGTTTTGAACTGTGTGATAGCACATCGATTGGTAACGTGCAGGAAATGTGCAAGAGGAGAGAGAAAGAATGGTGAGAGCCTCGAGTTTAATCTTGGCAAACTGTTTCATAGAAACATTCCGATCAACAAAATGAGAGAAAAATACCAACTGAGAGTTTGGGAGGAAGTGGCATGCATTGAAAAACGGAACCAAAATGCAGCACAAAATTGAGAAGCCAGTTAACGAGAAAAATGAAGAAATGGGCCTAGAGGTAAAAGTTAGAAGTTGAAATGTGAGGAAAAAACCTGAAGTATAAAACAGGTATAAAGAACTACAGGGTAATAGCGGAATAGTGCAGCGAAACGACAGGGCGAAAGAATATGCAGGTTCAAATTCTCAGTGGGAAAAGCCGTTTGTTAAGGCGAAAGGAATACGAAAGAGATATTGCAGGTAATGAAAGACTTTGATGAGGTAAGAAAGACAGAGATTAGTACGAAATAACAGTTCTTCAGCAAAGTGTGAAGTAGGAACAGAGGCAAAGGCGGAAATGATCTAGAAATGAAAGCAATAAAATCTCTTAGGAAGAATAACAAAGAGATTCCTTAACATATAGAGTAAGTGAGTAATTTTTTCTGTTTGAAATTGGTGAGTACAGTTTCAGGACAGAAGGGTTTATCACTGTGACGATCATGAATATGTTTGGGATATTCAAAGTTTACTAGACCAAAAAAAACCAACTGGATATTCTTCAGGGAATGGTAGTAACTCAAAAGTCAGTATCACCAAATTCAAAACCATAAGAAGGAAGAGTTTGACTCATTGCACTGCCATAAGTTATTAATGTCAGTAAGGCGTGTATTTGTGGGAATGAGGTTTAAATCCCTCATATATTGTTAATATAGAATATTTGTTAGAACATTAGCATATTCATCCATACCCATTTCCAGAAAGTTTCCATCGTGATATCTTTGATAAGCTCTTATTTACACTTTGTATCTTGAACATGCAGTCTCAGTTATATGAGGGTAAAGTGTCCTAACTAGATGGGTCAGATGAGACAGCAGCATGACTTAGAAATGCTCTATGTAAGACCTAATTGTTTTGAACTGTGTGATAGCTCATTGATTGAGAACGTGCAGGGAAATGTGCAAGAGGAGAATGTGAATGGTGAGAGCCTCGAGTTAATCTTGGGAAACTGTTTCATAGAAACATCGATCAACAAAATGAGAGAAAAATACCAAATGAGGAGTTTGGGGAGGAAGTCATGCATTGAAAACGGAACCAAAATGCAGCACAAAGATTGAGAAGCCAGTTAACGAGAAAAATGAGAAATGGGCTAGAGGTAAAGTTAGTAAATGAAAAGTGTAAAAAAGCCTAGAGGGTATAGAACTGGTATAAAGAACTACAGGAATAGCGGAAGTAGTTTGCAAAACGACAGGGCAGAAGAACAATATGCAGGTTCAAATTCTCAGTAGAAAAAAGTCGTTTGTTAATGCGAAGGGAATACGAAAGAGATATTTCAGGTAATAAGAGACATTGATGTGGTAATAGGGAGAAATTAGTACGAAATAACAGTTCTTCAACAAAGTGTGGAGTAGGAACAGAAGCAAGGCGGAAATGATCTAAGAAATGAGAAGCGCAATAAGAATTTCTTAGGAAAGAATAACAAAAGAAGATTCCTTATCATATAGAGTCTTAGTACATTTTCTGTTTGGAAATGGTGGGTGAGTTTCAGAGAGAAGGGTTTATCACTGTGACGATCATGAATATGTTTGGGATATTCAAGTTTACCTCTTGAAAATAACCAACTGGATTTTCATCGGGAATCGTGGTAACGTAAAAGTCAGTATCACCAAATTCAAAACCACCTGAAGGAAGTGTTGAATCATTGCACTATAAAGTTATTAATATCAATAAGAGCGTGTATTTTGGAAATTTGAAGGTTTAATCCCTCATATATTTGTTAATACTTTCAGAATATTTGTTAGAACATTAGCATATTCCTCACATGCCCTTTCACAAAGTTTACCATGTGATATCTTTGATAAGCTCTTGTTACACTTCGTATACTTGAACATGCCGTCTATTATGAGGTAAAAGTGTCCTAGCTAGATGGGTCAGATGAGACAGCATGAGCTTAGAAAATGCTCTATGAAAATGACCTAATTGTTTTTGAACTGTGTGATAGCTCATTGATTGTGAACGTGCAGGGAAATGTGCAAGAGGAGAATGTGAATAGTGAAAGCCTCGAGGTTAACCCTCTCTGCGTAAGAGAAAGAATGTGAATGGTGAGAGCCTTGGAAAATCTTGTTTCCTGAAAAATTTTGTCGGCCTGTTCGCCTGCCGCTCAGAAGCGCCGTCGGTTCAACCTCATTCCATTCCTCCATTTTGACGAAAAATGCCTCACGCGTTTAATATATATACACTAGCAGGCCGGCAGAGCTACCTTGTAAAGCAAACACCTAGACGGGCAGATCTATCTTGCACCCAAAAACGCCTATGTGAGCTGATCTATCTTGTATATCAAACTCCCTAGGCGGACAGAACATCCTTGTATTGTAAACGCCTAGGCGGGAAGATCTACCTTTTATATCAAACGCTTAGACGTGCAGATCTACCTCATAATTCGAACGTCTGGCAGACAGATGTCGCCTATGCGCCCTAAAAACATCAGCGCATAAACTCCCTGAACTTTCTCTCGCCTTCAAACGTTCAGAACTATCCTGCGTCGAACATCCTTACGACAATTCACTTGCACCCAGAACTACCTTGTTATAATCGCTCAAGCGCCTCACAGTGTCTTACACTAAAATTCGTACTCTTCGAACCACCCCGCTCCTATATAGGTCAGGTCCTGAACGTCCAGACGCTTTGAACACCCGATGCCCCAAAGCCAACCTTGCGCCTCGAGCACTGCGCACTCCGACTCTCCTAGAAGGAGTTTCTAGAATCCTCGAACGTGTAAGCTCTGAACGTTCCATCGTCTGCCATCAGAATTACATAGCATGACTGTTCTTCCCCTCATTCTCCGTATTTCTTTTCCTCTTCAAAGCCTCTCATTACCTGAAATATCTCTTTTTACATTCCTTGTGCCTCTACGAAGGACTTTTTTTTACCGAGAATATGAACTTGCATATTCTTCGCCCTGTCTTTCATAAATACTTTCGCTCTTTCATGTAGTTCTTTATTCTGTTAAATACTCTTTACCCTTTCTCTCACTTCCCTTACTCACTCTTTTCCATAGGAATAGCTCCTAATTTTCCTCGTTTCCTCACTTTCGTAATTCTGCAAATTTCCGTTTCATATTTTAAGCAGACCACTTCCACCAAACTCTCATTTGGCATTTTCTTTCATTTTATTGATCAGTATATTGCTCTGAAACGCTCTACTGGTGATATTTTCCTGAAGCTCTCACCATTCACATTCTCGTCTTGCATTCTTGCACTTATTCTAGCAATAACATCGCACGAATATAAACACTTACGTCTCTACAATTCAGCAATTTCTATGCTAGAGCTACAGATCTCGTTTTAATCCTTATGTTATTCTTAGATCTTACATACCACCATTTCTCATCATTTTCCCGCTCTCCTCTTCGTTATTCTTGCTAGTATGTTATTCTCATGAGGCTTCTCTTCTTCCTAGATAATTTTTCGCCTTTGTCCCTGTTCCTTTCTCACACTTCGCTGAAGAACTGTTCTTCCATACTCATTCTCTGTATTTCTGTTTGAAATTGGTGGAGTACAGGTTTCAGGACGGAAGGTTTTATCACTGTGACGATCATGAATATGTTTGGGATATTCAAAGTTTACCTCCTGAAAATAACCAACTGGATATTCTTCGGGAATGGTAGTAACGTAAAGTCAGTATCGCAAATTCAAAACCACAGTAAGGAAAGTTTGACTCATTGCTGCCATAGAGATTATTAATGTCAGTGAAGCGTGTATTTTGCAAGAATTTGGGGTTTTAAATCAATCATATATTTGTTAATACTTTCAGAATATTTGTTAGAACATTGGCATATTCTGGTTCAAATTCTTATTGCGCTTCTCATATTCCTAGATCATTTTCGCCTCTGTCATCTGCACGTACTTCACTTTTTCTGAAGAACTGTTCTCTAATACTCAATCTCTGTCTTTCTTATCTCTTCAAAGCCTCTTATTACCTGCAATATCTCTTTCGTATTCCTTTCGCCTTAGCAAACGACTTTTTCACTGAGAATTTGAACCTGTATATTCTTCCGTCCTGTCGTTTCGTCAATTAACTCCACTATTCCCTGCAGTTCCCTATACCTGTTCTATACTTTCTAGCCTTTTCCTTGCATTTCAACTACTCACTATTTCCTCTAGGCCCAGTTCCTCAATTTCCTCGTTTACTCGGTTCTGTATGTCTCTGCCGCATTTTTGTTTTGTATTCAATGCATACCACTTCCTTTCATAACCTGATTTGGCCTCCTCCCTCCTCTTGTACATTTTTACTCTTACACAAGCTATGGACTGTCGCACAGATCTTAACTCTACGTCTCTTTCATTCAGCAGTTTCTAAGCTCATGCTTTTATCCCTTGTTTTAATATTTTAGCCTTCCTTGAGCTTGCTTACCGTCAATTCTTTTTTTGATGTTAACACTGTCCCTCTTTGTAAATTTTCCTAAATAATTCTTATTGCGCATCTCATATTCCTTGATCATTTTCCGACGTCTGTTCCTACTTCACACTTTTCTGAAGACCTTGTCTTTCGTACTCAATCTCTGTCTTTCTTACCACTACAAAGTTTCCTATCACCTGCAATATCTCTTTCGTATTCCTTTCGCCTCAGAAAACGACTTTTTTCACTGAGAATTTGGTCCATATTCTTCCGCTCTGCCGTTTCGCCTATTACTTCCGCTCGTTCCTGTAGTTCTTTCCTCCTGTTTGATTCTCTCTTGCATCTTCCTCGTATCACAAATACTCACTATTTTATCTAGGCACAGTACCTCATTTTCCCCGTTTATTGAATTCTGTACTTCTGCCGAGTTTTCGTTCCATATTTTAAGCAGAATTTTCCTTCCCAAACTCTCATTTGGCATTTTCCTCTCATTTTATTTATCAGGATATTTCTCGAAACGCTTTCCTAAGATTTTCTCAAAGGCACTCACGTTTCATTATCTCCTCTTGCACATGTCCTGCACTTTCTCGATCAATATGCTATCACACAGTTGAAAACACTTAGTTACTTTTCATGAAGCACTTTCTGAGCTCATGTTTCTGTCTCATCTCACCCATCTAGCTAAGTAGTTAGCGATCAACTAAAGAAGCAATTAGATTTAATTTAAACATCGAACATCGAATATCAGCTAATTCCAGAACACTTTTATATACCCTAAACTCAATTGAAAATATAAGTGAAGCTATGAATCATTTATCGGATAAAATTGAGCTGAAGCTGAAAGAATCTAACAATAATTTGATGACTTTTGGGTTAGCCTATCATAAGTTCAAAGATGGTATTACTAATCGTGTGACTGCACTGGAAACTGATGTACTTGAAAACGATACAATGAACATGAAGAACAAACGAGGAAACTATTGAAAAATATTCAGGATGTTGAAGAGACAATTAAACCTTCATGAAGCATTGAAGAGATTGGAAATACTCTACATTACTATTAATACAATGAATGATGAATTTAAGAAGTTGAGTAGTATGTTTTCATCTAGTGCCTCTGAAGGTACTACGCTGAGTGTTCTACCACCAATTCGGTCTAACAACGAACCACTCGAATGAAAAAATACAAGTTGCTAACGAACAACATAAGCCGACCCGAAAGAATTTTCCACGTAGACGTACTGTCATAAAGGCAATCGATGACTTATGGCAATATGATTTGGGTCAATTAGATCTCTATGCCAACCAGAATAGAGAACGTAAATTCATTATAGTTGTTATTGAGCATGCATAGAATACGCAACAAAAATGCGTCATGGAAATACTTAAATGTGAGGAAAAGGCTAGAGAGTATAGAACAGGTTTAAAGAAATACATTGAATAGCGAAAGTAATTGGCGAAACGACAGGGCGGAAGAATATGCAGGCTCAAATGCTCAGTGAAAAAAGTCGTTTGTTAAGGCGAAATGAATGCGAAGGAGATATTGCAGGTAAATTCTTATTACGCTTCTCTATTTCCTAGATCATTTTGCTAGGATCTAGACTGCGAAGTACATCAGTGAGTTAACGAGGAAAATTAGGAGCATGGCCTAGTGAAATTAATGAGTAAGTGAAATGTGGGAAAAAGGCTAGAAAGTATTGAACTGGAATAAAGAACTACATGGATGAGCGGAAGTAATTGGCGAAACGACAGGGCGGAAGAATATGCAGGTTCAAATTCTCGGTGAAAAAATTCGTTCATAGAGGCGAAAGAAATGTAAAAAGAGATATTTGAGGTAATGAGAGACTTTGAAGAGGAAAGAAATTCACAGTATGAGATGGGAAGAACAGTTCTTCAGCAAAGTGTGAGAAAAGAACAGGGACAAAGTCGAAAAATAATCTAGGAAGATGAGAAGCCCAATAAGAATATACTAGGAAGCTTGGAAAGTGCTGTATGAAAGGGACCTAATTGTTTTGAACTGTGTGATAGCACATCGATTGGTAACGTGCGGAAATGTGCAAGAGGAGAATGTGAATGGTGAGAGCCTCGAGTTAATCTTGGCAAACTGTTTCATAGAAACATTCCGATCAACAAAATGAGAAAAAATACCAACTGAGAGTTTGGGAGGAAGTGGCATGCATTGAAAACGGAACCAAAATGCAGCACAAAAATTGAGAAGCCAGTTAACGAGAAAAATGAGGAAATGGGCCTAGAGGTAAAAGTTAAGAAGTTGAAATGTGAGGAAAAACCTAGAGAGTATAAAACAGGTATAAAGAACTACAGGGAATATCGGAAGTAGTTGGCGAAACGACAGGGCGAAAGAATATGCAGGTTCAAATTCTCAGTGGGAAAAGCCGTTTGTTAAGGCGAAAGGAATACGAAAAGGATATTGCAGGTAATGAAAAGACTTTGATGAGGTAAGAAAGACAGAGATTGAGTACGAAATAACAGTTCTTCAGCAAAGTGTGAAGTAGGAACAGAAGGCAAAGGCGGAAATGATCTAGAAAATGAGAAACGCAATAAGAATCTCTTAGGAAGAATAACAAAGAGATTCCTTAACATATAGAGTAGTGAGTAATTTTTTCTGTTTGGAAATTGGTGGAGTACGAGTTTCAGGACAGAAGGGTTTATCACTGTGACGATCATGAATATGTTTGGGATATTCAAAGTTTACCTCCTGAAAAAAACCAACTGGATATTCTTCGGGAATGGTAGTAACTCAAAAGTCAGTATCACCAAATTCAAAACCACCGTAGGGAAGAGTTTGACTCATTGCACTGCCATAGAGATTATTAATGTCAGTAAGGAGCGTGTATTTTGTAGGAATTTGAGGGTTTAAATCCCTCATATATTTGTTAATACTTTCAGAATATTTGTTAGAACATTAGCATATTCATCCACGTATACCCATTTCCAGAAAGTTTCCCATCGTGATATCTTTGATAAGCTCTTATTTACACTTTGTATACTTGAACATGCAGTCTCAGTTATATGAGGGTAAAGTGTCCTAGCTAGATGGGTCAGATGAGACAGCAGCATGAGCTTAGAAAATGCTCTATGTAAGGGACCTAATTGTTTTGAACTGTGTGATAGCTCATTGATTGGGAACGTGCGGGAAATGTGCAAGAGGAGAATGTGAATGGTGAGAGCCTCGAGTTAATCTTGGGAAACTGTTTCATAGAAACATTCCGATCAACAAAATGAGAGAAAAATACCAAATGAGAGTTTGGGAGGAAGTGGCATGCATTGAAAACGGAACCAAAATGCAGCACAAAGATTGAGAAGCCAGTTAACGAGAAAAATGAGGAAATGGGCTAGAGGTAAAAGTTAGTAAATGAAAAGTGTAAAAAAGCCTAGAGGGTATAGAACTGGTATAAAGAACTACAGGGAATAGCGGAAGTAGTTTGCAAAACGACAGGGCGAAACAATATGCAGGTTCAAATTCTCAGTGAGAAAAGTCGTTTGTTAATGCGAAGGGAATACGAAAGGGATATTTCAGGTAATAAGAGACATTGATGTGGTAATAAAGACAGAGATTGAGTACGAAATAACAGTTCTTCAACAAAGTGTGAAGTAGGAACAGAAGGCAAAGGCGGAAATGATCTAAGAAATGAGAAGCGCAATAAGAATTTCTTAGGAAGAATAACAAAAGAGATTCCTTATCATATAGAGTCGTTAGTACATTTTTCTGTTTGGAAATTGGTGGAGTACGAGTTTCAGGAGAGAAGGGTTTATCACTGTGACGATCATGAATATGTTTGGGATATTCAAAGTTTACCTCTTGAAAATAACCAACTGGATTTTCATCGGGAATCGTGGTAACGTAAAAGTCAGTATCACCAAATTCAAAACCACCTGAAGGAAGTGTTTGAATCATTGCACTGCCATAGAGATTATTAATATCAATAAAGAGCGTGTATTTTGGAGGAATTTGAAGGTTTAAATCCCTCATATATTTGTTAATACTTTCAGAATATTTGTTAGAACATTAGCATATTCCTCCACGTATACCCCTTTCCACAAAGTTTACCATCGTGATATCTTTGATAAGCTCTTATTTACACTTCGTATACTTGAACATGCCGTCTCAGTTATATGAGGGTAAAGTGTCCTAGCTAGATGGGTCAGATGAGACAGCAGCATGAGCTTAGAAAATGCTCTATGAAAATGACCTAATTGTTTTGAACTGTGTGATAGCTCATTGATTGTGAACGTGCGGGAAATGTGCAAGAGGGAATGTGAATAGTGAAAGCCTCGAGGTTAAATACTCTCTGCGTAAGAGAAGAATGTGAATGGTGAGAGCCTTGGGAAAATCTTGTTTCCTGAAAAATTTTGTCGGCCTGGCCTTCGCCTGCCGCTCAAGAGCGCCCGTCCCGGTTCAACCTCATTCCATTCCCTCCATTTTGACCGAAAAATGCCTCACGCGTTTAATATATATACACTAGCAGGCCGGCAGATCTACCTTGTAAAGCAAACACCTAGACGGGCAGATCTATCTTGCACCCAAAAACGCCTATGTGAGCTGATCTATCTTGTATATCAAACTCCTAGGCGGACAGAACATCCTTGTATTGTAAACGCCTAGGCGGGAAGATCTACCTTTTATATCAAACGCTTAGACGTGCAGATCTACCTCGCAATTCGAACGTCTAGGCAGACAGATGTACGCCTATGCGCCCCTAAAAACATCGCGCATAAACTCCCTGAACTTTCTCTCGCCTTCAAACGTTCAGAACTATCCTGCGTCCGAACATCCTTACGACCCAATTCACCTTGCACCCAGAACTACCTTGTTATAATCGCTCAAGCGCCTCACAGTGTCTTACACCTAAAATTCGTACTCTTCGAACCACCCCGCTCCTATATAGGTCAGGTCCTCTGAACGTCCAGACGCTTTGAACACCCAGTGCCCAAAACCAACCTTGCGCCTCGAGCAACTGCGCACTCCGACTCTCCCCGCGAAGGAGTTTCTAGAATCCTCGAACGTGTAAGCTCCTTGAACGTTCCATCGTCTGCCATCCAGAATTACATAGCAACTGACTGTTCTTCCCCACTCATTCTCCGTATTTCTTTCCTCTTCAAAGCCTCTCATTACCTGAAATATCTCTTTTACATTCCTTGTGCCTCTACGAAGGACTTTTTTTACCGAGAATATGAACTTGCATATTCTTCCGCCCTGTCTTTCGCCAAATACTTTCGCTCTTTCATGTAGTTCTTTATTCCTGTTAAATAATCTTTACCCTTTCTCTCACATTTCACTTACTCACTCTTTTCCATAGGAATAGCTCCTAATTTTCCTCGTTTCCTCACTTTCGTAATTCTGCCAAATTTCCGTTTCATATTTTAAGCAGACCACTTCCTACCAAACTCTCATTTGGCATTTTTCTTTCATTTTATTGATCGGTATATTGCTCTGAAACGCTCTACTGAGTATTTTCCTGAAGCTCTCACCATTCACATTCTCGTCTTGCACATTTCTTGCACTTATTCTAGCAATGTGCTGTCGCACAGATATAAACACTTACGTCTCTACAATTCAGCAATTTCTATGCTAGAGCTTCTGAATCTCGTTTTAATTCTTATGTTATTCTTAGATCTTACATACCACCATTTTCTCATCATTTTCCCGCTCTCCCTCTTCGTTATTCTTGCTAGTATATTCTCATAGGGCTTCTCTTCTTCCTAGATAATTTTTCGCCTTTGTCCCCTGTTCCTTTCTCACACTTCGCTGAAGAACTGTTCTTCCATACTCATTCTCTGTATTTCTGTTTGGAAATTGGTGGAGTACGAGTTTCAGGACGGAAGGGTTTATCACTGTGACGATCATGAATATGTTTGGGATATTCAAAGTTTACCTCCTGAAAATAACCAACTGGATATTCTTCGGGAATGGTAGTAACGTAAAAGTCAGTATCACCAAATTCAAAACCACAGTAGGGAAGAGTTTGACTCATTGCACTGCCATAGAGATTATTAATGTCAGTAAAGAGCGTGTATTTTGTAAGAATTTGAGGTTTTAAGTCAATCATATATTTGTTAATACTTTCAGAATATTTGTTAGAACATTGGCATATGCAGGTTCAAATTCTTATTGCGCTTCTCATATTCCTGGATCATTTTCGCCTCTGCCATCTGCACGTACTTCACACTTTTCTGAAGAACTGTTCTTTAATACTTAATCTCTGTCTTTCTTATCTCTTCAAAGTCTCTTATTACCTGCAATATCTCTTTCGTATTCCTTTCGCCTTAGCAAACGACTTTTTTCACTGAGAATTTGAACCTGCATATTCTTCCGTCCTGTCGTTTCGTCAATTAACTCCACTATTCCCTGCAGTTCCCTATACCTGTTCTATACTTTCTAGCCTTTTCCTTGCATTTCAACTACTCACTATTTCCTCTAGGCCCAGTTCCTCAATTTCCTCGTTTACTCGCTTCTGTATGTCTCTGCCGCATTTTTGTTTTGTATTCAATGCATACCACTTCCTTTCATAACCTGATTTGGCCTCCTCCCTCCTCTTGTACATTTTTTACTCTTACACAAGCTATGGACTGTCGCACAGATCTTAACTCTTACGTCTCTTTCATTCAGCAGTTTCTAAGCTCATGCTTTTATTCCTTGTTTTAATATTTTAGCCTTCCTTTGAGCTTGCTTACCGTCAATTCTTTTTTTGATGTTAACACTGTCCCTCTTTGTAAATTTTCCTAAATAATTCTTATTGCGCATCTCATATTCCTTGATCATTTTCCGACGTCTGTTCCTACTTCACACTTTTCTGAAGACCTTGTCTTTCGTACTCAATCTCTGTCTTTCTTACCACTACAAAGTTTCCTATCACCTGCAATATCTCTTTCGTATTCCTTTCGCCTCAGAAAACGACTTTTTCACTGAGAATTTGGTCCCATATTCTTCCGCTCTGCCGTTTCGCCTATTACTTCCGCTCGTTCCTGTAGTTCTTTCCTCCTGTTTGATTCTCTCTTGCATCTTCCTCGTATCACAAATACTCACTATTTTATCTAGGCACAGTACCTCATTTTCCCCGTTTATTGAATTCTGTACTTCTGCCGAGTTTTCGTTCCATATTTTAAGCAGAATTTTCCTTCCCAAACTCTCATTTGGCATTTTCCTCTCATTTTATTTATCGGGATATTTCTCGAAACGCTTTCCTAAGATTTTCTCAAGGCACTCACGTTTCATTATCTCCTCTTGCACATGTCCTGCACTTTCTCGATCAATATGCTATCACACAGTTGAAAACACTTAGTTACTTTTCATGAAGCACTTTCTGAGCTCATGTTTCTGTCTCATCTCACCCATCTAGCTAAGTAGTTAGCGATCAACTAAAGAAGCAATTAGATTTAATTTAAACATCGAACATCGAATATCAGCTAATTCCAGAACACTTTTATATACCCTAAACTCAATTGAAAATATAAGTGAAGCTATGAATCATTTATCGGATAAAATTGAGCTGAAGCTGAAAGAATCTAACAATAATTTGATGACTTTTGGGTTAGCCTATCATAAGTTCAAAGATGGTATTACTAATCGTGTGACTGCACTGGAAACTGATGTACTTGAAAACGATACAATGAACATGAAGAACAAACGAGGAAACTATTGAAAAATATTCAGGATGTTGAAGAGACAATTAAACCTTCATGAAGCATTGAAGAGAGATTGGAAATACTCTACATTACTATTAATACAATGAATGATGAATTTAAGAAGTTGAGTAGTATGTTTTCATCTAGTGCCTCTGAAGGTACTACGCTGAGTGTTCTACCACCAATTCGGTCTAACAACGAACCACTCGAATGAAAAAAATACAAGTTGCTAACGAACAACATAAGCCGACCCGAAAGAATTTTCCACGTAGACGTACTGTCATAAAGGCAATCGATGACTTATGGCAATATGATTTGGGTCAATTAGATCTCTATGCCAACCAGAATAGAGAACGTAAATTCATTATATTTGTTATTGAGCATGCATAGAATACGCAACAAAAATGCGTCATGGAAATACTTAAATGTGAGGAAAAGGCTAGAGAGTATAGAACAGGTTTAAAGAAATACATTGAATAGCGAAAGTAATTGGCGAAACGACAGGGCGGAAGAATATGCAGGCTCAAATGCTCAGTGAAAAAAGTCGTTTGTTAAGGCGAAATGAATGCGAAGGAGATATTGCAGGTAAATTCTTATTACGCTTCTCAATTTCCTAGATCATTTTGCTAGGATCTAGACTGCGAAGTACATCAGTGAGTTAACGAGGAAAATTAGGAGCTTGGCCTAGTGAAATTAATGAGTAAGTGAAATGTGGGAAAAAGGCTAGAAAGTATTGAACTGGAATAAAGAACTACATGGATGAGCGGAAGTAATTGGCGAAACGACAGGGCGGAAGAATATGCAGGTTCGAATTCTCGGTGAAAAAATTCGTTCATAGAGGCGAAAGAAATGTAAAAGAGATATTTGAGGTAATGAGAGACTTTGAAGAGGAAAGAAATTCACAGTATGAGATGGGAAGAACAGTTCTTCAGCAAAGTGTGAGAAAAGAACAGGGGACAAAGTCGAAAAATAATCTAGGAAGATGAGAAGCCCAATAAGAATATACTAGGAAGCTTAGAAAGTGCTGTATGAAAGGGACCTAATTGTTTTGAACTGTGTGATAGCACATTGATTGGTAACGTGCGGGAAATGTGCAAGAGGAGAATGTGAATGGTGAGAGCCTCGAGTTAATCTTGGCAAACTGTTTCATAGAAACATTCCGATCAACAAAATGAGAGAAAAATACCAACTGAGAGTTTGGGAGGAAGTGGCATGCATTGAAAACGGAACCAAAATGCAGCACAAAAATTGAGAAGCCAGTTAACGAGAAAAATGAGGAAATGGGCCTAGAGGTAAAAGTTAGAAGTTGAAATGTGAGGAAAAACCTAGAGAGTATAAAACAGGTATAAAGAACTACAGGGAATAGCGGAAGTAGTTGGCGAAACGACAGGGCGAAAGAATATGCAGGTTCAAATTCTCAGTGGGAAAAGCCGTTTGTTAAGGCGAAAGGAATACGAAAAGGATATTGCAGGTAATAAAAGACGTTGATGAGGTAAGAAAGACAGAGATTGAGTACGAAATAACAGTTCTTCAGCAAAGTGTGAAGTAGGAACAGAAGGCAAAGGCGGAAATGATCTAGGAAATGAGAAACGCAATAAGAATCTCTTAGGAAGCATAACAAAGAGATTCCTTAACATATAGAGTAGTGAGTAATTTTTTCTGTTTGGAAATTGGTGGAGTACGAGTTTCAGGACAGAAGGGTTTATCACTGTGACGATCATGAATATGTTTGGGATATTCAAAGTTTACCTCCTGAAAAAACCAACTGGATATTCTTCGGGAATGGTAGTAACTCAAAAGTCAGTATCACCAAATTCAAAACCACCGTAGGGAAGAGTTTGACTCATTGCACTGCCATAGAGATTATTAATGTCAGTAAGGAGCGTGTATTTTGTAGGAATTTGAGGGTTTAAATCCCTCATATATTTGTTAATACTTTCAGAATATTTGTTAGAACATTAGCATATTCATCCACGTATACCAATTTCCAGAAAGTTTCCCATCGTGATATCTTTGATAAGCTCTTATTTACACTTTGTATACTTGAACATGCAGTCTCAGTTATATGAGGGTAAAGTGTCCTAGCTAGATGGGTCAGATGAGACAGCAGCATGAGCTTAGAAAATGCTCTATGTAAGGGACCTAATTGTTTTGAACTGTGTGATAGCTCATTGATTGGGAACGTGCGGGAAATGTGCAAGAGGAGAATGTGAATGGTGAGAGCCTCGAGTTAATCTTGGGAAACTGTTTCATAGAAACATTCCGATCAACAAAATGAGAGAAAAATACCAAATGAGAGTTTGGGAGGAAGTGGCATGCATTGAAAACGGAACCAAAATGCAGCACAAAAATTGAGAAGCCAGTTAACGAGAAAAATGAGGAAATGGGCCTAGAGGTAAAAGTTAGTAAATGAAAAGTGTAAAAAAGCCTAGAGGGTATAGAACTGGTATAAAGAACTACAGGGAATAGCGGAAGTAGTTTGCAAAACGACAGGGCGAAACAATATGCAGGTTCAAATTCTCAGTGAGAAAAGTCGTTTGTTAAGGCGAAGGGAATACGAAAGGGATATTTCAGGTAATAAGAGACATTGATGTGGTAATAAAGACAGAGATTGAGTACGAAATAACAGTTCTTCAACAAAGTGTGAAGTAGGAACAGAAGGCAAAGGCGGAAATGATCTAAGAAATGAGAAGCGCAATAAGAATTTCTGAAGAAGAATAACAAAGTGATTCCTTATCATATAGAGTCGTGAGTATATTTTTCTGTTTGGAAATTGGTGGAGTACGAGTTTCAGGACAGAAGGGTTTATCACTGTGACGATCATGAATATGTTTGGGATATTCAAAGTTTACCTCCTGAAAATAACCAACTGGATTTTCATCGGGAATCGTGGTAAAGTAAAAGTCAGTATCACCAAATTCAAAACCACCTTAGGGAAGAGTTTGACTCATTGCACTGCCATAGAGATTATTAATGTCAGTAAAGAGCGTGTATTTTGTAGGAATTTGAGGGTTTAAATCCCTTATATATTTGTTAATACTTTCAGAATATTTGTTAGAACATTGGCATATTCCTCCACGTATACCCTTTTCCAGAAAGTTTACCATCGTGATATATTCGATAATCTCTTATTTACACTTCGTATACTTGAACATGCCGTCTCAGTTATATGAGGGTAGAGTGTCCTAGCTAGATGGGTCAGATGAGACAGAAACATGAGCTTAGAAAGTGCTGTATGAAAGGGACCTAATTGTTTTGAACTGTGTGATAGCTCATTGATTGGGAACGTGCGGGAAATGTGCAAGAGGAGAATGTGAATGGTGAGAGCCTCGAGTTAATCTTGGGAAACTGTTTCATAGAAACATTCCGATCAACAAAATGAGAGAAAAATACCAAATGAGAGTTTGGGAGGAAGTATTATGCATTGAAAACGGAACCAAAATGCGGCACAGAATTTCAGAAGCCACTAAACGAGAAAATTGAGGAAATGGGCCTAGAGGTAAATGTTAGTAGTTGAAATGTGAAGAAAAGCCTAGAGAGTATAGAACAGGTATAAAGAACTACAGGGAATAGCGGAAGTAGTTGGCGAAACGACAGGGCGAAAGAATATGCAGGTTCAAATTCTCAGTGAGAAAAGTCGTTTGTTAGGGCGAAAGGAATACGAAAAGTATATTGCAGGTAATAAGAGACGTTGATGAGGTAAGAAAGACAGAGATTGAGTACGAAATAACAGTTCTTCAGCAAAGTGTGAAGTAGGAACATAAGGCAAAGGCAGAAATGATCTAGGAAATGAGAAGCGCATTAAGAATTTCTTAGGAAGAATAACAAAGAGATTCCTTATCATATAGAGTCGTGAGTAATTTTTTCTGTTTGGAAATTGGTGGAGTACGAGTTTCAGGACAGAAGGGTTTATCACTGTTACGATCATGAATATGTTTGGGATATTCAAAGTTTAACTCCTGAAAATAACCAACTGGATTTTCATCGGGAATGGTAGTAACGTAAAAGTCAGTATCACCAAATTCAAAACCACCGTAGGGAAGAGTTTGACTCATTGCACTGCCATAGAGATTATTAATTAAGTCATCAAATTATTGTTAGATTCTTTCAGCTTCAGTTCAATTTCATCCGATAAATGTTTCATAGCTTCATTAATATTTTCAATTGAGTTTAGGGTATATAGAAGTGTTCTGGAATTAGCTGATATATCCGAATTCTTTTTATTTATTGTACCTTCAAAATCATTTTGCGATAAGTTCAATGTTTAAATTAAATCTAATTGCTTCTTTAGTTGATCGCTAACTACTTAGCTAGATGGGTGAGATGAGACAGAAACATGAGCTTAGAAAGTGCTGTATGAAAAGGAACTAAGTGTTTTCAATTGTGAGATAGCATATTGATCGAGAAAGTGCAGGAAATGTGAAACGTGAGTGCCTTGAGAAAATCTTAGAAAAGCGTTTCGGAGAAATATCCCGATAAATAAAATGAGAGAAAAATGCCAAATGAGAGTTTGGGAAGAAAAATTCTGCTTAAAATATGGAACGAAAATTCGGCAGAAGTACAGAATTGAATAAACGGGGAAAATGAGGAACTGTGCCTAGATAAAATAGTGAGTATTTGTGATATGAGGAAAATGCAAGAGAGAATCAAACAGGAGGAAAGAACTACAGGAACGAGCGGAAGTAATAGGCGAAACGGCAGAGCGGTCTGCTTAAAATATAAAACGGAAATTGTAGGAAGTAGGGAAGAACAGTCTTGCTTACCACAATTTTTTCATGATTTTACCGCTCTTCCTCTTCGTTATTTTTCCTAGTATATTCTTATTATTCTTATTCTTATCTTCCTAGATTATTTTTTGCCTTTGTCCCCTGTTCCTTTCTCACACTTCGCTGAAGAACTGTTCTTCCATACTCATTCTCTGTATTTCTTTCCTCTTCAAAGTCTCTCATTACCTGAAATATCTCTTTTACAATTCTTTCGCCTCTACGAACGACATTTTTCACCGAGGATTCGAACCTGCATATTCTTCTCTCTAGCTTTATTCTCACATTTCACTTACTCACTACTTTCACTAGGCCAAGCTCCTAGGTTTCCTTGTTAACCTACTGCTGTACTTCTGCCACATTTACGTTTCATAATTCTAGCAGACCACTTCCTCCCTACACCTCATTTGGCATAATTCTCACATTTTATTGATCGGGTTATTTATCTGAAACGCTTTCACGAGATTTTCCTATGGCTCTCACCATTCACATTCTCCTCTTGCACATTTCTTGCACTTACTCTAGCAGTGTGCTGTCGCACAAATCTAATCACTTACGTCTCTACCATACAGCACTTTCTACGCTTGAGCTCTTGTCTCTCGTTTTAATATTTATGCTATCCTTAGATCTTGCTTACCGTCAATTCTTTCCTTGATTTTCACGCTCTTCCTTTTTGCTATTATTCCTAGTGAATTCCTATTGCGCTTCTCATCTTCCTAGATCATTTTCTGCCTCTGTCTTCTGTTCCTTCCTCACACTTCGCTTATGAACGGTTCTTACTTACTCATTCTCTGTAATTCTGTACTCTTCAAAGTCTCTATTTACATGAAATATCTCTTTTACTTTTTAAGTTCAAACATGGTATTACTAGTCGAGTGACTGCACCGGAAACTGATGTACTTGAAATCGATAAAATGATAATATCAATGAAAAACAAACGAGGAAACTATTGAAGATAATTCAGGATGTTGAAGAAACAATTAAACCTTTATCAAGGATTGAAGAGAGATTGGAATTACTCTACATTACTATTAATACAATGAATGATGAATTTAAGAAGTTGAGTAGTGAGTTTTCATCTAGTGCCTCTAAAGCTACTATGCTGAGTGTTCTATCACCAATTCGGTCTAATAATGAACTACTCGCATGAAAAAATACATGTTGTTAACGAACAACATAAGCCGACCCGAAATAATTTTCCACGTAGACGTACTGTCATAATGGAAATCGACGATATATGGCAATTTGATTTGGGTCAATTAGATCTCTATGCCAACCAGATTAGAAAACATAAATTCATTCTAGTTTTTATTGAGCATGCATAGAATACGCAACAAAAATGCGTCAGAGAAATACAGAAATGTGAGGAAAAGGCTAGAGATTAGAGAACAGGTATAAAGAAATACATTGAATAGCGGAAGTAATTGGCGAAACGACAGGGCGGAAGAATATGCAGGTTCAAATACTCAGTGAAAAAAGTCGTTTGTTAAGGCGAAATGAATGCGAAAGAGATATTGCAGGTAAATTCTTATTACGCTTCTCATTTTCTTAGGATCTAGACTGCGAAGTACAGCAGTGAGTTAACGAGGAAAATTAGGAGCATGGCCTAGTGAAATTAATGAGTAAGTGAAATGTGGGAAAAAAGCTAGAGAGTACTGAACAGGAATAAAGAACTACATGAAAGGGCGGAAGAAAATGCAGGTTCAAATACTCAGTGAAAAAAGTCGTTTGTTAAGGCGAAAGGAATACGAAAGAGATATTGTAGGTGATAGGAGACTTTGAAGAGGTAAGGAAGACAGAGATTGAATTCGAAAGACAAGTTCTTCAGAAAAGTGTGAAGTAGGAACAGACGTTGGAAAGTGATCAAGGAATATGAGATGCGCAATAAGAATTGTTTAGGAGAATTTACAAAGAGGGACAGTGTTAACATCAAAAAAAGAATTGACGGTAAGCAAGCTCAAAGAAAGGCTAAAATATTAAAACAAGAGATAGAAGCATGAGCTTAGAAACTGCTGAATGAGAGAGACGTGAGAGTTAAGATCTGTGCGACAGCCTGTAGCTTGTGTAAGAGGAAAAAATGTACAAGAGGAGGAGGAGGCCAAATCAGGTTATGGAAGGAAGTGGTATGCACTGAATACGAAACAAAAATGCGGCAGAGACATACAGAGGCGAGTGAACGAGGAAATTGAGGAACTGGGCCTAGAGGAAATAGTGAGTAGTTGAAATGCAAGGAAAAGGCTAGATAGTATAGAACAGGTATAAGGAACTGCAGAGAATAGTCGAGTTAATTGACGAAACGACAGGGCGAAAGAATATGCAGGTTCAAATTCTCAGTGAGAAAAGTCGTTTGTTAAGGCGAAAGGAATACGAAAGGGATATTTCAGGTAATAAGAGACGTTGATGAAGTAATAAAGACAGAGATTGAGTACGAAATAAGAGTTTTTCAACAAAGTGTGAAGTAGGAACAGAAGGCAAAAGCGGAAATGATCTAGGAAATGAGAAGCGCAATAAGAATTTCTTAGGAAGAATAACAAAGAGATTCCTTATCATATAGAGTCGTGAGTAATTTTTTCTGTTTGGAAATTGGTGGAGTACGAGTTTCAGGACAGAAGGGTTTATCACTGTAACGATCATGAATATGTTTGGGATATTCAAAGTTTAACTCCTGAAAATAACCAACTGGATTTTCATCGGGAATGGCAGTAACGTAAAAGTCAGTATCACCAAATTCAAAACCACCGTAGGGAAGAGTTTGACTCATTGCACTGCCATAGAGATTATTAATTCAGTCATCAAATTATTGTTAGATTCTTTCAGCTTCAGTTCAATTTTATCCGATAAATGTTTCATAGCTTCATTAATATTTTCAATTGAGTTTAGGGTATATAAAAGTGTTCTGGAATTTGCTGATATATCCGAATTCTTTTTATTTATTGTACCTTCAAAATCATTATGCGATAAGTTCAATGTTTAAATCAAATCTAATTGCTTCTTTAGTTGATCGCTAACTACTTAGCTAGATGGGTGAGATGAGACAGAAACATGAGCTTAGAAAGTGCTGTATGAAAAGGAACTAAGTGTTTTCAATTGTGAAATAGCATATTGATCGAGAAAGTGCAGGAAATGTGAAACGTGAGTGCCTTGAGAAAATCTTATTCTTCCTAGTATATTCTTATTATTTTTATTCTTATCTTCCTAGATTATTTTTTGCCTTTCTCCCGTGTTCCTTTCTCACACTTCGCTGAAGAACTCTTCTTCCATACTCATTCCCTGTATTTCTTTCCTCTTCAAAGTCTCTCATTACCTGAAATATCTCTTTTACAATTCTTTCGCCTCTACGAACGATTTTTTCATAGAGAATTTGAACCTGCATATTCTTCTCTCTAGCTACGGAATACGAAAGAGATATTGCAGGTGATAGGAGACTTTAAAGAGGTAAGAAAGACAGAGATTGAGTTCGAAAGACAAGTTTTTCAGAAAAGTGTGAAGTAGGAACAGACGTCGGAAAATGATCAAGGAATATGAGATGCGCAATAAGAATTATTTAGGAAAATTTACAAAGAGGGACAGTGTTAACATCAAAAAAAGAATTGACGGTAAGCAAGCTCAAAGAAAGGCTAAAATATTAGAACAAGACATAGAAGCATGAGCTTAAAAACTGCGAAATGAGAGAGACGTGAGAGTTAAGATCTGTGCGACAGCCCGTAGCTTGTGTAAGAAGAAAAAATGTACAAGAGGAGGAGGAGGCCAAATCAGGTTATGGAAGGAAGTGGTATGCATTGAATACGAAACAAAAATGCGGCAGAGACATACAGAGGCGAGTAAACGAGGAAATCGAGGAACTGGGCCTAGAGGAAATAGTGAGTAGTTGAAATGCAAGGAAAAGGCTAGAGAGTATAGAACAGGTATAAGGAACTGCAGGGAATAGTCGAGTTAATTGACGAAACGACAGGACGGAAGAATATGCAGGTTCAAATTCTCAGTGAAAAAAGTCGTTTGCTAGGGCGAAAGGAATACGAAAGAGATATTGCAGGTAATAAGAGACTTTGAAGAGATAAGAAAGACAGACATTGAGTATTAAAGAACAGTTCTTCAGAAAAGTGTGAAGTAAGAGCAGATGACAGAGGCGAAAATGATCTAGGAATATGAGAAGCGCAATAAGAATTTCTAAGGAAGAATAACAAATAGGGTTCCTTATTACATAGAGTCGTGAGTAATTTTTTCTGTATGGAATTTGGTCGAGTACGAGTTTGAGGAGAGAAAGATGTGACGATCATGAGAATGTTTGGGATATTCCAAGTTTACCTCTGGAAAATAACCAACTGGATTCTCATCGGGAATCGTAGTAACTTCAATATCAGTATCACAAAATTCAGAACCACCATAAGAATACTTTGGCTCATTGCTTCGCCAGAAAGATTAATAATGTCAGTAAAGAGTGTGTATTTTGTAGGAATTTGAGAGTTTAAATCGCTCATTCAATTTGTTATTACTTTCAGAGTAATTGTTTGAACATTGGTAAATTCCTCTACGTATACTCCTTTCCAGAAAGTTTACTCTATCCTTAGATCTTGCTTACCCTCAATTCTTTCCTTGATTTTCACGTTGTTCCTCATTATCAGTTTTTCATTACCGAAAATATCTCTTTCATATTCCTTCTCCCTCTACGGACGACTTTTTTCACCGCGAATTTGAACTTGCATTTTCTTCCGCCCTGTCGTTTCGCTAATTACTTCCGCACTTTTATGTAGTTCTTTATTCCTGTTCAATACTCTCTAGCTTTTTTCACACATTTCACTTACTCATTAATTTCACTAGGCCATGCTCCTAATTTTCCTCGTTAACTCACTGCTGTACTTCGCAGTCTAGATCCTAGGACAATGATCTAGGAAGATGAGAAGCGTAATGAGAATTTACCTGCAATATCTCTTTAGCATTCATTTCGCCTTAACAAAGGATTTTTTTCATTGAGTATTTGAACCTGCATATTCTTCCGCCCTGTCGTTTCGCCAATTACTTCCGCTATTCAATGTATTTCTTTATACCTGTTCTATACTCTCTAGCCTTTTCCTCTAATTTCTGTATTTCTCTGACGCATTTTTGTTGCGTATTTTATGCATGCTCAATAACAACTAGAATGAATTTATGTTTTCTATTCTGGTTGGCATAGAGATCTAATTGACCCAAATCACATTGCCATAAGTCATCGATTTCCTTTATGACAGTACGTTTACTTGGAAAATTATTTCGGGTCGGCTTATGTTGTTCGTTAACAACTTGTATTTTTTCATGCGAGTGGTTCATTGTTAGACCGAATTGGTGGTAGAACACTCAGCATAGTAGCTTTAGAGGCACAAGATGAAAACTCACTACTCAACTTCTTAAATTCATCATTCATTGTATTAATAGTAATGTAGAGTATTTCCAATCTCTCTTCAAGGTGATGAAGGTTTAATTGTTTCTTCAACATCCTGAATATTTTTCAATAGTTTCCTCGTTTGTTTTTCATTTGATATTATCATTTTATCGATTTCAAGTACATCAGTTTCCAGTGCAGTCACACGACTAGTAATACCATGTTTGAACTTAAAAAGTGAAAGAGATATTTCATGTAAAGAGAGACTTTGAAGAGTAGAGAAATACAGAGAATGAGTAAGTAAGAACAGTTCTTAAGCGAAGTGTGAGGAAGGAACAGAAGACAAAGGCAGAAAATGATCTAGGAAGATGAGAAGCGCAATAGGAATTCACTAGGAATAATAGCAAAGAGGAAGAGCGTGAAAATCAAGGAAAGAATTGACGGTAAGCAGGATCTAAGGATAGCATAAAAATTAAAACGAGAGACAAGAGCTCAAGCGTAGAAAGTGCTGTATGGTAGAGACGTAAGTGATTAGATCTGTGCGACAGCACATTGCTAGAGTAAGTGCGAGAAATGTGCAAGAGGAGAATGTGAATGGTGAGAGCCTTAGGAAAATCTCGTGAAAGCGTTTCAGATAAATAACCCGATCAATAAAATGAGAGAATTATGCCAAACGAGGTGTTGGAGGAAGTGGTCTGCTAGAATTATGAAACGTAAATGTGGCAGAAATACAGCAGTAAGTTAACGAGGAAACCTAGGAGCTTGGCCAAGTGAAAGTAGTGAGTAAGTGAAATGTGAGAAAAAAGCTAGAGAGAAGAATATGCAGGTTCAAATTCTCGGTGAAAAAAGTCGTTCGTAGAGGCGAAAGAAATGTAAAAGAGATATTTTATGTAATGAAAGACTTTGAAGAGGAAAGAAATACAGAGAATGGGTATGGAAGAACAGTTCTTCAGCGAAGTGTGAGAAAGGAACAGGGGACAAAGGCGAAAAATAATCTAGGAAGAAGAGAAGCCCAATAAGAATATACTAGGAGGAATAACGAAGAGGAAGAGCGGAAAAATCATGAAAAAATTGTGGTAAGCAAGATCTAAGAATAACATAAAAATTAAAACGAGTGTCAGAAGCTCTAGCGTAGAAATTGCTGTATTGTAGAGACGTAAGTGTTTAGATCTGTGCGACAGCACATTGCTAGAATAAGTGCAAGAAATGTGCAAGAGGAGTTTGTGAATGGTGAGAGCCTTAGGAAAATCTCTTGAAAGCGTTTCAGATAAATAACCCGATCAATAAAATGAGAGAATTATGCCAAACGAGGTGTTGGGAGGAAGTAGTCTGCTAGAATTATGAAACGTAAATGTGGCAGAAATACAGCAGTAAGTTAACAAGGAAACCTAGGAGCTTGGCCTAGTGAAAGTAGTGAGTAAGTGAAATGCGAGAAAAAAGCGAGAGAGAAGAATATGCAGGTTCAAATTCTCGGTGAAAAAAGTCGTTCGTAGAGGCGAAAGAAATGTAAAAGAGATATGTCATGTTATGAGAGACTTTGAAGAGGAAAGAAATACAGAGAATGAGTATGGAAGAACAGTTCTTCAGCGAAGTGTGAGAAAGGAACAGGGGACAAAGGCGAAAAATAATCTAGGAAGAAGAGAAGCCCAATAAGAATATACTAGGAGGAGTAACGAAGAGGAAGCGCGGTAAAATCATGAAAAAATTGTGGTAAGCAAGATCTAAGAATTACATAAAAATTAAAACGAGTGTCAGAAGCTCTAGCGTAGAAATTGCTGTATGGTAGAGACGTAAGTGATTAGATCTGTGCGACAGCACATTGCTAGAGTAAGTGCAAGAAATTTGCAAGAGGAGAATGTGAATGGTGAGAGCCTTAGGAAAATCTCGTGAAAGCGTTTCAGATAAATAACCCGATCAATAAAATGAGAGAATTATGCCAAACGAGGTGTTGGGAAGAAGTAGTCTGCTAGAATTATGAAACGTAAATGTGGCAGAAATACAGCAGTAAGTTAACAAGGAAACCTAGGAGCTTGGCCTAGTGAAAGTAGTGAGTAAGTGAAATGCGAGAAAAAAGCTAGAGAGAAGAATATGCAGGTTCAAATTCTCGGTGAAAAAAGTCGTTCGTAGAGGCGAAAGAAATGTAAAAGAGAAATTTCATGTTATGAGAGACTTTGAAGAGGAAATAAATACAGAGAATGAGTATGGAAGAACAGTTCTTCAGCGAAGTGTGAGAAAGGAACAGGGGACAAAGGTAAATGCCACATTTACGTTTCATAATTCTAGCAGACCACTTCCTCCCTACACCTCATTTGGCAAAATTCTCTAATTTTATTGATCGGGTTATTTATCTGAAACGCTTTCACGAGATTTTCCTATGGCTCACCATTCACATTCTCCTCTTGCACATTGCACTTATTTAGCAATGTGCTGTCGCACAGATCTAATCACTTACGTCTCTACCATACAGCACTTTCTACGCTTGAGCTCTTGTCTCTCGTTTTAATATTTATGCTATCCTTAGATCTTGCTTACCGTCAATTCTTTCCTTGATTTTGACGCTCTTCCTCTTGCTATTATTCCTAGTGAATTCATTGCGCTTCTCATCTTCCTAGATCATTTTCTGCCTTTGTCTTCTGTTCCTTCCTCACACTTCGCTTATGAACGGTTCTTACTTACTCATTCTCTGTATTTCTCTACTCTTCAAAGTCTCTATTAACATGAAGTATCTCTTTTACTTTTTAAGTTCGAACATGGTATTACTAGTCGAGTGACTGCACTGGAAACTGATGTACTTGAAATCGATAAAATGATAATATCCAATGAAAAACAAACGAGGAAACTATTGAAGAATATTCAGGATGTTGAAGAAACAATTAAACCTTTATCAAGGATTGAAGAGAGATTGGAATTACTCTACTTTACTATTAATACAATGATTGATGAATTTAAGAAGTTGAGTAGTGAGTTTTCATCTAGTGCCTCTAAAGGTACAACGCTGAGTGTTCTACCACCAATTCGGTCTAACAACGAACCACTCGAACGAAAAAATACAAGTTGCTAACGAACAACATAAGCCGACCCGAAAGAATTTTCCACCTAGACGTACTGTCATAAAGGCAATCGATGACTTATGGCAATGTGATTTGGGTCAATTAGATCTCTATACCAACCAGAATAGAGAACGTAAATTCATTCTAGTTGTTATTAAGCATGCATAGAATACGCAACAAAAATGCGTCATGGAAATACTTAAATGTGAGGAAAAGGCTAGAGAGTATAGAACAGGTTTAAAGAAATACATTGAATAGCGAAAGTAATTGGCGAAACGACAGGGCGGAAGAATATGTAGGCTCAAAAGCTCAGTGAAAAAAGTCGTTTGTTAAGGCGAAATGAATGCGAAAGAGATACTGCAGGTAAATTCTTATTACGCTTCTCAATTTCCTAGATCATTTTGCTAGGATCTAGACTGCGAAGTACATCAGTGAGTTAACGAGGAAAATTAGGAGCTTGGCCTAGTGAAATTAATGAGTAAGTGAAATGTGGGAAAAAGGCTAGAAAGTATTGAACTGGAATAAAGAACTACATGTACGAGTTTCAGGACAGAAGGGTTTATCACTGTGACGATCATGAATATGTTTGGGATATTCAAAGTTTACCTCCTGAAAATAACCAACTGGATATTCTTCGGGAATGGTAGTAACGTAAAAGTCAGTATCACCAAATTCAAAACCACCGTAGGGAAGCGTTTGACTCATTGCTCTGCCATAGAGATTATTAATGTCAGTAAGGAGCTTGTATTTTGTAGGAATTTGAGGGTTTAAATCCCTCACATATTTGTTAATACTTTCAGAATATTTGTTAGAACATAGACATATTCCTCCATGTATACCCCTTTCCAGAAAGTTTCCCATCATGATATCTTTGATAAGCTCTTATTTACACTTCGTATACTTGAACATGCCGTCTCAGCTATATGAGGGTAAAGTTTCCTAGCTAGAGGGGTCAGATGAGATAGCAGCATGAGCTTAGAAAATGCTCTATGAAAGGGACCTAATTGTTTTGAACTGTCTGATAGCTCATTGATTGGGAATGTGCGGGAAATGTGCAAGAGGAGAATGTGAATAGTAAAAGCCTCGAGTTAATCTTGGAAATTTGTTTCATAGAATCATTCCGATCAACAAAATGAGAGAAAATTACCAAATGAGAGTTTGGGAGGAAGTGGTATGCATTGAAAACGGAACCAAAATGCGGCACAGAAATTCAGAATCCAGTAAACGAGAAAAATGTGGAAATGGGCCTAGAAGTAAAAGTTAGTAGTTGAAATGTGTAGAAAAGCCTAGAGAGTATAAAACAGGTATAAAGAACTACAGGGAATAGCGGAAGGAGTTTGCAAAACGACAGGGCGAAAGAATATGCAGGTTCAAATTCCCAGTGAGAAAAGTCGTTTGTTAAGGCGAAAGGAATACGAAAGGGATATTTCAGGTGATAAGAGACGTTGATGAGGTAATAAAGACAGAGATTGAGTACGAAATAACAGTTCTTTAACAAAGTGTGAAGTAGAAACAGAAGGCAAAGGCGGAAATGATCTAAGAAATGAGAAGCGCAATAAGAATTTCTTAGGAAGAATAACAAAGAGATTCCTTATCATATAGAGTCGTGAGTATATTTTTCTCTTTGGAAATTGGTGGAGTACGAGTTTCAGGACAGAAGGGTTTATCACTGTGACGATCATGTTTATGTTTGGGATATTCAAAGTTTACATCCTGAAAATAACCAACTGGATTTTCATCGGGAATCGTGGTAACGTAAAAGTCAGTATCACCAAATTCAAAACCACCTTAGGGAAGAGTTTGACTCATTGCACTGCCATAGAGATTATTAATGTCAGTAAAGAGCGTGTATTTTGTAGGAATTTGAGGGTTTAGATTCCTCATATATTTGTTAATACTTCCAGAATGTTTGTTAGAACATTGGCATATTCCTCCACGTATACCCCTTTCCAGAAAGTTTACCATCGTGATATCTTTGATAATCTCTTATTTACACTTCGTATACTTGAACATGCCGTCTCAGTTATATGAGGGTAAAGTGTCCTAGCTAGATGGGTCAGATGAGACAGAAACATGAGCCTAGAAAGTGCTGTATGAAAGGGACCTAATTGTTTTGAACTGTGTGATAGCTCATTGATTGGGAACGTGCGGGAAATGTGCAAGAGGAGAATGTGAATGTGAGAGCCTCGAGTTAATCTTGGGAAACTGTTTCATAGAATCATTCCGATCAACAAAATGAGAGAAAATTACCAAATGAGAGTTTAGGAGGAAGTGGTATGCATTGAAAACAGAACCAAAATGCGGCACAGAAATTCAGAAGCCACTAAACGATAAAATTGAGGAAATGGGCCTAGAGGTAAAAGTTAGTAGTTGAAATGTGAAGAAAAGCCTAGGGAGTATAGAACAGGTATAAAGAACTACAGGGAATAGCGGAAGTAGGTTGCGAAACGACAGGGCGAAAGAATATGCAGGTTCAAATTCTCAGTGAGAAAAGTCGTTTGTTAAGGCGAAACGAATACGAAAAGGATATTGCAGGTAATAAGAGACGTTGATGAGGTAAGAAGGACAGAGATTGAGTACGAAATAACAAATCATCAGCAAAGTGTGAAGTAGGAACAGAAGGCAAAGGCGGAAATGATCTAGGAAATGAGAAGCGCATTAAGAATTTCTTAGGAAGAATAACAAAGAGATTCCTTATCATATAGAGTCGTGAGTAATTTTTTCTGTTTGGAAATTGGTGGAGTACGAGTTTCAGGACAGAAGGGTTTATCACTGTAACGATCATGAATATGTTTGGGATATTCAAAGCTTAACTCCTGAAAATAACCAACTGGATTTTCATCGGGAATGGCAGTAACGTAAAAGTCAGTATCACCAGATTCAAAACCACCGTAGGGAAGAGTTTGACTCATTGCACTGCCATAGAGATTATCAATTAAGTCATCAAATTATTGTTAGATTCTTTCAGCTTCAGTTCAATTTTATCCGATAAATGTTTCATAGCTTCATTATTAATTTCATTTGAGTTTAGGGTATATAAAAGTGTTCTGGAATTAGCTGATATATCCGAATTCTTTTTATTTATTGTACCTTCAAAATCATTTTGCGATAAGTTCAATGTTTAAATCAAATCTAATTGCTTCTTTAGTTGATCGATAACTACTTAGCTAGATGGGTGAGATGAGACAGAAACATGAGCTTAGAAAGTGCTGTATGAAAAGGAACTAAGTGTTTTCAATTGTGAAATAGCATATTGATCGAGAAAGTGCAGAAAATGTGAAACGTGAGTGCCTTGAGAAAATCTTATTCTTCCTAGTATATTCTTATTATTTTTATTCTTATCTTCCTAGATTATTTTTTGCCTTTCTCCCGTGTTCCTTTCTCACACTTCGCTGAAGAACTGTTCTTCCATACTCATTCTCTGTATTTCTTTCCTCTTCAAAGTCTCTCATTACCTCAAATATCTCTTTTACAATTTTTTCGCCTCTACGAACGATTTTTTCATAGAGAATTTGAACCTGCATATTCTTCTCTCTAGCTAAGGAATACGAAAGAGATATTGCAGGTGATAGGAGACTTTGAAGAGGTAAGAAAGACAGAGATTGAGTTCGAAAGACAAGTTTTTCAGAAAAGTGTGAAGTAGGAACAGACGTCGGAAAATGATCAAGGAATATGAGATGCGCAATAAGAATTATTTAGGAAAATTTACAAAGAGGGACAGTGTTAACATCAAAAAAAGAATTGACGGTAAGCAAGCTCAAAGGAAGGCTAAAATATTAAAACAAGGGATAAAAGCATGAGCTTAGAAACTGCTGAATGAAAGAGACGTAAGAGTTAAGATCTGTGCGACAGTCCATAGCTTGTGTAAGAGTAAAAAATGTACAAGAGGAGGAGGAGGCCAAATCAGGTTATGGAAGGAAGTGGTATGCATTGAATACGAAACAAAAATGCGGCAGAGACATATAGAGGCGAGTAAACGAGGAAATTGAGGAACTGGGCCTAGAGGAAATAGTGAGTAGTTGAAATGCAAGGAAAAGGCTAGAGAGTATAGAACAGGTATAAGGAACTGCAGGGAATAGTCGAGTTAATTGACGAAACGACAGGACGGAAGAATATGCAGGTTCAAATTCTCAGTGAAAAAAGTCAATTGCTAGGGCGAAAGGAATACGACAGAGATATTGCAGGTAATAAGAGACTTTGAAGATATAAGAGAGACAGACATTGAGTATTAAAGAACAGTTCTTCAGAAAAGTGTGAAGTAAAAGCAGATGACAGAGGCGAAAATGATCTAGGAATATGAGAAGCGCAATAAGAATTTCTAAGGAAGAATAACAAATAGGGTTCCTTATTACATAGAGTCGTGAGTAATTTTTTCCGTATGGAATTTGGTTGAGTACGAGTTTGAGGAGAGAAAGATGTGACGATCATGAGAATGTTTGGGGTATTCCAAGTTTACCTCTGGAAAATAACCAACTGGATTCTCATCGGGAATGGTAGTAACGTCAATATCAGTATCACAAAATTCAGAACCACCATAAGAAGACTTTGGCTCATTGCTTCGCCAGAAAGGTTAATAATGTCAGTAAAGAGTGTGTATTTTGTAGGAATTTGAGGGTTTAAATCGCTCATTCAATTTGTTATTACTTTCAGAGTAATTGTTTGAACATTGGCAAATTCCTCTACGTATACTCCTTTCCAGAAAGTTTACTCTATCCTTAGATCTTGCTTACCCTCAATTCTTTCCTTGATTTTCACGCTGTTCCTCATTATCAGTTTCTCTTTACCGGAAATATCTCTTCCATATTCCTTCTGCCTCTACGAACAACTTTTTTCACCGCGAATTTGAACTTGCATTTTCTTCCGCCCTTAATTTCGCTAATTACTTCCGCACTTTTATGTAGTTCTTTATTCCTGTTCAATACTCTCTAGCTTTTTTCCCACATTTCACTTACTCATTAATTTCACTAGGCCATGCTCCTAATTTTCCTCGTTAACTCACTACTGTACTTCGCAGTCTAGATCCTAGGAAGATGATCTAGGAAGATTAAAAGCGTAATGAGAATTTACCTGCAATATCTCTTTCGCATTCATTTCGCCTTAACAATCGACTTTTTTCATTGAGTATTTGAACCTTCATATTCTTCCGCCCTGTCGTTTCGCCAATTATTTCTGCTATTCAATGTATTTCTTTATACCTGTTCTATACTCTCTAGCCTTTTCCTCACATTTCTGTATTTCTCTGAGGCATTTTTGTTGCGTATTTTATGCATGCTCAATAAAAACTAGAATGAATTTATGTTTTCTATTCTGGTTGGCATAGAGATCTAATTGACCCAAATCACATTGCCATAAGTCATCGATTTCCTTTATGACAGTACGTCTACTTGGAAAATTATTTCGGGTCGGCTTATGTTGTTCGTTAACAACTTGTATTTTTTCATGCGAGTGGTTCATTGTTAGACCGAATTGGTGGTAGAACACTCAGCATAGTAGCTTTAGAGGCACAAGATGAAAACTCACTACTCAACTTCTTAAATTCATCATTCATTGTATTAATAGTAATGTAGAGTATTTTCAATCTCTCTTCAAGGTGATGAAGGTTTAATTGTTTCTTCAACATCCTGAATATTTTTCAATAGTTTCCTCGTTTGTTTTTCATTTGATATTATCATTTTATCGATTACAAGTACATCAGTTTCCAGTGCAGTCACACGACTAGTAATACCATGTTTGAACCTAAAAAGTAAAAGAGATATTTAATGAAAGAGAGACTTTGAAGAGTAGAGAAATACAGAGAATGAGTAAGTAAGAACAGTTCTTAAGCGAAGTGTGAGGAAGGAACAGAAGACAAAGGCAGAAAATGATCTAGGAAGATGAGAAGCGCATTAGGAATTCACTAGGAATAATAGCAAAGAGGAAGAGCGTGAAAATCAAGGAAAGAATTGACGGTAAGCAAGATCTAAGTATAGCATAAATATTAAAACGAGAGACAAGAGCTCAAGCGTAGAAAGTGCTGTATGGTAGAGACGTAAGTGATTAGATCTGTGCGACAGCACATTGCTAGAGTAAGTGCAAGAAATGTGCTAGAGGAGAATGTGAACGGTGAGAGCCTTAGGAAAACCTCGTGAAAGCATTTCAGATAAATAACCCGATCAATAAAATGAGACAATTATGCCAAACGAGGTGTTGGGAGGAAGTGGTCTGCTAGAATTATAAAACGTAAATGTGGCAGAAATACAGCAGTAAGTTAACAAGGAAACCTAGGAGCTTGGCCTAGTGAAAGTAGTGAGTAAGTGAAATGTGAGAATAAAGCTAGAGAGAAGAATATGCAGGTTCAAATTCTCGGTGAAAAAAGTCGTGCATAGAGGCGAAAGAATTGTAAAAGAGATATTTCAGGTAATGAGAGACTTTGAATAGGAAAGAAATACAGAGAATGAGTATGGAAGTACAGTTCTTCAGCGAAGTGTGAGAGAGGAACATGGGACAATGGCAAAAAATAATCTAGGAAGAAGAGAAGCCCAATAAGAATATACAAGGAGGAATAACGAAGAGGAGGAGCGGTAAAATCATGAAAAAATTGTGGTAAGCATGATCTAAGAATAACATAAAAATTAAAACGATTGTGAGAAGCTCTAGCGTAGAAATTGCTGTATTGTAGAGACGTAAGTGTTTAGATCTGTGCGACAGCACATTGCTAGAATAAGTGCAAGAAATGTGCAAGACGAGAATGTGAATGGAGAGAGCCTTGGGAAAATACTCAGTAGAGCGTTTCAGAGAAATATCCCGATCAATAAAATGAAAGAAAAATGCCTAATGAGAGTTTGGTAGGATGAGGTCTGCTTAAAATAAGAAACGGAAATTAGGCAGAGGTACAAAAAGTGAGGAAACAAGGAAAATTAGGAGCTATTCCTATGGAAAAGAGTGAGTAAGTGAAATTTGAGAAAAAGGGTAGTGATTATTGAACAGGAATAAAGAACTACATTAAAGAGCGGAAGTAATTGGCGAAACGACAGGGCGGAAGAATATTCAAGTTCATATTTTCGGTAAAAAAAGTCCTTCGTAGAGGCACAAGGAATGTAAAAGAGATATTTCAGGTAATGAGAGGCTTTGAAGAGGAAAGAAATACGGAGAATGTAGGAAGTAGGGAAGAACAGTCTTGCTTACCAAAATTTTTTCATGACTTTACCGCTCTTCCTCTTCGTTATTCTTCCTAGTATATTCTTATTATTCATATTCTTATCTTCCTAGATTATTTTTTGCCCTTTGTCCCCTGTTCCTTTCTCACACTTCGCTGAAGAACTGTTCTTCCATATTCATTCTCTGTATTTCTTTCCTCTTCAAAGTCTCTCATTACCTGAAATATCTCTTTTACAATTCTTTCGCCTCTACGAACGACTTTTTTCACCGAGAATTTGAACCTGCATATTCTTCTCTCTAGCTTTATTCTCACATTTCACTTACTCACTACTTTCACTAGGCCAAGCTCCTAGGTTTCCTTGTTAACCTACTGCTGTACTTCTGCCACATTTACGTTTCATAATTCTAGCAGACCACTTCCTCCCTACACCTCATTTGGCATAATTCTCTCATTTTATTGATCGGGTTATTTATCTGAAACGCTTTCACGAGATTTTCCTATGGCTCTCACCATTCACATTCTCCTCTTGCACATTTCTTGCACTTACTCTAGCAATGTGCTGTCGCACAGATCTAATCACTTACGTCTCTACCATACAGCACTTTCTACGCTTGAGCTCTTGTCTCTCGTTTTAATATTTATGCTATCCTTAGATCTTGCTTACCGTCAATTCTTTCCTTGATTTTCACGCTCTTCCTCTTTGCTATTATTCCTAGTGAATTCCTATTGCGCTTCTCATCTTCCTAGATCATTTTCTGCCTTTGTCTTCTGTTCCTTCCTCACACTTCGCTTAAGAACTGTTCTTACTTACTCATTCTCTGTATTTCTCTACTCTTCAAAGTCTCTCTTTACATGAAATATCTCTTTTACTTTTTAAGTTCAAACATGGTATTACTAGTCGTGTGACTGCACTGGAAACTGATGTACTTGAAATCGATAAAATGATAATATCAAATGAAAAACAAACGAGGAAACTATTGAAGAATATTCAGGATGTTGAAGAAACAATTAAACCTTCATCAAGCATTGAAGAGAGATTGGAAATACTCTTCATTACTATTAATACAATGAATGATGAACTTAAGAAGTTGAGTAGTGAGTTTTCATCTTGTGCCTCTAAAGCTACTATGCTGAGTGTTCTACCACCAATTCGGTCTAAAAATGAACCACTCGCATGAAAAAATACAAGTTGTTAACGAACAACATAAGCCGACCCGAAATAATTTTCCACGTAGACGTACTGTCATAAAGGAAATCGATGACTTATGGCAATGTGATTTGGGTCAATTAGATCTCTATGCCAACCAGAATAGAAAACATAAATTCATTCTAGTTGTTATTGAGCACGCATAGAATACGCAACAAAAATGCGTCAGAGAAATACAGAAATGTGAGGAAAAGGCTAGAGAGTATAGAACAGGTATAAAGAAATACATTGAATAGCGGAAGTAATTGGCGAAACGACAGGGCGGAAGAATATGCAGGTTCAAATACTCAGTGAAAAAAGTCGTTTGTTAAGGCGAAATGAATGCGAAAGAGATATTGCAGGTAAATTCTTATTACGCTTCTCATCTTCCAAGATCATTTTCCTAGGATCTAGACTGCGAAGTACAGCAGTGAGTTAACGAGGAAAATTAGGAGCATGGCCTAGTGAAATTAATGAGTAAGTGAAATGTGGGAAAAAGCTAGAGAGTATTGAACAGGAATAAAGAACTACATGAAAGGGCGGAAGTAATTAGCGAAACGACAGGGCGGAAGAAAATGCAGGTTCAAATACTCAGTGAAAAAAGTCGTTTGTTAAGGCGAAAGGAATACGAAAGAGATATTGCAGGTGATAGGAGACTTTGAAGAGGTAAGAAAGACAGAGATTGAGTTCGAAAGACAAGTTCTTCAGAAAAGTGTGAAGTAGGAACAGACGTCGGAAAATGATCAAGGAATATGAGATGCGCAATAAGAATTATTTAGGAAAATTTACAAAGAGGGACAGTGTTAACATCAAAAAAAGAATTGACGGTAAGCAAGCTCAAAGAAAGGCTAAAATATTAAAACAAGAGATAGAAGCATGAGCTTAGAAACTGCTGAATGAGAGAGACGTAAGAGTTAAGATCTGTGCGACAGCCCGTAGCTTGTGTAAGAGGAAAAATGTACAAGAGGAGGAGGAGGCCAAATCAGGTTATGGAAGGAAGTGGTATGCATTGAATACGAAACAAAAATGCGGCAGAGACATACAGAAGCGAGTAAACGAGGAAATTGAGGAACTGGGCCTAGAGGAAATAGTGAGTAGTTGAAATGCAAGGAAAAGGCTAGAGAGTATAGAACAGGTATAAGGAACTGCAGGGAATAGTCGAGTTAATTGACGAAACGACAGGACGGAAGAATATGCAGGTTCAAATTCTCAGTGAAAAAGTCGTTTGCTAGGGCGAAAGGAATACGAAAGAGATATTGCAGGTAATAAGAGACTTTGAAGAGATAAGAAAGACAGACATTGAGTATTAAAGAACAGTTCTTCAGAAAAGTGTGAAGTAAGAGCAGATGACAGAGGCGAAAATGATCTAGGAATATGAGAAGCGCAATAAGAATTTCTAAGGAAGAATAACAAATAGGGTTCCTTATTACATAGAGTCGTGAGTAATTTTTTCTGTATGGAATTTGGTGGAGTACGAGTTTGAGGAGAGAAAGATAAATGTGACGATCATGAGAATGTTTGGGATATTCCAAGTTTACCTCTGGAAAATAACCAACTGGATTCTCATCGGGAATCGTAGTAACGTCAATATCAGTATCACAAAATTCAGAACCACCATAAGAAGACTTTGGCTCATTGCTTCGCCAGAAAGATTAATAATGTCAGTAAAGAGTGTGTATTTTGTAGGAATTTGAGGGTTTAAATCGCTCATTCAATTTGTTATTACTTTCAGAGTAATTGTTTGAACATTGGCAAATTCCTCTACGTATACTCCTTTCCAGAAAGTTTACTCTATCCTTAGATCTTGCTTACCCTCAATTCTTTCCTTGATTTTCACGCTGTTCCTCATTATCAGTTTCTCATTACCGGAAATATCTCTTTCATATTCCTTCTGCCTCTACGAACGACTTTTTTCACCGCGAATTTGAACTTGCATTTTCTTCCGCCCTGTCGTTTCGCTAATTACTTCCGCACTTTTATGTAGTTCTTTATTCCTGTTCAATACTCTCTAGCTTTTTTCCCACATTTCACTTACTCATTAATTTCACTAGGCCATGCTCCTAATTTTCCTCGTTAACTCACTGCTGTACTTCGCAGTCTAGATCCTAGGAAAATGATCTAGGAAGATGAGAAGCGTAATAAGAATTTACCTGCAATATCTCTTTCGCATTCATTTCGCCTTAACAAACGACTTTTTTCATTGAGTATTTGAACCTGTATATTCTTCCGCCCTGTCGTTTCGCCAATTACTTCCGCTATTCAATGTATTTCTTTATACCTGTTCTATACTCTCTTGCCTTTTCCTCAAATTTCTGTATTTCTCTGACGCATTTTTGTTGCGTATTCTATGCATGCTCAATAACAACTAGAATGAATTTATGTTTTCTATTCTGGTTGGCATAGAGATCTAATTGACCCAAATCACATTGCCATATATCATCGATTTCCTTTATGACAGTACGTCTACGTGGAAAATTATTTCGGGTCGGCTTATGTTGTTCGTTAACAACTTGTATTTTTTCATGCGAGTGGTTCATTATTAGACCGAATTGGTGATAGAACACTCAGCATAGTAGCTTTAGAGGCACTAGATGAAAACTCACTACTCAACTTCTTAAATTCATCATTCATTGTATTAATAGTAATGTAGAGTATTTCCAATCTCTCTTCAAGGTGATGAAGGTTTAATTGTTTCTTCAACATCCTGAATATTTTTCAATAGTTTCCTCGTTTGTTTTTCATTTGATATTATCATTTTATCGATTTCAAGTACATCAGTTTCCAGTGCAGTCACACGACTAGTAATACCATGTTTGAACTTAAAAAGTAAAAGAGATATTTCATGTAAAGAGAGACTTTGAAGAGTAGAGAAATACAGAGAATGAGTAAGTAAGAACAGTTCTTAAGCGAAGTGTGAGGAAGGAACAGAAGACAAAGGCAGAAAATGATCTAGGAAGATGAGAAGCGCAATAGGAATTCACTAGGAATAATAGCAAAGAGGAAGAGCGTGAAAATCAAGGAAAGAATTGACGGTAAGCAAGATCTAAGGATAGCATAAATATTAAAACGAGAGACAAGAGCTCAAGCGTAGAAAGTGCTGTATGGTAGAGACGTAAGTGATTAGATCTGTGCGACAGCACATTGCTAGAGTAAGTGCAAGAAATGTGCAAGAGGAGAATGTGAATGGTGAGAGCCTTAGGAAAATCTCGTGAAAGCGTTTCAGATAAATAACCCGATCAATAAAATGAGAGAATTATGCCAAACGAGGTGTTGGGAGGAAGTGGTCTGCTAGAATTATGAAACGTAAATGTGGCAGAAATACAGCAGTAAGTTAACAAGGAAACCTAGGAGCTTGGCCTAGTGAAAGTAGTGAGTAAGTGAAATGTGAGAAAAAGCTAGAGAGAAGAATATGCAGGTTCAAATTCTCGGTGAAAAAAGTCGTTCGTAGAGGCGAAAGAAATGTAAAAGAGATATTTCATGTAATGAGAGACTTTGAAGAGGAAAGAAATACAGAGAATGAGTATGGAAGAACAGTTCTTCAGCGAAGTGTGAGAAAGGAACAGGGGACAAAGGCGAAAAATAATCTAGGAAGAAGAGAAGCCCAATAAGAATATACTAGGAGGAATAACGAAGAGGAAGAGCGGTAAAATCATGAAAAAATTGTGGTAAGCAAGATCTAAGAATAACATAAAAATTAAAACGAGTGTCAGAAGCTCTAGCGTAGAAATTGCTGTATTGTAGAGACGTAAGTGTTTAGATCTGTGCGACAGCACATTGCTAGAATAAGTGCAAGAAATGTGCAAGACGAGAATGTGAATGGTGAGAGCCTTGGGAAAATACTCAGTAGAGCGTTTCAGAGAAATATCCCGATCAATAAAATGAAAGAAAAATGCCAAATGAGAGTTTGGTAGGAAGAGGTCTGCTTAAAATATGAAACGGAAATTTGGCAGAGGTACAAAAGTGAGGAAACGAGGAAAATTAGGAGCTATTCCTATGGAAAAGAGTGAGTAAGTGAAATTTGAGAAAAAGGGTAAATGAGTATTGAACAGGAATAAAGAACTACATGAAAGAGCGGAAGTAATTGGCGAAACGACAGGGCGGAAGAATATGGAAGTTCATATTCTCGCTAAAAAAAGTCCTTCGTAGAGGCACAAGGAATGTAAAAGAGATATTTCAGGTAATGAGAGGCTTTGAAGAGGAAAGAAATACGGAGAATGTAGGAAGTAGGGAAGAACAGTCTTGCTTACCACAATTTTTTCATGATTTTACCGCTCTTCCTCTTCGTTATTCTTCCTAGTATATTCTTATTATTCTTATTCTTATCTTCCTAGATTATTTTTTGCCTTTGTCCCTGTTCCTTTCTCACACTTCGCTGAAGAACTGTTCTTCCATACTCATTCTCTGTATTTCTTTCCTCTTCAAAGTCTCTCATTATCTGAAATATCTCTTTTACAATTCTTTCGCCTCTACGAACTTTTTTTTTCACCGAGAATTTGATCCTGCATATTCTTCTCTCTAGCTTTATTCTCACATTTCACTTACTCACTACTTTCACTAGGCCAAGCTCCTAGGTTTCCTTGTTAACTTACTGCTGTACTTCTGCCACATTTACGTTTCATAATTCTAGCAGAACACTTCCTCCCTACACCTCATTTGGCATAATTCTCTCATTTTATTGATCGGGTTATTCATCTGAAACGGTTTCACGAGATTTTCTTATGGCTCTCACCATTCACATTCTCCTCTTGCACATTTCTTGCACTTACTCTAGCAATGTGCTGTCGCACAGATCTAATCACTTACGTCTCTACCATACAGCACTTTCTACGCTTGAGCTCTTGTCTCTCGTTTTAATATTTATGCTATCCTTAGATCTTGCTTACCGTCAATTCTTTCCTTGATTTTCACGCTCTTCCTCTTTGCTATTATTCCTAGTGTATTCCTATTGCGCTTCTCATCTTCCTAGATCATTTTCTGCCTTTGTCTTCTGTTCCTTCCTCACACTTCGCTTAAGAACTGTTCTTACTTACTCATTCTCTGTATTTCTCTACTCTTCAAAGTCTCTCTTTACATGAAATATCTCTTTTACTTTTTAAGTTCAAACATGGTATTACTAGTCGTGTGACTGCACTGGAAACTGATGTACTTGAAATCGATAAAATGATAATATCAAATGAAAAACAAACGAGGAAACTATTGAAGAATATTCAGGATGTTGAAGAAACAATTAAACCTTCATCAAGCATTGAAGAGAGATTGGAAATACTCTTCATTACTATTAATACAATGAATGATGAACTTAAGAAGATGAGTAGAGGGTTTTCATCTTGTGCCCCTAAAGCTACTATGCTGAGTGTTCTACCACCAATTCGGTCTAACAATGAACCACTCGCATGAAAAAATACAAGTTGTTAACGAACAACATAAGCCGACCCGAAATAATTTTCCACGTAGACGTACTGTCATAAAGGAAATCGATGATATATGGCAATGTGATTTGGGTCAATTAGATCTCTATGCCAACCAGAATAGAAAACATAAATTCATTCTAGTTGTTATTGAGCACGCATAGAATACGCAACAAAAATGCGTCAGAGAAATACAGAAATGTGATAGGCTAGAGAGTATAGAACAGGTATAAAGAAATACATTTAATAGCGGAAGTAATTTGCGAAACGACAGGGCGGAAGAATATGCAGGTTCAAATACTCAGTGAAAAAAGTCGTTTGTTAAGGCGAAATGAATGCGAAAGAGATATTGCAGGTAAATGCGAAGTACAGCAGTGAGTTAACGAGAAAAATTAGGAGCATGGCCTAGTTAAATTAATGAGTAAGTGAAATGTGGGAAAAAAGCTAGAGAGTATTGAACAGGAATAAAGAACTACATGAAAGGGCGGAGGTAATTAGCGAAACGACAGGGCGGAAGAAAATGCAGGTTCAAATACTCAGTGAAAAAAGTCGTTTGTTAAGGCGAAAGGAATACGAAAGAGATATTGCAGGTGATAGGAGACTTTGAAGAGGTAAGAAAGACAGAGATTGAGTTCGAAAGACAAGTTCTTCAGAAAAGTGTGAAGTAGGAACAGACGTCGGAAAATGATCAAGGAATATGAGATGCGCAATAAGAATTATTTAGGAAAATTTACAAAGAGGGACAGTGTTAACATCAAAAAAAGAATTGACGGTAAGCAAGCTCAAAGAAAGGCTAAAATATTAAAACAAGAGATAGAAGCATGAGCTTAGAATTTGCTGAATGAGGGAGACGTAACAGTTAAGATCTGTGCGACAGCCCGTAGCTTGTGTAAGAGGAAAAAATGTACAAGAGGAGGAGGAGGCCAAATCAGGTTATGGAAGGAAGTGGTATGCATTGAATACGAAACAAAAATGCGGCAGATACATACAGAAGCGAGTAAAAAAGGAAATAGAGGAACTGGACCGAGAGGAAATAGTGAGTAGTTGAAATGCAAGGAAAAGGCTAGAGAGTATAGAACAGGTATAAGGAACTGCAGGGAATAGTCGAGTTAATTGACGAAACGACAGGACGGAAGAATATGCAGGTTCATATTCTCAGTGAAAAAAGTCGTTTGCTAGGGCGAAAGGAATACGAAAGAGATATTGCAGGTAATAAGAGACTTTGAAGAGATAAGAAAGACAGACATTGAGTATTAAAGAACAGTTCTTCAGAAAAGTGTGAAGTAAGAGCAGATGACAGAGGCGAAAATGATCTAGGAATATGAGAAGCGCAATAAGATTTTCTAAGGAAGAATAACAAATAGGGTTCCTTATTACATAGAGTCGTGAGTAATTTTTTCTGTATGGAATTTGGTGGAGTAAGAGTTTGAGGAGAGAAAGATAAATGTGACGATCATGAGAATGTTGGGGATATTCCAAGTTTACCTCTGGAAAATAACCAACTGGATTCTCATCGGGAATCGTAGTAACGTCAATATCAGTATCACAAAATTCAGAACCACCATAAGAAGACTTTGGCTCATTGCTTCGCCAGAAAGATTAATAATGTCAGTAAAGAGTGTGTATTTTGTAGGAATTTGAGGGTTTAAATCGCTCATTCAATTTGTTATTACTTTCTGAGTAATTGTTTGAACATTGGCAAATTCCTCTACGTATACTCCTTTCCAGAAAGTTTACTCTATCCTTAGATCTTGCTTACCCTCAATTCTTTCCTTGATTTTCACGCTGTTCCTCATTATCAGATTCTCATTACCGGAAATATCTCTTTCATATTCCTTCTGCCTCTATGAACGACTTTTTTCACCGCGAATTTGAACTTGCATTTTCTTCCGCCCTGTCGTTTCGCTAATTACTGCCGCACTTTTATGTAGTTCTTTATTCCTGTTCAATACTCTAGCTTTTTTCCCACATTTCACTTACTCATTAATTTCACTAGGCCATGCTCCTAATTTTCCTCGTTAACTCACTGCTGTACTTCGCAGTCTAGATCCTAGGAAAATGATCTAGGAAGATGAGAAGCGTAATAAGAATTTACCTGCAATATCTCTTTCGCATTCATTTCGCCTTAACAAACGACTTTTTTCATTGAGTATTTGAACCTGTATATTCTTCCGCCCTGTCGTTTCGCCAATTACTTCCGCTATTCAATGTATTTCTTTATACCTGTTCTATACTCTCTTGCCTTTTCCTCAAATTTCTGTATTTCTCTGACGCATTTTTGTTGCGTATTCTATGCATGCTCAATAACAACTGGAATGAATTTATGTTTTCTCTTCTGGTTGGCATAGAGATCTAACTGACCCAAATCTCATTGCCATATATCATCGATTTCCTTTATGACAGTACGTCTACGTGGAAAATTATTTCGGGTCGGCTTATGTTGTTCGTTAACAACTTGTATTTTTTCATGCGAGTGGTTCATTATTAGACCGAATTGGTGATAGAACACTCAGCATAGTAGCTTTAGAGGCACTAGATGAAAACTCACTACTCAACTTCTTAAATTCATCATTCATTGTATTAATAATAATGTAGAGTATTTCCAATCTCTCTTCAAGGTGATGAAGGTTCAATTGTTTCTTCAACATCCTGAATATTTTTCAATAGTTTCCTCGTTTGTTTTTCATTTGATATTATCATTTTATCGATTTCAAGTACATCAGTTTCCAGTGCATTCACACTACTAGTAATACCATGTTTGAACTTAAAAAGTAAAAGAGATATTTCATGTAAAGAGAGACTTTGAAGAGTAGAGAAATACAGAGAATGAGTAAGTAAGAACAGTTCTTAAGCGAAGTGTGAGGAAGGAACAGAAGACAACGGCAGAAAATGATCTGGGAAGATGAGAAGCGTAATAGGAATTCACTAGGAATAATAGCAAAGAGGAAGAGCGTGAAAATCAAGGAAAGAATTGACGGTAAGCAAGATCTAAGGATAGCATAAATATTAAAACGAGAGACAAGAGCTCAAGCGTAGAAAGTGCTGTATGGTAGAGACGTAAGTGATTAGATCTGTGCGACAGCACATTGCTAGAGTAAGTGCAAGAAATGTGCAAGAGGAGAATGTGAATGGAGAGAGCCTTAGGAAAATCTCGTGAAAGCGTTTCAGATAAATAACCCGATCAATAAAATGAGAGAATTATGCCAAACGAGGTGTTGGGAGGAAGTGGTCTGCTAGAATTATGAAACGTAAATGTGGCAGAAATACAGCAGTAAGTTAACAAGGAAACCTAGGAGCTTGGCCTAGTGAAAGTAGTGAGTAAGTGAAATGTGAGAAAAAAGCTAGAGAGAAGAATATGCAGGTTCAAATTCTCGGTGAAAAAAGTCGTTCGTAGAGGCGAAAGAAATGTAAAAGAGATATTTCATGTAATGAGAGACTTTGAAAGGAAAGAAATACAGAGAATGATTATGGAAGAACAGTTCTTCAGCGAAGTGTGAGAAAGGAACAGGGGACAAAGGCGAAAAATAATCTAGGAAGAAGAGAAGCCCAATAAGAATATACTAGGAGGAATAACGAAGAGGAAGAGCGGTAAAATCATGAAAAAATTGTGGTAAGCAAGATCTAAGAAGAACATAAAAATTAAAACGAGTGTCAGAAGCTCTAGAGTAGAAATTCCTGTATTGTAGAGACGTAAGTGTTTAGATCTGTGCGACAGCACATTGCTAGAATAAGTGCAAGAAATGTGCAAGTCGAGAATGTGAATGGTGAGAGCCTTGAGAAAATACTCAGTAGAGCGTTTCAGAGAAATATCCCGATCAATAAAATGAAAGAAAAATGCCAAATGAGAGTTTGGTAGGAAGAGGTCTGCTTAAAATATGAAACGGAAATTTGGCAGAGGTACAAAAGTGAGGAAACGAAGAAAATAGGAGCTATTCCTATGGAAAAGAGTGAGTAAGTGAAATTTGAGAAAAAGGGTAGTGAGTATTGAACAGGAATAAAGAACTACATGAGAGACCGGAAGTAATTGGCGAAACGACAAGGCGGAATAATATGCAAGTTCATATTCTCGGTAAAAAAGTCCTTCGTAGAGGCACAAGGAATGTAAAAGAGATATTTCAGGTAATGAGAGGCTTTGAAGAGGAAAGAAATACGGAGAATGTAGGAAGTAGGGAAGAACAGTCTTGCTTACCACAATTTTTTCATGATTTTAACGCTCTTCCTCTTCGTTATTCTTCGTAGTATATTCTTATTATTCTTATTCTTATCTTCCTAGATTATTTTTTGCCTTGGTCCCCTGTTCCTTTCTCACACTTCGCTGAAGAACTGTTCTTCCATACTCATTCTCTGTATTTCTTTCCTCTTCAAAGTCTCTCATTACCTGAAATATCTCTTTTACAATTCTTTCGCCTCTACGAACTACTTTTTTCACCGAGAATTTGAACCTGCATATTCTTCCCTCTAGCTTTATTCTCACATTTCACTTACTCACTACTTTCACTAGGCCAAGCTCCTAGGTTTCCTTGTTAACTTACTGCTGTACTTCTGCCACATTTACGTTTCATAATTCTAGCAGACCACTTCCTCCCTACACCTCATTTGGCATAATTCTCTCATATTATTGATTGGTTTATTTATCTGAAACGCTTTCACGAGATTTTCCTAAGGCTCTCACCATTCACATTCTCCTCTTGCACATTTCTTGCACTTACTCTAGCAATGTGCTGTCGCACAGATCTAATCACTTACGTCTCTACCATACAGCACTTTCTACGCTTGAGCTCTTGTCTCTAGTTTTAATATTTATGCTATCCTTAGATCTTGCTTACCGTCAATTCTTTCCTTGATTTTCACGCTCTTCCTCTTTGCTATTATTCCTAGTGAATTCCTATTGCGCTTCTCATCTTCCTAGATCATTTTCTGCCTTTGTCTTCTGTTCCTTCCTCACACTTCGCTTAAGAACCCTATTTGTTATTCTTCCTTAGAAATTCCTATTGCGCTTCTCATCTTCCTTTGTATTTCTTCCTCACTCTTCGCTTATGAACGTCTCTTACTCATTCTCTGTATGAAATATCTGAAATATCTTTTACTTTTTAAGTTCAAACATGGTATTACTAGTCGTGTGACTGCACTGGAAACTGATGTACTTGAAATCGATAAAATGATAATATCAAATGAAAAACAAACGAGGAAACTATTGAAAAATATTCAGGATGTTGAAGAAACAATTAAACCTTCATCAAGCATTGAAGAGAGATTGGAAATACTCTTCATTACTATTAATACAATGAATGATGAAGTTAAGAAGTTGAGTAGTGGGTTTTCATCTTGTGCCTCTTAAGCTACTATGCAGAGTGTTCTACCACCAATTCGGTCTAACAATGAACCACTCGCATGAAAAAATACAAGTTGTTAACGAACAGCATAAGCCGACCCGAAAGAATTTTCCACGTAGACGTACTGTCATAAAGGCAATCGATGACTTATGGCAATGTGATTTGGGTCAATTAGATCTCTATGCCAACCAGAATAGAGAAGGTAAATTCATTCTAGTTGTTATTGAGCATGCATAGAATACGCAACAAAAATGCGTCATGGAAATACTTAAATGTGAGGAAAAGGCTAGAGAGTATAGAACAGGTTTAAAGAAATACATTGAATAGCGAAAGTAATTGGCGAAACGACAGGGCGGAAGAATATGCAGGCTCAAATGCTCAGTGAAAAAAGTCGTTTGTTAAGGCGAAATGAATGCGAAAGAGATATTGCAGGTAAATTCTTATTACGCTTCTCAATTTCCTAGATCATTTTGCTAGGATCTAGACTGCGAAGTTCATCAGTGAGTTAACGAGGATAATTAGGAGCTTGGCCTAGTGAAATTAATGAGTAAGTGAAATGTGTGAAAAAGGCTAGAAAGTATTGAACTGGAATAAAGAACTACATGGAAGAGCGGAAGTAATTGGCGAAACGACAGGGCGGAAGAATATGCAGGTTCAAATTCTCGGTGAAAAAATTCGTTCATAGAGGCGAAAGAAATGTAAAAGAGATATTTGAGGTAATGAGAGACTTTGAAGAGGAAAGAAATTCACAGTATGAGAGGGGAAGAACAGTTCATCAGCAAAGTGTGAGGAAAGAACAGGGGACAAAGTCGAAAAATAATCTAGGAAGATGAGAAGCCCAATAAGAATATACTAGGAAGCTTAGAAAGTGCTGTATGAAAGGGACCTAATTGTTTTGAACTGTGTGATAGCACATTGATTGGTAACGTGCGGGAAATGTGCAAGAGGAGAATGTGAATGGTGAGAGTCTCGAGTTAATCTTGGGAAACTGTTTCATAGAAACATTCCGATCAACAAAATGAGAGAAAAATACCAAATGAGAGTTTGGGAGGAAGTGGCATGCATTGAAAACAGAACCAAAATGCAGCACAAAAATTGAGAAGCCAGCTAACGAGAAAAATGAGGAAATGGGCCTAGAGGTAAAAGTTAGTTGTTGAAATGTGAGGAAAAACCTAGAGAGTATAGAACAGGTATAAAGAACTACATGTTCGTTCCTACAAAATACATACTCTTTACTGACATTATTAATCTTTCTGGCGAAGCAATGAGCCAAAGTCTTCTTATGGTGGTTCTGAATTTTGTGATACTGATATTGACGTTACTACGATTCCCGATGAGAATCCAGTTGGTTATTCTCCAGAGGTAAACTTGGAATATCCCAAACATTCTCATGATCGTCACATCTTTCTCTCCTCAAACTCGTACTCCACCTAATTCCATACAGAAAAAATTACTCACGACTCTATGTAATAAGGAACCCTATTTGTTATTCTTCCTTAGAAATTCTTATTGCGCTTCTCATATTCCTAGATCATTTTCGCCTCTGTCATCTGCTCTTACTTCACACTTTTCTGAAGAACTGTCCTTTAATACTCAATGTCTGTCTTTCTTATCTCTTCAAAGTCTCTTATTACCTGCAATATCTCTTTCGTATTCCTTTCGCCCTAGCAAACGACTTTTTTCACTGAGAATTTGAACCTGCATATTCTTCCGTCCTGTCGTTTCGTCAATTAAGTCGACTATTCCCTGCAGTTCCTTATACCTGTTCTATACTCTCTAGTCTTTTCCTTGCATTTCAACTACTCACTATTTCCTCTAGGCCCAGTTCCTCAATTTCCTCGTTTACTCGCCTCTGTATGTCTCTGCCGCATTTTTGTTTCGTATTCAATGCATACCACTTCCTTCCATAACCTGATTTGGCCTCCTCCTCCTCTTGTACATTTTTACCTCTTACACAAGCTACGGGCTGTCGCACAGATCTTAACTCTCACGTCTCTCTCATTCAGCAGTTTCTAAGCTCATGCTTCTATCTCTTGTTTTAATATTTTAGCCTTTCTTTGAGCTTGCTTACCCTCAATTCTTTCCTTGAGTTTCACGCTGTTCCTCATTATCACGCTGTTCCTCATTATCAGTTTCTCATTACCGGAAATATCTCTTTCATATTCCTTCTGCCTCTACGAACGACTTTTTTCACTGAGTATTTGAACCTGCATTTTCTTCCGCCCTGTCGTTTCGCTAATTACTTCCGTCCTTTCATGTAGTTCTTTATTCCTGTTCAATACTCTCTAGCTTTTTTCCCACATTTCACTTACTCATTAATTTCACTAGGCCATGCTCCTGATTTTCCTCGTTAACTCACTGCTGTACTTCGCAATCTAGATCCTAGGAAAATGATCTTGAAAGATGAGAAGCGTAATAAGAATTTACCTGCAATATATCTTTCGCATTCATTTCGCCTTAACAAACGACTTTTTCACTGAGTATTTGAACCTGCATATTCTTCCGCCCTGTCGTTTCGCCAATTACTTCCGCTATTCAATGTATTTCTTTATACCTGTTCTATACTCTCTAGCCTTTTCCTCGCATTTCTGTATTTCTCTGACGCATTTTTGTTGCGTATTCTATGCATGCTCAATAACAACTAGAATGAATTTATGTTTCCTATTCTGGTTGGCATAGAGATATAATTGACCCAAATCACATTGCCATATATCATCGATTTATTTTATGACAGTACGTCTACGTGGAAAATTATTTCGGGTCGGCTTATGTTGTTCGTTAACAACTTGAATTTTTTCATGCGAGTGGTTCATTATTAGACCGAATTGGTGATAGAACACTCAGCATAGTAGCTTTAGAGGCACTAGATGAAAACTCACTACTCAACTTCTTAAATTCATCATTCATTGTATTAATAGTAATGTAGAGTAATTCCAATCTCTCTTCAATCCTTGATAAAGGTTTAACTGTTTCTTCAACATCCTGAATATTCTTCAATAGTTTCCTCGTTTGTTTTTCATTGGATATTATCATTTTATCGATTTCAAGTACATCAGTTTCCAGTGCAGTCACTCGACTAGTAATACCATGTTTGAACTTAAAAAGTAAAAGAGATATTTCATGTTAATAGAGACTTTGAAGAGTAGAGAAATACAGAGAATGAGTAAGTAAGAACCGTTCATAAGCGAAGTGTGAGGAAGGAACAGAAGACAAAGGCAGAAAATGATCTAGGAAGATGAGAGGCGCAATAGGAATTTCTAAGGAAGAATAACAAATGGGGTTCCTTATTACATAGAGTCGTGAGTAATTTTTTCTGTATGGAATTTGGTGGAGTACGAGTTTGAGGATAGAAAGATAAATGTGACGATCATGAGGAGCTTAGAAAGTGCTGTATGATAAGGAACTAAGTGTTTTCAATTGTGAGATAGCATATTGATCGAGAAAGTGCAGGAAATGTGAAACGTGAGTGCCTTGAGAAGATCTTAGGAAAGCGTTTCGGAGAAATATCCCGATAAATAAAATGAGAGAAAAATGCCAAATGAGAGTTTGGGAAGAAAAATTCTGCTTAAAATATGGAACGAAAATTCGGCAGAAGTACAGAATTGAATAAACGGGGAAAATGGGGAACTGTGCCTAGATAAAAAAGTGAGTATTTGTGATATGAGGAAAATGCAAGAGAGAATCAAACAGGAGGTGGTATGCATTGAATACGAAACAAAAATGCGGCAGAGACATACAGAGGCGAGTAAACGAGGAAATTGAGGAACTGGGCCTAGAGGAAATAGTGAGTAGTTGAAATGCAAGGAAAAGGATAGAGAGTATAGAACAGGTATAAGGAACTGCAGGGAATAGTCGAGTTAATTGACGAAACGGCAGGACGGAAGAATATGCAGGTTCAAATTCTCAGTGAAAAAAGTCGTTTGCTAGGGCGAAAGGAATACGAAAGAGATATTGCAGGTAATAACAGACTTTGAAGAGATAAGAAAGACAGACATTGAGTATTAAAGAACAGTTCTTCAGAAAAGTGTGAAGTACGTGCAGATGACAGAGGCGAAAATGATCTAGGAATATGAGAAGCGCAATAAGAATTTCTTAGAAAGAATAACAAATAGGGTTCCTTATTACAATGGAGTCGTGAGTCATTTTTTTCTGTATGGAATTTGGTGGAGTACGAGTTTGAGGATAGAAAGATAAATGTGACGATCATGAGAATGTTTGGGATATTCCAAGTTTACCTCTGGAAAATAACCTACTGGATTCTCATCGGGAATCGTAGTAACGTCAATATCAGTATCACAAAATTCAGAACCACCATAAGAAGACTTTGGCTCATTGCTTCGCCAGAAAGATTAATAATGTCAGTAGAGAGTGTGTATTTTGTAGGAATTTGACGGTTTAAATCGCTCATTCAATTTGTTATTACTTTCAGAGTAATTGTTTGAACATTGGCATATTCCGCTACGTATACTCCTTTCCAGAAAGTTTACTCTATCCTTAGATCTTGCTTACCCTCTATTCTTTCCTTGATTTTCACGCTGTTCCTCATTATCACGCTGTTCCTCATTATCAGTTTCTCATTACCGGAAATATCTCTTTCATATTCCTTCTGGCTCTACGAACGACTTTTTTCACCGAGAATTTGAACTTGCATATTCTTCCGCCATGTCGTTTCGCCAATAACTTCCGCTATTCAAAGTATTTCTTTATACCTGTTCTATACTCTCTAGCCTTTTCCTCACATTTCTGTATTTCTCTGACGCATTTTTGTTGCGTTTTCTATGCGTGCTCAATAACAACTAGAATGAATTATTGTTTTCCATTCTGGTTGGCATAGAGATCTAATTGACCCAAATCACATTGCCATAAGTGATCGATTTCCTTTATGACAGTACATCTACGTGGAAAATTATTTCGGGTCGGCTTATGTTGTTCGTTAACAACTTGTATTTTTTCATGCAGAGTGGTTCATTGTTAGACCGAACTGGTGGTAGAACACTCAGCATAGTAGCTTTAGAGGCACAAGATGAAAACCCACTACTCAACTTCTTAAGTTCATCATTCATTGTATTAATAGTAATGAAGAGTATATCCAATCTCTCTTCAATGCTTGATGAAGGTTTAATTGTTTCTTCAACATCCTGAATATTTTTCAATAGTTTCCCCGTTTGTTTTTCATTTGATATTATCATTTTATCGATTTCAAGTACATCAGTTTTCAGTGCAGTCACACGACTAGTAATACCATGTTTGAACTTAAAAAGTAAAAGAGATATTTCATGTAAAGAGAGACTTTGAGAGTAGAGAAATACAGAGAATGAGTAGGTAAGAACAGTTCTTGAGCGAAGTGTGAGGAAGGACAGAAGACAAAGGCAGAAAATGATCTAGGAAGATGAGAAGCGCAATAGGAATTCACTAGGAATAATAGCAAAGAGGAAGAGCGTGAAAATCAAGGAAAGATTTGACGGTAAGCAAGATCTAAGGATAGCATAAATATTAAATCGAGAGACAAGAGCTCAAGCGTAGAAAGTGCTGTATGGTAGAGACGTAAGTGATTAGATCTGTGCGACAGCACATTGCTAGAGTAAGTGCAAGAAATGTGCAAGAGGAGAATGTGAATGGTGAGAGCCATAAGAAAATCTCGTGAAAGCGTTTCAGATAAATAACCCGATCAATAAAATGAGAGAATTTTGCCAAATGAGGTGTAGGGAGGAAGTGGTCTGCTAGAATTATGAAACGTAAATGTGGCATTTACGTTTGTCCCCTGTTCCTTTCTTACACTTCGCTGAAGAACTGTTCTTCCATACTCATTCTCTGTATTTCTTTCTTCTTCAAAGTCTCTCATAACATGAAATATCTCTTTTACATTTGTTTCGCCTCTACGAACGACTGTTTTCACCGAGAATTTGAACCTGCATATTCTTCTCTCTAGCTTTTTTCTCGCATTTCACTTACTCACTACTTTCACTAGGCCAAGCCCCTAGGTTTCCTTGTTAACTTACTGCTGTATTTCTGCCACATTTACGTTTCATAATTCTAGCAGACTACTTCCTCCCAACACCTCGTTTGGCATATTTCTCTCATTTTGTTGATCGGGTTATTTATCTGAAACGCTTTCACGAGATTTTCCTAAGGCTCTCACCATTCACAGTCTCCTCTTGCACATTTCTTGCACTTACTCTAGCAATGTGCTGTCGCACAGATCTAATCACTTACGTCTCTACCATACAGCACTTTCTACGCTTGAGCTCTTGTCTCTCGTTTTAATATTTATGCTTTCCTTAGATTTTGCTTACCGTCAATTCTTTCCTTGATTTTCACGCTCTTCCTCTTTGCTATTATTCCTAGTGAATTCCTATTGCGCTTCTCATCTTCCTAGATCATTTTCTGCCTTTGTCTTCTGTTCCTTCCTCACACTTCGCTTAAGAACTGTTCTTACTTACTCATTCTCTGTATTTCTTTACTCTTCAAAGTCTCTCTTTACATGAAATATCTCTTTTACTTTTTAGGTTCAAACATGGTATTACTAGTCGTGTGACTGCACTGGAAACTGATGTACTTGAAATCGATAAAATGAAAATATCAAATGAAAAACAAACGAGGAAACTATTGAGAAATATTCAGGGTGTTGAAGAAACAATTAAACCTTCATCACCTTGAAGAGAGATCGGAAATACTCTACATTACTATTAATACAATGAATGATGAATTTAAGAAGTTGAGTAGTGAGTTTTCATCTTGTGCCTCTAAAGCTACTATGCTGAGTGTGCTACCACCAATTCGGTCTAACAATGAACCACTCGCATGATAAAATACAAGTTGTTAACGAACAACATAAGCCGACCCGAAATAATTTTCCAAGTAGACGTACTGTCATGAAGGAAATCGATGACTTATGGCAATGTGATTTGGGTCAATTAGATCTCTATGCCAACCAGAATAGAAAACATAAATTCATTGTAGTTGTTATTGAGCATGCATAAAATACGCAACAAAAATGCGTCAGAGAAATACAGAAATGTGAGGAAAAGGTTAGAAAGTGTAGAACAGGTATAAAGAAATACATTGAATAGCGGAAGTAATTGGCGAAACGACAGGGCGGAAGAATATGCAGGTTCAAATACTCAGTGAAAAAAGTCGTTTGTTAAGGCGAAATGAATGCGAAAGAGATATTGCAGGTATATTCTTATTACGCTTCTCATCTTCCTAGATCATTTTCCTAGGATCTAACCTGCGAAGTACAGCAGTGAGTTAACGAGGAAAATTAGGAGCATGGCCGAGTGTAATTAATGAGTAAGTGAAATGTGGGATAAAAACTAGAGAGTTTTGAACAGGAATAAAGAACTACATAAAATAGCGGAAGTAATTAGCGATACGACAGGGCGGAAGAAAATGCAATTTCAAATTCGCGGTGAAAAAAGTCGTTTGTAGAGGCAGAAGGAATATGAAAGAGATATTTCCGGTAATGAGAAACTGATAATGAGGAACAGAGTGAAAATCAAGGAAAGAATTTAGGGTAAGCAAGATCTAAGGATAGAGTAAACTTTCTGAAAAGGAGTATACGTAGAGGAATTTGCCAATGTTCAAACAATTACTCTGAAAGTAATAACAAATTGAATGAGCGATTTAAACCCTCATATTCCTACAAAATACACACTCTTTACTGACATTATTGATCTTTCTGGCGAAGCAATGAGCCAAAGTCTTCTTATGGTGGTTCTGAATTTTGTGATACTGATATTGACGTTACTACGATTCCCGATGAGAATCCAGTTGGTTATTTTCCAGAGGTAAACTTGGAATATCCCAAACATTCTCATGATCGTCACATTTATCTTTCTATCCTCAAACTCGTACTCCACCAAATTCCATACAGAAAAAATTACTCACGTCACGACTCTATGTAATGAGGAACCCTTTTTGTTATTCTTCCTTAGAAATTCTTATTGCGCTTCGCATATTCCTAGATCATTTTCGCCTCTGTCATCTGCTCTTACTGCACACTTTTCTGAAGAACTGTTCTTTAATACTCAATGTCTGTCTTTCTTATCTCTTCAAAGTCTCTTATTACCTGCAATATCTCTTTCGTATTCCTTTCTCCCTAGCAAACGATTTTTTTCACTGAGAATTTGAACCTGCATATTCTTCCGTCCTGTCGTTTCGTCAATTAACTCGACTATTCCCTGCAGTTCCTTATATCTGTTCTATACTCTCTAGCCTTTTCCTTGCATTTCAACTACTCAATATTTCCTCTAGGCCCAGTTCCTCAATTTCCTCGTTTACTCACCTCTGTATGTCTCTGCCGCATTTTTGTTTCGTATTCAATGCATACCACTTCCTTCCATAACCTGATTTGGCCTCCTCCTCCTCTTGTACATTTTTTCCTCTTACACAAGCTACGGGCTGTCGCACAGATCTTAACTCTCACGTCTCTCTCATTCAGCAGTTTCTAAGCTCATGCTTCTATCTCTTGTTTTAATATTTTAGCCTTTCTTTGAGCTTGCTTACCCTCAATTCTTTCCTTGAGTTTCACGCTGTTCCTCATTATCACGCTGTTCCTCATTATCAGTTTCTCATTACCGGAAATATCTCTTTCATATTCCTTCTGCCTCTACGAACGACTGTTTTCACCAAGAATTTGAACTTGCATTTTCTTCCGCCCTGTCGTTTCGCTAATTACTTCCGCCCTTTCATGTAGTTCTTTATTCCTTTTCAATACTCTCTAGCTTTTTAACCACATTTCACTTACTCATTAATTTCACTAAGCCATGCTCCTAATTTTCTTCGTTAACTCACTGCTGTACTTCGCAGTCTAGATCCTAGGAAAATGATCTTGGAAGATGAGGAGCGTAATAAGAATTTACCTGCAATATCTCTTTCGCATTCATTTCGCCTTAACAAACGTTTTTTTTCACTGAGTATTTGAACCTGCATATTCTTCCGCCCTGTCGTTTCGCCAATTACTTCCGCTATTCAATGTATTTCTTTCTACATGTTCTATACTCTCTAGCCTTTTCCTCACATTTCTGTATTTCTCTGACGCATTTTTGTTGCGTATTCTATGCATGCTCAATAACAACTAGAATGAATTTATGTTTTCTATTCTGGTTGGCATAGAGATCTAATTGACCCAAATCACATTGCCATAAGTGATCGATTTCCTTTATGACAGTACATCTACGTGGAAAATTATTTCGGGTCGGCTTATGTTGTTCGTTAACAACTTGTATTTTTTCATGCGAGTGGTTCATTATTAGACCGAATTGGTGATAGAACACTCAGCATGGTAGCTTTAGAGGCACTAGATGAAAACTCACTACTCAACTTCTTAAATTCATCATTCATTGTATTAATAGTAATGTAGAGTAATTCCAATCTCTCTTCAATGCTTCATCAAGGTTTAATTGTTTCTTCAACATCCTGAATATTTTTCAATAGTTTCCTCGTTTGTTCTTCATTGGATATTATCATTTTATCGTTTTCAAGTACATCAGTTTCCAGTGCAGTCACACGATCAGTAATACCATCTTTGAACATATGAAAGGCTAACACAAAAGTCTTCAAATTATTGTTAGATTCTTTCAGTTTCAGTTATATTTTATCCGATAAATGTTTCATAGCTTCATTTATATTTTCAATTGAGTTTAGGGTATATAAAAGTGTTCTGGAATTAGCTGCTATATCCGAATTCTTTTTGTTTATTGTACCTTCAAAATCATTTTGTGATAAGTTCAATGTTTAAATTGAATCTAATTGCTTCTTTAGTTGATCGCTAACTACTTAGCTAGATGGGTGAGATGAGACAGAAACATGGGCTTAGAAAGTGCTGTTTGAAAAGGAACTAAGTGTTCTCAACTGTGTGATAGCATATTGATCGAGAAAGTGCAGGAAATGTGCAAGAGGAGAATGTGAAACGTGAGTGCCTTGAGAAAATCTTAGGAAAGCGTTTCGGAGAAATATCCCGATAAATAAAATTAGAGAAAAATGCCAAATGAGAGTTTGGGAAGAAAAATTCTGCTTGAAATATGGAACGAAAATTCGGCAGAAGTACAGAATTGAATAAACGGGGAAAATGAAATTCCTTATCATATAGAGTCGTGAGTAGTTTTTTCTGTTTTAAAATTGGTGGAGCACAAGTTTCAGGACAGAAGGGTTTATCACTGTGACGATAATGAATATGTTTGGGATATTCAAAGTTTACCTCCTGAAAATAACCAACTGGATTTTCATCGGGAATGGTAGTAACGTAAAAGGCAGTATCACCAAATTCAAAACCACCGTAGGGAAGAGTTTGACTCATTGCACTGCCATAGGGATTATTAATGTCAGTAAAGAGCGTATATTTTGTAGGAATTTGAGGATTTAAATCCCTCATATATTTGTTAATACTTTCAGAATATTTGTTAGAACATTGGCATATTCCTCCACGTATACCCCTTTCCAGAAAGTTTACGATCGTGATATCTTTGATAGGCTCTTATTTACACTTCGTATACTTGAACATGCCGTCTCAGTTATATGAGGGTAAAGTGTCCTAGCTAAATGGGTCAGATGAGATAGAAACATGAGCTTAGAAAGTGCTGTATGAAAGGGACCTAATTGTTTTGAACTGTGAGAAAGCACATTGATTGGGAACGTGCGGGAAATAAGCAAGAGGAGAATGTGCATGGTGAGAGCCTCGAGTTAATCATGGGAAACTGTTTCATAGAAACATTCCGATCAACAAAATGAGAGTAAAATACCAAATGAGAGTATGGGAGGTAGTGGTATTCATTGAAAACGGAACCAAAATGCGGCACACAAATTCAGAAGCCAGTAAACGAGAAAAATGAGGAAATGGGCCTAGAGGTAAAAGTTAGTAGTTGAAATGTGAGGAAAAGCCTAGAGAGTATAGAACAGGTATAAAGAACAACAGGGAATAGCAGAAGTAGTTGGCGAAACGACAGGGCGAAAGAATATGCAGGTTCAAATTCTCAGTGAGAAAAGTCGTTTGTTAAGGCGAAAGGAATACGAAAGGGATATTGCAGGTAATGAGAGACGTTGATGAGGTAAGATAGACAGAGATTGAGTACGAAATAACAGTTCTTCAGCAAAGTGTGGAGTAGGAACAGAAGGCAAAGGCGGAAGTGATCTAGGAAATGAGAAGCGCAATAAGAATTTCTTAGGAAGAATAACAAAGAGATTCCTTATCATATAGAGTCGTGAGTAATTTTTTCTGTTTGGAAATTGGTGGAGTACGAGTTTCAGGACAGAAGGGTTTAGCACTGTGACGATCATGAATATCTTTGTGTTATTCAAAATTTATCTCCTGAAAATAACCAACTGGATTTTCATCGTGAATGGTAGTAACGTAAAAGTCAGTATCACCAAATTCAAAACCACCGTAGGGAAGAGTTTGATTCATTGCACTGCCATAGAGATTATTAATGTCAGTAAAGAGCGTGTATTTTGTAGGTATTTAAGGGTTTAAATCCCTAATATATTTGTTAATACTTTCAGAATATTTGTTAGAACATTGGCATATTCCTCCACGTATACCCCTCTTCAGAAAGTTCACCATCGTGATATTTTTGATAAGCTCTTATATACACTTCGTATACTTGAACATGCCATCTCAGTTATATGAGGGTAAAGTGTCCTAGCTAGATGGGACATATGAGACAGAAACATGAGCTTAGAAAGTGCTGTATGAAAGGGACCTAATTGTTTTGAAGTGTGAGAAAGCACATTGATTAGGAACGTGCGGGAAATGTGCAAGAGGAGAATGTGAATGGTGAGAGCCTCGAGTTAATCTTGGAAAACTGTTTCTTAGAAACATTCCGATCAACAAAATGAGACAAAAAAACCAAATGAGAGTTTGGGAGGAAGTGGTATGCATTGAAAACGGAACCAAAATGCGGCACAGAAATTCAGAAGCCAGTAAACAAGAAGAATGAGGAAATGGGCCTAGAGGTAAAAGTTAGTAGTTGAAAAGTCAGGAAAAGCCTAGAGTATAGAACAGGTATAAAGAACTACAGAGAATAGCAGAAGTAGTTGGCGAAACGACAGGGCGAAAGAATATGCAGGTTCAAATTCTCAGTGAGAAAAGTCGTTTGTTAAGGCGAAAGGAATACGAAAGGGATATTGCAGGTAATAAGAGACGTTGATGAGGTAAGAAAGACAGAGATTGATAACGAAATAACAGTTCTTCAGCAAAGTGTGAAGTAGGAACAGAAGGCAAAGGCGGAAATGATCTAGGAAATGAGAAGCGCAATAAGAATTCCTTAGGAAGAATAACAAAGAGATTCCTTATCATATAGAGTCTTGAGTAATTTTTTCTGTTTCGAAATTGGTGGAGTATGAGTTCCAGGACAGAAGGGTTTAGCACTGTGACGATCATGAATATGTTTGGGTTATTCAAAGTTTACCTCCTGAAAATAACCAACTGGATTTTCATCGGGAATGGTAGTAGAGCCTCGAGTTAATCTTGGGAAACTGTTTCATAGAAACATTTCGATCAACAAAATGGGAGAAAAATAACAAATGAGAGGTTGGGAGGAAGTGGTATGCATTGAAATTGGAACCAAAATGCGGCACAAAAATTCAGAATACAGTGAACGAGAAAAATGAGGAAATGGGCCTAGAGGTAAAAGTTAGGAGTTGAAATGTGAGGAAAATCCTAGAGAGTATAGAACAGGGATAAAGAACTACAGGGAATAGCGGAAGTAGTTGGCGAAACGACAGGGCGAAAGAATATGCAGGTTCAAATTCTCTGTGAGAAAAGTCGTTTGTTCAGTCGAAAGGAGTACGAAAGGGATATTGCAGGTAATAAGAGACGTTGATGAGGTAAGAAAGACAGAGATAGAGTACGAAATAACAGTTCTTCAGCAAAGTGTGAAGTAGGAACAGAAGGAAAAGGAGGAAATGATCTAGGAAATGAGAAGCGTAATAAGAATTTTTTAGGAAGACTAACAAAGAGATTCCTTATCATATAGAGTCGTGAGTAATTTTTTCTGTTTGGAAATTGGTGGAGTACGAGTTTCAGGACAGAAGGGTTTATCACTGTGACGATAGTGAATATGTTCGGGATATTCAAAGTTTACCTCCTGAAAATAATCAACTGGATTTTCATCGGGAATGGTAGTAACGTAAAAGTCAGTAACACCTAATTCAAAACCACCGTAGGGAAGAGTTTGACTCATTGCACTGCCATAGAGATTATTAATGTCAGTAAAGAGCGTGTATTTCGTAGGAATTTGAGGGTTTAAATCCCTCATATATTTGTTAATACTTTCAGAATATTTGTTAGAACATTGGCATATTCCTCCTTGTATACCCCTTTCCAGAAAGTTTACGATCGTGATATCTTTGATAAGCTCTTATTTACACTTCGTATACTTGAACATGCCGTCTCAGTTATATGAGGGTAAAGTGTCCTAGCTAGATGGGTCAGATGGGATAGAAACATGAGCTTAGAAAGTGCTGTATGAAAGGGACCTAATTGTTTTGAACTGTGAGAAAGCACATTGATTGGGAACGTGCGGGAAATGTGCAAGAGGAGAATGTGAATGGTGAGAGCTTCGAGTTAATCTTGGGAAACTGTTTCATAGAAACATTCCGATCAACAAAATGAGAGAAAAATACCAAATGAGAGTTTGGGAGGAAGTGGTATGCATTGAGAACGGAACCAAAATGCGGCACAGAAATTCAGAAGCCAGTCAACGACAAAAATGAGGAAATGGGCCTAATGGTAAAAGTTAGTAGTTGAAATGTGAGGAAAAGCCTAGATAGTATAGAACAGGTATAAAGAACTACAGGGAATAGCGGAAGTAGTTGGCGAAATGACAGGGCGAAAGAATATGCAGGTTCAAATTCTCTGTGAGAAAAGTCGTTTGTTAAGGCGAAAGGAATACGAAAGGGATATTGCAGGTAATAAGAGATGTTGATGAGGTAAGAAAGACAGAGTTTGAGTACGAAATAACAGTTCCTCAGCAAAGTGTGAAGTGGGAACAGAAGGCAAAGGCGGAAATGATCTAGGAAATGAGAAGCGCAATAAGAATTTCTTAGGAAGAATAACAAAGAGATTCCTTATCATATAGAGTCGTGAGTAATTTTTTCTGTTTGGAAATTGGTGGAGTACGAGTTTCAGGACAGAAAGGTTTATCACTGTGACGATCATGAATATGTTTGAGATATTCAAAGTTTACCTCCTGAAAATAACCATTTGGATTTTCATCGGGAATCGTGGTAACGTAAAAGTCAGTATCACCAAATTCAAAACCACCATTGGGAAGAGTTTGACACATTGCACTGCCATAGAGATTATTATTGTCAGTAGAGTACGTGTATTTTGTAGGAATTTGAGGATTCAAATCCCTCATATATTTGTTAATACTTTCAGAAAATTTCTTAGAACATTGGCATATTCCTCCACGTTTACCCCTTTCCAGAAAATTTACCATCGTGATATCTTTGATAAGCTCTTATTTACACTTCGTATACTTGATCATGCCGTCTCAGTTATATGAGGGTAAAGTGTCCTAGCTAGATGGGTCAGATGAGCCAGAAACATGAGCTTAGAAAGTGCTGTATGAAAGGGACCTAATTGTTTTGAACTGCGTGATAACACATTGATTGGGAACGTGCGGGAAATGTGCAAGAGGAGAATGTGAATGGTGAGAGCTTCGAGTTAATCTTGGGAAACTGTTTCATAGAAACATTCCGATCAACAAAATGAGAGAAAAATACCAAATGAGAGTTTTGGAGGAAGTGGTATGCATTGAAAACGGAACCAAAATGCGGCACAAAAATTCAGAAGCCAGTAAACGAGAAAAATAAGGAAATGGGCCTAGAGGTATAAGTTAGTTGTTGGAACGTGAAGAAAAGCCTAGAGAATATAGAACTACAGGGAATAGCGGAATAGTTGGCGAAACGACAGGGCGAAAGAATATGCAGGTTCAAATTTTCAGTGAGAAAAGTTGTTTGTTAAGGCGAAAGGAATACGAAAGGGATATTGCAGGTAATAAGAGACGCTGATGAGGTAGGAGAGACAGAGATTGAGTACGATATAACAGTTCTTCAAAAAGTGTGATGTAGGAAGAGAAGGCAAAGGCGGAAATGATCTAGGAAATGAGAAGCGCAATGAGAATTTCTTAGGAAGTATAACAAAGAGATTCCTTATCATATAGAGTCGTGAGTAATTTTTTCTGTTAGGAAATTGGTAGAGTACGAGTTTCAGGACAGAAAGGTTTATCACTGTGACGATCATGAATATGTTTGGGATATTCAAAGTTTACCTCCTGAAAATAACCAACTGGATTTTCATCGAGAATCGTGGTAACGTAAAAGTCAGTATCACCAAATTCAAAACCACCATAGGGAAGAGTTTGACACATTGCACTGCCATAGAGATTATTATTGTCAGTAAAGTACGTGTATTTTGTAGGAATTTGAGGATTTAAATCCCTCATATATTTGTTAATACTTTCAGAAAATTTGTTAGAACATTGGCATATTCCTCCACGTATACCCCTTTCCAGAAAATTTACCATCGTTATATCTTTGAAAATCTCTTATTTACACTTCGTATACTTGATCAAGCCGTCTCAGTTGTATGAGGGTAAAGTGTCCTAGCTAGATGGGTCAGATGAGACAAAAACATGAGCTTAGAAAGTGCTCTATGAAAGGGACCTAATTGTTTAGAACTGTGTGATAGCACATATATTGGGAACGTGCGGGAAATGTGCAAGAGGAGAATGTGAATGGTGAGAGCCTAGAGTTAATCTTGGGAAACTGTTTCATAGAAACATTCCGATCAACGAAATGAGCGAAAAATACCAAATAAGAGTTTGGGAGGAAGTGGTATGCATTGAAAACGGAACCAAAATGCGGCACAAAAATTCAGAAGCCAGTAAACGAGAAAAATATGGAAATGGGCCTAGAGGTATAAGTTAGTTGTTGAAATGTGAGGAAAAGCCTAGAGAATATAGAACTACAGGGAATAGCGGAAGTAGTTGGCGAAACGACAGGGCGGAAGAATATGCAGGTTCAAATTCTCAGTGAGAAAAATTGTTTGTTAAGGCGAAAGGAATCCGACAGGGATATTGCAGGTAATAAGAGACGTTGATGAGGTAACAGAGACAGAGATTGAGTACGATATAACAGTTCTTCAAAAAGTGTGATGTAGGAAGAGAAGGCAAAGGCGGAAATGATCTAGGAAATGAGAAGCGCAATGAGAATTTCTTAGGAAGTATAACAAAGAGATTCCTTATCATATAGAGTCGTGAGTAATTTTTTCTGTTAGGAAATTGGTAGAGTACGAGTTTCAGGACAGAAAGGTTTATCACTGTGACGATCATGAATATGTTTGGTATATTCAAAGTTTACCTCCTGAAAATAACCAACTGGATTTTCATCGAGAATCGTGGTAACGTAAAAGTCAGTATCACCAAATTCAAAACCACCATAGGGAAGGGTTTGACACATTGCACTGCCATAGAGATTATTAGTGTCAGTAAAGTGCGTGTATTTTGTAGGAATTTGAAGATTTAAATCCCTCATATATCTGTTAATACTTTCAGAATATTTGTTAGAACATTGGCATATTCCTCCACGTATACAACTTTCCAGTAAATTTACCATCGTGATATCTTTGATAAGCTCTTATTTACAGTTCGTATACTTAATCATGCCGTCTCAGTTATATGAGGGTAGAGTGTCCTAGCTAGATGGGTCAGATGAGCCAGAAACATGAGCTTAGAAAGTGCTGTATGAAATGGACCTAATTGTTCTGAACTGTGTGATAACACATTGATTGGGAACGTGCGGGAAATGTGCAAGAGGAGAATGTGAATGGTGAGAGCTTCGAGTTAATCTTGGGAAACTGTTTCATAGAAACATTCCGATCAACCAAATGAGAGAAAAATACCAAATGAGAGTTTGGGAGGAAGTGGTATGCATTGAAAACGGAACCAAAATGCGGCACAAAAATTCAGAAGCCAGTAAACGAGAAAAATGAGGAAATGGGCCTAGAGGTATAAGTTAGTTGTTGAAATGTGAGGAAAAGCCTAGAGAATATAGAACTACAGGGCGAAAGAATATGCAGGTTCAAATTGTCAGTGAGAAAAGTTGTTTGTTAAGGCGAAAGGAATACGAAAGGGATATTGCAGGTAATAAGAGACGTTGATGAGGTAAGAGAGACAGAAATTGAGTACGATATAACAGTTCTTCAAAAAGTGTGATGTGGGAACAGAAGGCAAAGGCGGAAATGATCTAGGAAATGAGAAGCGCAATAAGAATTTCTTAGGAAGAATAACAAAGATATTCCTTATTATATAGAGTCGTGAGTAATTTTTTCTGTTTGGAAATTGGTGGAGTACGAGTTTAAGGACAGAAGGGTTTATCACTGTGACGATCATGAATATGTTTGGGATATTCAAAGTTTACATCCTGAAAATAACCAACTGGATTTTCATCGGGAATCGTGGTAACATAAAAGTCAGTATCACCAAATCCAAAACCACCATAGGGAAGAGTTTGACACATTGCACTGCCATAGAGATTATTAATGTCAGTAAAGAGCGTGTATTTTGTAGGAATTTGAGGGTTTAAATCCCTCATATATTTTTAATACTTTCAGAATATTTGTTAGAACATTGAAATATTCCTTCAAATTCTCAGTGAGAAATGAGAAGCGCAAGAAGAATTTCTTAGGAAGAATAACAAAGATATTCCTTATCATATAGAGTCGTGAGTAATTTTTTCTGTTTGGAAATTGTTGGAGTACGAGTTTAAGGACAGAAGGGTTTATCACTGTGACGATCATGAATATGTTTGGGATATTCAAAGTTTACCTCCTGAAAATAACTAACTGGATTCTCATCGAGAACCGTAGTAACGTCAAAGTCAGTGTCACCAAATTCAAACCCACCATAGGGAAGACTTTGACTCATTGGACTGCCAAAAAGATTATTAATGTCAGGATAGAGTATGTATTTCGTAGGAAGTTGTTGGTTTAAATCCCTCATATATTTGTTATTACTTTCAGAATAATTGTTAGAACATTAGCATATTCCTCCACGTATACCTCTTTCCAGAAAGTTTACCATCGTGATATCATTGATAAGCTCTTATTTACACTTCGTATGCTTGAGCAAGCAGTCTCAGTTATACGAGGGTGAAGTGACGTAGCTAGATGGGTCAGACGAAACAGAAAAATGAGCTTAGAAAGGGCTGTATGAAAAGGACCTAAGTGTTTTGAAATGTGTTCACATTGCTTGAGAAAGTGCAGGGAATGTGCAAGAGGAGAATGTGAAACGTGAGTGCCTTGAGTAATTCATAGGAAAGCGTTTCAGAGAAATATTCCGATAGATAAAATGAGCGAAAAATGCCAAATAAGAGTTTATGAGGAAGTAGTCTGCTTAAAATATGGAACGAAAATTTGACAGAAGCACAGAAGCGAGTGAACGAGGCAAAGGAGGAACTGGGCCTAGAGAAAATTAAGAGTATTTGTGATAAGAGGTAAAGGCAAGAAGGTATCGAACAGGAGGAAAGAACTACAGCAATGAGCGGAAATAATTGGCGAAACGGTCGAGCGGAAGAGTGTGCAGGTCAAAATTCTCAGTGGAAAAAGTCGTTGGTTAAGGCGAAAGTAGGAACAGAAGACAAAGGCAGAGCATAAATATTGAAACGAGAGACAAAAGCTCAAGCGTAAAAAGTGCTGTATGGTAGAGACAAGAGTGTTCAGATCTGTGCGGCAGCACATTGCTAGAGTGAGTGCAAGAAATGTGCAAGATGAGAATGTGAATGGTGAGAGCCTTAGGAAAATCTCAGGCAAGTATTTTAGAGAAATATACCGACAATAAAATGAGAGAATGATGCCAAATGAGAGTTTGGGAGGAAGTGGTCTGCGGAAAATGACCTTGGAAAATGAAAGGCACAATAAGAGAGGAGATGGAATGTGGTTGAACCGAAAAGGGGGCTCTCGAGCGGCAAGCGAAGGCCTGGTTGACTGAATTTTTTTCGAAACAAGATTTTCCCATGGCTCTCACTTTTCACATTCTTCTCTTGCGCATTTCTTGTACCTACTCGAGCAATGTGCTATCGCACAGAACTAAACACTTACGTCTCTAACATACAGCACTTTCTACGCTGAAGCTTTAGTCTCCAGTTTTAATATTTATGCTATCCTTAGATCTTGCTAACCGTCAATTATTTCCTTGATTTCCACGCTGCCCCTTTTTGTTATTATTCCTAGTTAATTCTTATTGCGCTTCTCATCTCCTTATATCATTTTCCGAGATATTTCTGGTAATGAGAAACTGCGCACTCCGACTCTCCTGGCGAAGGGGTTTCTAGAATCCTCAAACGCCTAAGCTCCTTGAACGTTCCATCGTCTGTCTTCCAGAATCACCTAGCAACTGACTGTTCTTCCCTACTCATTCTCCGTATTTCTTTCCTCTTCAAGGCTTCTTATTACCTGAAATATCTCTTTTACATTCCTTGTGCCTCTTCGAAAGACTTTTTTTACCGAGAATATGAACTTGCATATTCTTCCGCCCTGTCGTTTCGCCAATTCCAGACGATGAAACGTTCAAGGAACTTAAGCGTTTGAGGATTCTAAAAACTCCTTGGCCGGGAGAGTCGGAGTGCGCAGTTGCTCGAAGCGCAAGGTTGGTTTTGGGCACTGGGTGTTCAAAGCGTCTGGACGTTCAGAGGGCCTGACCTACAGAGGCGTGTGGAGGTTCGAAGAGTACGAATTTCAGGCGTAAGACACTGTGAGGCGCTTGAGCGTTTATAACAAGGTAGTTCTGGGTGCAAAGTGAATTGAGTCGTAAGGATGTTCAGACGCAGGATAGTTCTGAACGTTTGAAGGCGAGAGATAGTGCAGGGAGTTTATGCGCGATGTTTTCAGGGGTGCATAGGCGTACATCTGTCTGCCTAGGCGTTCGAATTGCGAGGTACGTCTGAGCGTTTGATATAAAAGGTAGATCTTCCCGCCTAGGCGTTTAATATACAAGGATGTTCTGTCCGCCTAGGAGTTTGATATACAAGGTAGGTCAGCCCACATAGGCGTTTTTGGGTGCAGGATAGATCTGCCCGTCTAGGTGTTTGCTTTACAAGGTAGATCTGCCGGCCTGCTAGTGTATATATATTAAAGGCGTGAGGCACTTTTCGGTCAAAATGGAGGGGATGGAATGAGGTTGAGTTGAGAAATTGCGACTGTTCTAGCCCAACTCATTCTCTGAATTGCTCCTCTTCAGAGTCTCTCATTACCTGAAATATCTCTTTTACATTACTTTTGCCTCTATGTACGACTTTTTCCACCGAGAATTTGAACCTGCATGTTCTTCCGCCCTGTCGTTCCGCCAATTACTTCCGCTCTATCATGTAGTTCTTCATTCCAGTTCAATGCTCCCTAGCCATTTAATCACATTTCTCTTAATCACAACATTCTCTAGCAAATGAGAGAGATCAATAAAATGAGAGAATGATGCCAAATGAGGTTTTGGGAGGTAGTGGTCTGCTAGAAATATGAAACGTAAATGTGGCAGAAGTGCAGCAGTAAGTTAACAAGGAAACCTAGGAGCTTGGCCTAGTGAAAGTAATGAGTAAGTGAAATGTGAGAAAGAAGCTAGAGAGAAGAACATGCAGGTTCAAATTCTCGCTGAAAAAAGACGTTCGTAGAGGCAAAAGAAATGTAAGAGAGATATTTCAGGTAATGAGAGACTTTGAAGAGGAAAGAAATACAGAGAATGAGTATGGAAGAACAGTTCTTCAGCGAAGTGTGAGAAAGGAACAGGGGACAAAGGCGAAAAATTATCTAGGAAGAAGAGAAGCCCAATAAGAATATACCAGGAAGAATAACGAAAAGGGAGAGCGAGAAAATGATGAAAAAATGGTGGTATGCAAGATCTAAGAATAACATAAAAATTAAAACGAGATTCAGAAGCTCTAGCATAAAAATTGCTGTATTGTAGAGACGTAAGTGTTTATATCTGTGCGACAACACATTGCTACAATAAGTGCAAGAATTGTGCAAAACGAGAATGTGAGTGGTGAGAGCTTCAGGAAAATACTCAGTAGAGCGTTTCAGAGAAATATACCGATCAATAAAATGAAAGAAAAATGCCAAATGAGAGTTTGGTAGGAAGTGGTCTGCTTAAAATATGAAACGGAAATTTGGCAGAAGTACAAAAGTGAGGAAACGAGGAAAATTAGGAGCTATTCCTATGGAAAAGAGTGAGTAAGTGAAATGTGAGAGAAAGGGTAGAGAGTATTGAACAGGAATAAAGAACTACATGAAAGAGCGAAAGTAATTGGCGAAACGACAAGGCGGAAGAATATGCAAGTTCATATTCTCGGTAAAAAAAGTCCTTCGTAGAGGCTCAAGGAATGTAAAAGAGATATTTCAGGTAATGAGAGGCTTTGAAGAGGAAAGAAATACGGAGAATGAGTAGGGAAGAACAGTCAGTTGCTAGGTAATTCTGGATGGCAGACGATGGACCGTTCAAGGAGCTTAGACGATTGAGGATTCTAGAAACTCCTTCGCGAGGAGAGTCGGAGTGCGCAGTTGCTCGAAGCGCAAGGTTGGTTTTGGGCACTGGGTGTTCAAAGCGTCTGGACGTTTAGAGGGCCTGACCTATTGGCTGTTCGAAGAGTACGAATTTTAGGCGTAAGACACTGTGAGGCGCTTGAGCGTTTATAACAAGGTAGTTCTGGGTGCAAGTTGAATTGAGTCGTAAGGATGTTCGGACGCAGGATAGTTCTGAACGTTTGAAGGCGAGAGATAGTTCAGGGAGTTTATGCGCGATGTTTTTAGGGGCGCATAGGCGTACATCTGTCTGCCTAGGCATTCGAATTGCGAGGTAGATCTGCACGTCTAAGCGTTTGATATAAAAGGTAGATCTTCCCGCCTAGGCGTTTAATATACAAGGATGTTCTGACCGCCTAGGAGTTTGATATACAAGGTAGATCAGCCCACATAGGCGTTTTTGGGTGCAAGATAGATCTGCCCGTCTAGGTGTTTCGGTCAAAATGGAGGGGATGGAATGAGGTTGAACCGGGACGGGGGCTCTCGAGCGGCAGGCGAAGGCCAGGCCGACTAAATTTTTTACGAAACAAGATTTTCCCAAGGCTCTCACCATTCACATTCTTCTCTCGCGCATTTCTTGTACTTTCTCTAGCTATCCATAGGCGCATAGGCGTACATCTGTCTGCCTAGGCGTTCGAATTGCGAGGTAGATCTGCACGTCTAAGCGTTTGATATAAAAGGTAGATCTTCCCGCCTAGGCGTTCACAATACAAGGATGTTCTGTCCGCCTAGGAGTTTGATATACAAGGTAGATCAGCTCACATAGGCGTTTTTGGGTGCAAGATAGATCTGCCCGTCTAGGTGTTTGCTTTACAAGGTAGATCTGCCGGCCTGCTAGTGTATATATATTAAACGCGTGAGGCATTTTTGGGTCAAAATGGAGGGAATGGAATGAGGTTGAACGGGGACGGGGGCTCTTGAGCGGCAGGCGAAGGCCAGGCTGACTGAATTTTTTAGGAAACAAGATTTTCCCAAGGCTCTCACCATTCACATTCTTCTCTTGCGCATTTCTTTTACTTACTCTAGCAATGATATAAACACTTACGTCTCTACAATTCAGCGCTTTCTACGCTTGAGCTTCTGACTCTCGTTTTTATATTTAGGTTATTCTTAGATCTTGATTAACGTCAATTGTTTCCTTGATTTCCCCGCTATCCCTCTTTGTTATTCTTCCTAGTATATTTTCATTGGGCTTCTCATCTTCCTAGATAATTTTTCGACTTTGTCCCCTGTTCTTTTCCCACACTCTGCTGAAGAACTGTTCTTCCCCTCTCATACTGTGAATTTCTTCCCTCTTCAAAGTCTCTCATTACCTGAAATATCTCTTTTACATTTCTTTCGCCTCTATGAACGAATTTTTTCACCGAGAATTTGAACCTGCATATTCTTCCGCCCTGTCGTTTCGCCAATTACTTCCGCTCTTCCATGTAGTTCTTTATTCCAGTTCAATACTTTCTAGCCTTTTTCCCACATTTCACTTACTCATTAATTTCACTAGGCCAAGCTCCTAATTTTCCTCGTTAACTCACTGTTATTCCTCCTAGTATATTCTTATTGGGCTTCTCTTCTTCCTAGATTATTTTTCGCCTTTGTCCCCTGTTCCTTTCTCACACTTCGCTGAAGAACTGTTCTTCCATACTCATTCTCTGTATTTCTTTCCTCTTCAAAGTCTCTCATTACATGAAATATCTCTTTTACATTTCTTTCGCCTCTACGAACGACTTTTTTCACCGAGAATTTGAACCTGCATATTCTTCTCTCTAGCTTTTTTCTCACATTTCACTTACTCACTACTTTCACTAGGCCAAGCTCCTAGGTTTCCTTGTTAACTTACTGCTGTATTTCTGCCACATTTACGTTTCATAATTCTAGCAGACCACTTCCTCCCAACACCTCGTTTGGCATAATTCTCTCATTTTATTGATCGGGTTATTTATCTGAAACGCTTTCACGAGATTTTCCTAAGGCTCTCACCATTCACATTCTCCTCTTGCACATTTCTTACACTTACTCTAGCAATGTGCTGTCGCACAGATCTAATCACTTACGTCTCTACCATACAGCACTTTCTACGCTTGAGCTCTTGTCTCTCATTTTAATATTTATGCTATCCTTAGATCTTGCTTACCGTCAATTCTTTCCTTGATTTTCACGCTCTTCCTCTTTGCTATTATTCCTAGTGAATTTCTATTGCGCTTCTCATCTTCCTAGATCATTTTCTGCCTTTGTCTTCTGTTCCTTCCTCACACTTCGCTTAAGAACTGTTCTTACTTACTCATTTTCTGTATTTCTCTACTCTTCAAAGTCTCTCTTTACATGAAATATCTCTTTTACATTTTAGGTTCAAACATGGTATTACTAGTCGTATGACTGCACTGGAAACTGATGTATTTGAAATCGATGAAATGATAATATCAAATGAAAAACAAACGAGGAAACTATTGAAAAATATTCAGGATGTTGAAGAAACAATTAAACCTTCATCACCTTGAAGAGAGATTGGAAATACTCTACATTACTATTAATACAATGAATGAAAGTTGAGTAGTGAGTTTTCATCTTGTGCCTCTAAAGCTACTATGCTGAGTGTTCTACCACCAATTCGATCTAACAATGAACCACTTGCATGAAAAAATACAAGTTGTTAACGAACAACATAAGCCGACCCGAAATAATTTTCCAAGTAGACGTACTGTCATAAAGGAAATCGATGTCTTATGGCAATGTGATTTGGGTCAATTAGATCTCTATGCCAACCAGAATAGAAAACATAAATTCATTCTAGTTGTTATTGAGCATGCATAAAATACGCAACAAAAATGCGTCAGAGAAATACAGAAATGTGAGGAAAAGGCTAGAGAGTATAGAACAGGTATAAAGAAATACATTGAATAGCGGAAGTAATTGGCGAAACGACAGGGCGGAAGAATATGCAGGTTCAAATACTCAATGAAAAAAGTCGTTTGCTAAGGCAAAATGAATGCGAAAGAGAGATTGCAGGTAAATTCTTATTACGCTTCTCATCTTCCTAGAACATTTTCCTAGGTTCTAGACTGCGAAGTACAGCAGTGAGTTAACGAGGAAAATTAGGAGCATGGCCTAGTGAAATTAATGGGTAAGTGAAATGTGGGAAAAAAGCTAGAGAGTATTGAACAGGAATAAAGAACTACATAAAAGTGTGGTAGTAATTAGCGAAACGACAGGGCGGAAGAAAATGCAAGTTCAAATTCGCGGTAAAAAAGTCGTTCGTAGAGGTAGAAGGAATATGAAAGCGATATTTCCGGTAATGAGAAACTGATAATGAGGAACAGCGTGAAAATCAAGGAAAGAATTGACATTAATCAAGATCTAAGGATAGAGTAAACTTTCTGGAAAGGAGTATACGTAGAGGAATTTGCCAATGTTCAAACAATTACCCTGAAAGTAATAACAAATTGAATGAGCGATTTAAACCCTCCAATTCCTACAAAATACACACTCTTTACTGACATTATTAATCTTTCTGGCGAAGCAATGAGCCAAAGTCTTCTTATGGTGGTTCTGAATTTTGTGATACTGATATTGAAGTTACTACGATTCCCGATGAGAATCTAGTTGGTTATTTTCCAGAGGTAAACTTGGAATATCCCAAACATTCTCATGATCGTCACATCTTTCTCTCCTCAAACTCGTACTCCACCAAATTCCATACAGAAAAAATTACTCACGACTCTATGTAATAAGGAACCCTATTTGTTATTCTTCCTTAGAAATTCTTATTGCGCTTCTCATATTCCTAGATCATTTTCGCCTCTGTCATCTGCTCTTATTTCACACTTTTCTGAAGAACTGTTCTTTAATACTCAATGTCTGTCTTTCTTATCTCTTCAAAGTGTCTTATTACCTGCAATATCTCTTTCGTATTCCTTTCGCCCTAGCAAACGACTTTTTTCACTGAGAAGTTGAACCTGCATATTCTTCCGTCCTGTCGTTTTGTCAATTAACTCGACTATTCCCTGCAGTTCCTTATACCTGTTCTATACTCTTTATCCTTTTCCTTACATTTCAAATACTCACTATTTCCTCTAGGCCCAGTTCCCCAATTTCCTCGTTTACTCGCTTCTGTATGTCTCTGCCGCATTTTTGTTTCGTATTCAATGCATAACACTTCCTTCCATTACCTGATTTGGCCTCCTCCTCCTCTTGTACATTTTTTCCTCTTATACAAGCTACGGGCTGTCGCACAGATCTTAACTCTCACGTCTCTCTCATTCAGCAGTTTCTAAGCTCATGCTTCTATCTCTTGTTTTAATATTTTAGCCTTTCTTTGAGCTTGCTTACCGTCAATTCTTTTTTTGATGTTAACACTGTCCCTCTTTGTAAATTTTCTCAAATAATTCTTATTGCGCATCTCATATTCCTTGATCATTTTCCGACGTCTGTTCCCACTTCACACTTTTCTGAAGAACTTGTCTTTCGAACTCAATCTCTGTCTTTCTTACCTCTTCAAAGTCTCCTATCACCTGCAGTATCTCTTTCGTATTTCTTTCGCCTTAACAAACGACTTTTTTCACTGAGTATTTGATCCTGCATTTTTTCCGCCCTGTCGTTTCGCTAATTACTTCCGCCCTTTCATGTAGTTCTTTATTCCTGTTCAATACTCTCTAGCTTTTTTCCCACATTTCACTTACTCATTAATTTCACTAGGCCATGCTCCTAATTTTCCTCGTTAACTCACTGCTGAACTTCGCAGTCTTGTTCCTAGGAAAATGATCTTGGAAGATGAGAAGCGTAATAAGAATTTACCTGCAATATCTCTTTCGCATTCATTTCGCCTTAACAAACGACTTTTTTCACTGAGTATTTGAACCTGCATATTCTTCCGCCCTGTCGTTTCGCCAATTACTTCCGCTATTCAATGTATTTCTTTATACCTGTTCTATACTCTCTAGCCTTTTCCTCACATTTCTGTATTTCTCTGACGCATTTTTGTTGCGTATTCTATGCATGCTCAATAACAACTAGAATGAATTTATGTTTTCTATTCTGGTTGGCATAGAGATCTAATTGACCCAAATCACATTGCCATATATCATCGATTTTCTTTATGACAGTACGTCTACGTGGAAAATTATTTCGGGTCGGCTTATGTTGTTCGTTAACAACTTGTATTTTTTCATGCGAGAGGTTCATTATTAGACCGAATTGGTGATAGAACACTAAGCATAGTAGCTTTAGAGGCACTAGATGAAAACTCACTACTCAACTTCTTAAATTCATCATTCATTGTATTAATAGTAATGTAAAGTTATTCCAATCTCTCTTCAATTCTTGATAAAGGTTTAATTGTTTCTTCAACATCCTGAATATTCTTCAATAGTTTCCTCGTTTGATTTTCATTGGATATTATCATTTTATCGATTTCAAGTACATCAGTTTCCAGGGCAGTCACTCGACTAGTAATACCATGTTTGAACTTAAAAATTAAAAGAGATATTTCATGTAAATAGAGACTTTGAAGAGTAGAGAAATACAGAGAATGAGTAAGTAAGAACCGTTCATAAGCGAAGTGTTAGGAAGGAACAGAAGACAACGGCAGAAAATGATCTAGGAAGATGAGAAGCGCAATAGGAATTTCTAAGGAAGAATAACAAATAGGGTTCCTTATTACATAGAGTCGTGAGTAATTTTTTCTGTATGGAATTTGGTGGAGTACGAGTTTGAGGATAGAAAGATAAATGTGACGATCATGAGAATGTTTGGGATATTCCAAGTTTACCTCTGGAAAATAACCAACTGGATTCTCATCGGGAATCGTAGTAACGTCAATATCAGTATCACAAAATTCAGAACCACCATAAAAAGACTTTGGCTCATTGCTTCGCCAGAAAGATTAATAATGTCAGTAAAGTGTGTGTATTTTGTAGGAATTTGACGGTTTAAATCGCTCATTAAATTTGTTATTACTTTCAGAGTAATTGTTTGAACATTGGCATATTCCTCTACGTATACTCCTTTCTCGAAAGTTTACTCTATCCTTGGATCTTGCTTACCCTCAATTCTTTCCTTGATTTTCACGCTGTTCCTCATTATCACGCTGTTCCTCATTATCAGTTTCTCATTACCAGAAATATCTCTTTCATATTCCTTCTGCCTCTACGAACGAATTTTTTCACCGAGAATTTGAACTTGCATATTCTTCCGCCATGTCGTTTTGCCAATTACTTCCGCTATTCAATGTATTTCTTTATACCTGTTCTATACTCTCTAGCCTTTTCCTCACATTTCTGTATTTCTCTGACGCATTTTTTTGCGTATTCTATGCGTGCTCAATAACAACTAGAATGAATTTATGTTTTCTATTCTAGTTGGCATAGAGATCTAATTGACCCAAATCACATTGCCATAAGTCATCGATTTCCTTTATGACAGTAAATCTACGTGGAAAATTATTTCGGGTCGGCTTATGTTGTTCGTTAACAACTTGTATTTTTTCATGCGAGTGGTTCATTGTTAGACCGAATTGGTGGTAGAACACTCAGCATAGTAGCTTTAGTGGCACAAGATGAAAACCCACTACTCAACTTCTTAAGTTCATCATTCATTGTATTAATAGTAATGAAGAGTATTTCCAATCTCTCTTCAATGCTTGATGGAGGTTTAATTGTTTCTTCAACATCCTGAATATTTTTCAATAGTCTCCTCGTTTGTTTTTCATTTGATATTATCATTTTATCGATTTCAAGTACATCAGTTTCCAGTGCAGTCACACGACTAGTAATACCATGTTTGAACTTAAAAAGTAAAAGAGATATTTCATGTAAAGAGAGACTTTGAAGAGTAGAGAAATACAGAGAATGAGTAAGTAAGAACAGTTCTCAAGCGAAGTGTGAGGAAGAAACAGAAGACAAAGGCAGAAAATGATCTAGGAAGATAAGAAGCGCAATAGAAATTCACTAGGAATAATAGCAAAGAGGAAGAGCGTGAAAATCAAGGAAAGAATTGACGGTAAGCAAGATCTAAGGATAGCATAAATATTAAAACGAGAGACAAGAGCTCAAGCGTAGAAATTGCTGTATTGTAGAGAAGTAAGTGTTTAGATCTGTGCGACAGCACATTGCTAGAGTAAGTGCAAGAAATGTGCAAGAGGAGAATTTGAATGGTGAGAGCCATAGGAAAATCTCGTGAAAGCGTTTCAGATAAATAACCCGATCAATACAATGAGAGAATTATGCCAAATGAGGTGTAGGGAGAAGTGGTCTGCTAGAATTATGAAACGTAAATGTGGCAGAAGAACAGCAGTAAGTTAACAAGGAAACCTAGGAGCTTGGCCTAGTGAAAGTAGTGAGTAAGTGAAATGTGAGAATAAAGCTAGAGAGAAGAATATGCAGGTTCAAATTCTTGGTGAAAAAAGTCGTTCGTAGAGGCGAAAGAATTGTAAAAGAGATATTTCAGGTAATGAGAGACTTTGAAGAGGAAAGAAATACAGAGAATGAGTATGGAAGAACAGTTCTTCAGCGAAGTGTGAGAAAGGAACAGGGGACAAAGGCAAAAAATAATCTAGGAAGATAAGAATAAGAATAATAAGAATATACTAGGAAGAATAACGAAGAGGAAGAGCGGTAAAATCATGAAAAAATTGTGGTAAGCAAGACTGTTCTTCCCTACTTCCTACATTCTCCGTATTTCTTTCCTCTTCAAAGCCTCTCATTACCTGAAATATCTCTTTTACATTCCTTGTGCCTCTACGAAGGACTTTTTTTACCGAGAATATGAACTTGCATATTCTTCCGCCCTGTCGTTTCGCCAATTACTTCCGCTCTTTCATGTAGTTCTTTATTCCTGTTTAATACTCACTACCCTTTTTCTCAAATTTCACTTACTCACTCTTTTCTATAGGAATAGCTCCTAATTTTCCTCGTTTCCTCACTTTTGTACCTCTGCCAAATTTCCGTTTCATATTTTAAGCAGACCTCTTCCTACCAAACTCTCATTTGGCATTTTTCTTTCATTTTATTGATCCTGATATTTCTCTGAAACGCTCTAGTGAGTATTTTCCCAAGGCTCTCACCATTCACATTCTCGTCTTGCACATTTCTTGCACTTATTCTAGCAATGTGCTGTCGCACAGATCTGAACACTTACGTCTCTACAATACAGCAATTTCTACGCTAGAGCTTCTGACACTCGTTTTAAATTTTATGTTATTCTTAGAACTTGCCTACCACAATTTTTTCATGATTTTACCGCTCTTCTTCTTCTTCCTAGATTATTTTTCGCCTTTGTCCCCTGTTCCTTTCTCACACTTCGCAGAAGAACTGTTCTTCCATACTCATTCTCTGTATTTCTTTCCTCTTCAAAGTCTCTCATAACATGAAATATCTCTTTTACATTTCTTTCGCCTCTACGAACGACTTTTTTCACCGAGAATTTGAACCTGCATATTCTTCTCTCTAGCTTTTTTCTCACATTTCTCTTACTCACTACTTTCACTAGGCTAAGCTCCTAGGTTTCCTTGTTAACCTACTGCTGTACTTCTGCCACATTTACGTTTCATAATTCTAGCAGACCACTTCCTCCCAACACCTCATTTGGCATAATTCTCTCATTTTATTGATCGGGTTATTTATCTGAAACGCTTTCACGAGATTTTCCTATGGCTCTCACCATTCACATTCTCCTCTTGCACATTTCTTGCACTTACTCTAGCAATGTGCTGTCGCACAGATCTAATCACTTACGTCTCTACCATACAGCACTTTCTACGCTTGAGCTCTTGTCTCTCGTTTTAATATTTATGCTATCCTTAGATCTTGCTTACCGTCAATTCTTTCCTGTATTTTCACGCTCTTCCTCTTTGCTTTTATTCCTAGTAAATTCCTATTGCGCTTCTCATCTTCCTAGATCATTTTCTGCCTTTGTCTTCTGTTCCTTCCTCACACTTCGCTTAAGAACTGTTCTTACTTACTCATTCTCTGTATTTCTCTACTCTTCAAAGTCTCTCTTTACATGAAATATCTCTTTTACTTTTTAGGTTCAAACATGGTATTACTAGTCGTGTGACTGCACTGGAAACTGATATACTTGAAATCGATAAAATGATAATATCAAATGAAAAACAAACGAGGAAACTATTGAAAAACATTCAGGATGTTGAAGAAACAATTAAACCTTCATCACCTTGAAGAGAGATTGAAAATTCTCTACATTACTATTAATACAATGAATGATGAATTTAAGAAGTTGAGTAGTGAGTTTTCATCTTGTGCCTCTAAAGCTACTACGCTGAGTGTTCTACCACCAATTCGGTCTAACAATGAACCACTTGCATGAAAAAATACATGTTGTTAACGAACAACATAAGCCGACCCGAAATAATTTTCCAAGTAGACGTACTGTCATAAAGGAAATCGATGACTTATGGCAATGTAATGTGATTTGGGTCAATTAGATCTCTATGCCAACCAGAATAGAAAACATAAATTCATTCTAGTTGTTATTGAGCATGCATAAAATACGCAAAAAAAATGCGTCAGAGAAATACAGAAATGTGAGCAAAAGGCTAGAGAGTATAGAAAAGAGTGTGTATGTTGTAGGAATTTGACGGTTTAAATCGCTCATTCAATTTGTTATTACTTTCAGAGTAATTGTTTGAACATTGGCATATTCCGCTACGTCTACTCCTTTCCAGAAAGTTTACTCTATCCTTAGATCTTGCTTACCCTCAATTCTTTCCTTGATTTTCACGCTGTTCCTCATTATCTCGCTGTTCCTCATTATAAGTTTCTCATTACCGGAAATATCTCTTTCATATTCCTCCTGCCTCTACGAACGTTTTTTCTACCGAGAATTTGAACTTGCATATTTTTCCGCCATGTCGTTTCGCCAATTACTTCCGCTATTCAATGTATTTCTTTATACCTGTTCTATATTCTCTAGCCTTTTCCTCACATTTCTGTATTTCTCTGACGCATTTTTGTTGCGTATTCTATGCATGCTCAATAACAACTAGAATGAATTTATGTTTTCTATTCTGGTTGGCATAGAGATCTAATTGACCCAAATCACATTGCCATATATCATCGATTTCCTTTATGACAGTACGTCTACGTGGAAAATTATTTCGGGTCGGCTTATGTTGTTCGTTAACAACTTGTATTTTTTCATGCGAGTGGTTCATTATTATACCGAATTGGTGATAGAACACTCAGCATAGTAGCTTTAGAGGCACTAGATTAAAACTCACTACTCAACTTCTTAAATTCATCATTCATTGTATTAATAGTAATGTAGAGTAATTCCAATCTCTCTTCAATCCTTGATAAAGGTTTAATTGTTTCTTCAACATCCTGATTATTCTTCAATAGTTTCCTCGTTTGTTTTCCATTGGATATTATCATTTTATCGATTTCAAGTACATCAGTTTCCAGTGCAGTCACTCGACTAGTAATACCATGTTTGAACTTAAAAAGTAAAAAGAGATATTTCATGTAAATACAGACTTTGAAGAGTAGAGAAATACAGAGAATGAGTAAGTAAGAACCGTTCATAAGCGAAGTGTGAGGAAGGAACAGAAGACAAAGGCAGAAAATGATCTAGGAAGATGAGAAGCGCAATAGGAATTTCTAAGGAAGAATAAAAAATATGGTTCCTTATTACACAGAGTCGTGAGTAATTTTTTCTGTATGGAATTTGGTGGAGTACGAGTTTGAGGATAGAAAGATAAATGTGACGATCATGAGAATATTTGGGATATTCCAAGTTTACCTCTGGAAAATAACCAACTGGATTCTCATCGGGAATCGTAGTAACGTCAATATCAGTATCACAAAATTCAGAACCACCATAAGAAGACTTTGGCTCATTGCTTCGCCAGAAAGATTAATAATGTCAGTAAAGAGTGTGTATTTTGTAGGAATGTGACGGTTTGAATCGCTCATTAAATTTGTTATTACTTTCAGAGTAATTGTTTGAACATTGGCATTTTCCTCTACGTATACTCCTTTCTGGAAAGTTTACTCTATCCGTAGATCTTGCTTACCCTGAATTCTTTCCTTGATTTTCACGCTGTTCCTCATTATCACGCTGTTCCTCATTATCAGTTTCTCATTACCGGAAATATCTCTTTCATATTCCTTCTGCCTCTACGAACGACTTTTTTCACCGAGAATTTGAACTTGCTTATTCTTCCGCCATGTCGTTTCGCCAATTACTTCCGCTATTCAATGTATTTCTTTATACCTGTTCTATACTTTCTAGCCTTTTCCTCACATTTCTGTATTTCTCTGACGCATTTTCGTTGAGTATTCTATGCGTGCTCAATAACAACTAGAGTGAATTTATGTTTTCTATTCTGGTTGGCATAAAGATCTAACTGACCCAAATCACATTGCCATAAGTCATCGATTTCCTTTATGACAGTACATCTACGTGGAAAATTATTTCGGGTCGGCTTATGTTGTTCGTTAACAACTTGTATTTTATCATGCGAGTGGTTCATTGTTAGACCGCATTGGTGGTAGAACACTCAGCATAGTAGCTTTAGAGGCACAAGATGAAAACCCACTACTCAACTTCTTAAGTACATCATTCATTGTATTAATAGTAATGAAGAGTATTTCCAATCTCTCTTCAATGCTTGATGAAGGTTTAATTGTTTCTTCAACATCCTGAATATTTTTCAATAGTTTCCTCGTTTGTTTTTCATTTGATATTATCATTTTATCGATTTCAAGTACATTGGTTTCCAGTGCAGTCACACGACTAGTAATACCATGTTTGAACTTAAAAAGTAAAAGAGATATTTCATGTAAAGAGAGACTTTGAAGAGTAGAGAAATACAGAGAATGAGTAAGTAAGAACAGTTCTTAAGCGAAGTGTGAGGAAGGAACAGAAGACAAGGGCAGAAAATGATCTAGGAAGATGAGAAGCGCAATAGGAATTCACTAGGAATAATAGCAAAGAGGAAGAGCGTGAGAATCAAGGAAAGAATTGACGGTGAGCAAGATCTAAGGATAGCATAAATATTAAAACGAGAGACAAGAGCTCAAGCGTAGAAAGTGCTGTATGGTAGAGACGTAAGTGATTAGATCTGTGCGACAGCACATTGCTAGAGTAAAGGCAAGAAATGTGCAAGAGGAGAATGTGAATGGTGAGAGCCATAGGAAAATCTCGTGAAAGCGTTTCAGATAAATAACCTGATCAATAAAATGAGAGAATTATGCCAAATGAGGTGTAGGGAGGAAGTGGTCTGCTAGAATTATGAAACGTAAATGTGGCAGAAGTACAGCAGTAAGTTAACAAGGAAACCTAGGAGCTTGGCCTAGTGAAAGTAGTGAGTAAGTGAAATGTGAGAATAAAGCTAGAGAGAAGAATATGCAGGTTCAAATTCTCGGTGAAAAAAGTCGTTCGTAGAGGCGAAAGAATTGTAAAAGAGATATTTCAGGTAATGAGAGACTTTGAAGAGGAAAGAAATACAGAGAATGAGTATGGAAGAACAGTTCTTCAGCGAAGTGTGAGAAAGGAACAGGGGACAAAGGCAAAAAATAATCTAGGAAGATAAGAATAAGAATAATAAGAATATACTAGGAAGAATAACGAAGAGGAAGAGCGGTAAAATCATGAAAAAATTGTGGTAAGCAAGACTGTTCTTCCCTACTTCCTACATTCTCCGTATTTCTTTCCTCTTCAAAGCCTCTCATTACCTGAAATATCTCTTTTACATTCCTTGTGCCTCTACGAAGGACTTTTTTTACCGAGAATATGAACTTGCATATTCTTCCGCCCTGTCGTTTCGCCAATTACTTCCGCTCTTTCATGTAGTTCTTTATTCCTGTTCAATACTCACTACCCTTTTTCTCAAATTTCACTTACTCACTCTTTTTCCATAGGAATAGCTCCTAA
>JABFTP020000076.1:0-82228 GCA_013387265.2 Cryptolaemus montrouzieri | reverse complement strand
GCATCCATATTCTGGATGGAATTCGGATATGAGATTATTGTAGACAGGTCTAACCGACCCTCACCCATTTTATGAGTGGTAACTGACCCAATCGAAGGGTTTTGGTAATATGATATCATGTTTTCTGACGAGGTCGTTGCCCTGATACTCCAAACTCTGAAAGATTCACTTTTAAAATTCTAAGGAACACGTCCACAGCTGACAACTTGCAAGCGTTAATTCGCTCGCGTATTTTAATCGAATTCAGTAATTCGTATAGTATTAAAACGTTATATATGGGACTAGAGGTAAGCCCGTAAAGCTGCACGTGATTCTTTTGCTCAACTAAGCGCCAACGGGCAGTTTATTGTCACTGACTGCGGATCATATTCTATTCCCATATCGCGGATTTGCCAACCAGGAAACATGCCCTCTGATCATACACCTGTATGTACCACAAACGTCACATACATTCCCTAACTCAGACATTCTTCAAAACTTTCATATCGACAACATACAAGCCTCAATGTCTGTGGGTCCATACATGCGTATCGTCCTAAAGCCATTTATTTATACTAATGAGAAATGATATTATTCATAGGTGATCATCACACCTGAAGGCAGGGAAAGTTCCCTTATTGAGCTTAAGAGTATCGGACATCAAATCAATAATTTGAAAGAAAGATCTTCCCCATAGTTGGGTACTATGAAATATAAACATCTTTGTTACAGTTTAAGTATGTTCTGCTAAGTTATAAACTGAGATAAATAGAAATACCGAATAAAAGGATTATGATATTTCAAATAGATAATTGGCCCGTTTATAGAAGCAAAGATAAGAATCAATATTAAATGTTCTCACATCAGAACGTATCGTTCATCTGATTATAACAAAAGATTTGAATTGGCAGAATGGTTAAGTAACATTTCAATGAAATCAATTTTCTGAGTTATAAAAGTAAAGTTTCACATCAATATTAAACTTCATAACATTTCAAATTCAAATAGTTCTCAAAGTTGGTAGAACCAGTACACAATAGCTTAATTACGTTTCAATAATGTTGCAAGTTTGATAAACAATGGTTGAAATCAATACTAAAGAATTTTAGTGTACCTTGAAATAATGTGTTAAGTTAAAACAGCTGTTGAAATCAATATAAAATAAATTCAGTACATTTCATATTCTACCAAGTTATGAAAACAAACGTTTTAAATATGTCTATGAAAATAACTCTTCAAAATAAATATTAGAAAATATCAGTGCAGTTCAAATAGATCATTTGCCAAAAAAAAATATGTTGAAATAATTTAGAATTTGAGAAAGGATTATTTCAACTCGTCCTCAGTGCGTTTAGAAATTACGTAGCATATACTTCAAGAAATTCGTGAAAATCAAATAGTGAGCAGAAATATTAAAAGAAATTCAGAAGGTAATCGCCTGTGGGACACAGCGGGAACGGTGCTTCTTCTTCCCCTGTCCTGCTTCTCGGAGAGGAACAATCTGCGTCTTCCATTCTTCTGGACTCATGTTGTGCACGATTAATTAACTCAAATTTAATTCCGATTCACAAGAATCAGTAAATTCACTGAGCTTCGAAAACTAAATAACTGAATTATAAGGGTAACTGCATCTCTGACGAAAAATAACTCAATAATAATCACAATCATAATAATGATTGAATGAATGCAAGATCCCTTAACGCCGCGATCGTGGTTACTTATATATGCGTGACCCAGCAGTCCTTACCTCCTCACTTCCCTCTGCCCTTGGTACTCAAGTACTTGTTACATAGTATTTTCCAGACGCGTTCCTTCGTCCCGACGTAGGAATTGTTGATTTAGAAAACACCAGCTGTGGAACTGTGGATATACGAATGAGTGCTTAAGAGCTTAGGTATTAAAGTCGATTATTGGTTTCGCTGGATTTCTTATTTGGGTTAGATAAATTCCTTCGTGTCTATGTTTACACTATTGGGTGATTTCAAGCTGCCTTAAAATACGTAATATTCTACTATATTGAGAATTTAAAATATAATTATTGAATCATTCTGGCAAATGACCGTCTTTTCTCTGTAATTTTGAATTCAGATGAACAATATGAAATGTTATGAAGGAAGATCTACAAAATACAGTTATCACAATTGATAATAAAATTCACTTAGATAAAACCCAAGAAATATATGGATAGTTTTAGCAAATTAACAAAAAAAATTGACCCCGGTTCTGGGTCGTCTCAGTAGTAAAGTTGGGGAACAAAGTGACCATCTCACTAAACCTCTAGTCTCTATTCAATTATCCCCAAACTTCAAATTTTAGCAGGTCAGTGCTGGCTTCTGTTTGTCGGAGTGTGGCACTATGGTCTTGAAATACTTTTTAAGAAGCGTTCATAATTTTTGTCTAAATACCAATTGCAGAAATTTATTCGGAGAATGGGATCCATTGGCTGGAAAAAGTGTGATACTCACATTTTGTACAGGGTGTTACATAATAGTATGTCACAACTTAAGGGTAAATCTACGTGAAATTTTAAGAAAAAAACCATATAAACAGGTCCGCAAAACTTCCGGAGTTACGGAGCTACAGGGTGTTGAAATTTCCGGGAAAAATTGTTTCTTTCTTTAAAAACCCTGCAGTTTTTGAGATATGCAGCCCAAATTCGTAATGCAAGATATTGTTTACAGCCTCCATCATTACACAGCCTAAATTTTAACTAGAATCTACAAGGTGTTTTCTTTTCCGAAGCCATGTCATATTTTGCCCTTTCAAACTATTTTACAGTACGCCACTGATCAGCGTACAATCAATTTTCGTCATCTTCGTTCAATTTGGAAACTTTTTTGTCACTTGTAATTTTTTTGTATCTTCGACCGTTCTCTAGCAAAAAATTATTAAACTATTGTATGCATTCGCTGAATTGAAAGTACTTCCAATTGAAAAAATGACTAGTAGGCTTTGATTTTTTCATTTATTCATTTATTTTGACAGTTGCTGAAGTTGAACCAGTGTCTACTCGAATTTTTTATTAAATTGACGATTAGTTTTAAGACTTTTGAAGTTATTGCTGTAAGACAAAATGTCTAATTTTACTAACGCCGAATTGGCTGATATCCATTACATGTACAGTCTGGCTGACGGAAACACAACAGAAGCTAGGCGATTATATCAGGTGCGCTTTCCAAATCGAGTAACACCAGACAGGCGAAATTTTCAAATATCTACAGAAGGTCGAGGGAAACTGGTACTATTACTGCAAATAATCATTTAAGACTCCAGATTTTGGGGAAGCAGTTTTGAATTGTATTGATTTGAATACTCATGTGAGTACATGAAAATTGGAAATCAGTTGAATATTTCACATGCTCCAGTTTGGAGGATTTTCCACGACTTTTTATTGTACCCGTTTCATATTCAACGCGTCCAAACTCTACTTCTTTGACATTTTCCTTCGAGACTAAATTTCTGCCGATGGTTCTCTGATAAAATCAGAGAAAATGCTCATTTTGATAGTGAAATAATATTCACAGACGAAGCCAACTTTTCGAGAACTGCTATCACAAATTTTCACAATAATCATTATTGGGCTGTGGAAAACCCCATTTGATTGAAAAACTCTCACCAAGAACAGTTCTCACTGAACGTCTGGGTCGGAATAATTGGAAATTATTTGATTGGGTAATTTTTTTGCCTAACAGACTAAACGATCCCGCTTATCGGCAATTTCTTGAGGAGGAGTTACCTTTATTGCTCGAGGATGTGCCACTTTTGGTGAGAAACATAATGTGGTTCATGCATGACGGGGCACCAGCACATTTTAGTGGAGAAGCTAGGGAATTCTTGAATAATACATTCAACAACCGATGGATAGGTCGGGGTGGGCCAGAACCATGGCCTCCTAGGTCCCCAGACTTAAATAGTTTAGATTTTTCTTATGGGGATATCTCAAAAGTTTAGTTTATACCACTCCAGTGAACACTGTAGAAGAATTGAGAAATCGAATGATAACCTCTTGTGACACGATAAGAAATACCCCAGGAATATTTCAAAGAGTGTGTGATAATATGCGAAGAAGGACAGAGGCCTGTATTCTTGCAGGTGGAGGACACTTCCAGCAATTTATTCAGTTTTTAATTATTCTTTTTTTAGTTTGATATTGAATAAGTATTAGTTGAGTCCCAGAAGACGAGCTACTGAAATTAAAGCAAATTTTGGGTATACGAGTATTTCTTTTATTTTTTTATTTAGCAAATAACATACAATTAAAATAATTCAAATTCAATAATTTTTCACTCGAAAACGGTTGGAGATACGAAAAAATTACAAGTGTCAAAAAACTTCTAAATTGAACGAAGCTGACGAAAATTGATTGTACGCTGATCAGTGGCTTACTGCAAAAAAAGTTTAGAAGGGCAAAAAAACATCGCTCCGGAAAAGAAAACACCTTGTCCATTCTAGTTAAAATTTAGGACGTGTAATGATGGAGGCTGTAAGAAATAGCTTGCATTCCAAATTTGGGCTGAATATCTCAAAAACTGCAGAAGTTTTGAAGAAAAACCAATTTTTCCGAAAATTTGAACACCCTGTAGCTCCGTCACGAAGCTTTTGCGGACTTATGTTTATATAAACTTTTCTCTTAAAATTGCACGTAGATGTACCCCTAAAGTTGTGACATACTATTATGTAACACAATGCAAGGTTTGGGTGTTACAAGTCGTATTATTTTAGTTAGTTCTGCTTTATCCTTTACTTCATATTTCTTTTCTGTTGGGGCTTCGAACGATCCATTATTATGAAATTTTCTTTCAACCTTTGGGAAATAGACTTATCCGACTGGTGCCTTTCAGGAAAGTGATTCAAATACATTCCCCTTTACAGCTGTAACATACCCACTTAAAATATAACATTCCTTCATGTCAAATTTCTGTTGATTTTCGTAGTGATAATTTTCATCCTTCATTTTAAAAGAACTACACTTGCAGTTGAACAAAATTTTAAATAGAATAACTTTGAACATACAACAAACAAGACTACAGATAATTACTATAGTCTGAACTTAATCAAACTATAGAAACAACTATGGTCTTGGACAAGACCTATACCCACAGTAATTATAATTTTCAGTACTGAAAAGAATAATGAAATATGATTCCTATTGTTAGTTCTGATTGAAAGTGCATCCAAAATTATGATATTTGTTCATCTAAAATATCGCCCTTCAATTATTAAATCTTTGAATATGAAAGACAAGTCGGCTCATTCCTTTTTAAGAAAGGATGTTTTCTTCCCTAAATAATTTTCAAATCCGATCTCATCAGATATAGGGTATTGCTGTGGAAATTTGGTTGTTAGAAAGCATGTAACTTTCTCAGGAGGAATATTCACGAATACGCTGAAGTCGTGATATCACTCGAAATTATGTGATAATTCTGTATGTCTTCAATACAATGTCCTATGTATTTGGAAGATCTCGAACTTCGATGTAATCAGATTCGAAAATCATGCAATAATGAAGACAACTTTTTTCAGAATGTATGATTTGACTTTGTCTCTCCTGATCAATGATTTGAGAGGTAAACACCCCCTCATTCATGAAAAATGATATTTTATATGGCAAATATTGTAGAATGAAACCATTTTAAAAATAAAAATGTATTTTGGTGTCCATCCAGAATGCGAATAGCTGTTTGTTTCTTCAAATAGTTGTTTTGTTTCAAGTAGTTTTAAGTTTTCTTGTTTTCGGTGTTTTACTTGTTTCTTGCAGAAAATGTTACCAAACTCGAAATTTCATACATTTATCTAGAGAGCTGAAGAAAAATTCCCAAAAGATTTCTCTAGTTTAATTTTGCTATTCAAAAAAAGGATTACACTTCCTATTTAGGGGATGATGTCCATTGCCATTGCAGATAACTATTTTCCTTTAAATTAAACTCTGCCTTTTCATGATTTTTATTGTAAACTTGAACATATTGCTATATTATTATCAGATTGTGGTCAAATTCAGAAAGTATGGCGATCTATCAACCATATCCAAAAAATTAGTAAGTAAGCACCCTTGTTGCAAAGATTGATGTTATAAATAAGCACCTCAAGCGACAAGAATCGATCTCTTTTTGCATTTACTCCAGAAATCAAAAATTAATTGATGAATCATCATATGCAATTTTTTCGAATATTACTTCATTTTCTTTTTTAAATTTCAGTTATTGATGGATGCAATGATCTTGTCTGTACTTTACGTTTGGTGCCAACTGAATAAAGATACAATTGTTACTTTTTGGTTTGGTACTCGTTTCAAAGCGATGTACTTGCCTTGGGTTCTCTTTGCTTTCAATATGATCTTGAATGGTATGGGTTTAACGGAGCTGATTGGGATAATCATTGGTCACTTATATTTCTTCCTAAAGTTTAAATATCCACAAGAACTAGGCGGACCAGTACTATTGAATACACCTTTCTTATTCAAACAATGGTTTCCTGATAGAATAGGAGGAGTACACATTTGGTGCTGCACCAAGGAGGCCACAGTCAGCTACACCAAGAGGAAATAGAAACACTCAAGGTGGTGGTTTTCTGGGACGACGTAACTGGGGACAAGGACATGTTCTGGGAGGAATAGGGACGCATTTTAACATATTCATTAAAATTTTTCATTTATTTATGTTAATAATAAAACTGTAAATAATCAACTGTTGTTTCATTACCTTATTTGTAGCATTTGTATTTTTATATATCTTTTTATTACAACATAGTGAAAACGCATATTTGTAATTCAGGAAAAAATTAATACTTCCTTTCAATCAAAATTATAACCAATGAAAGGTTTTATTAAAATTTACATGCAGACGCATTTGTCAGTAATTAAATTGATGGCTGACAGACATTGCCTTGATATTAGACTACCTCAGGATTTCGATTAAACATAAATATCGGGCATTGGATTTAAAATATAATTATTCACGATAATTTTTTAGAAAATAGTTATCTATTCAAAAATTGTCTGTCTTTTATGCACAATTTATCTGATTGCTATGAAACTTTCAACGTTTTGTGACTACGTCTATGCATGTCTGGACATCTGTTTTACGATGAGGAGCGCGTTTGTCGTTTGGGAATAGTGGATTGAATGCTGAATCATTTAATTTTCTTAGAACATTTTTCGTAGATAAATCAGGGTTAAGTCTGATTTTTCTTACAATTTTATATTTATAAGGCGCAAAAGCAAAAATACCCAGTAACCACCACAGAACAGACCCTAATAGGGTCTGTTCTGTAATATCCTAACTCTTGAATAAAAGTACAGCACATGTAGGCATCTTTCAACTTTTGAGGGTTTTCCTTGAACAAACTCTTTCATTGCTAGAAGATGATAAAGTGTTAGTTTCTTGATGAATATTTTTCCATAAAAGATAGCAATGCATATGCAACTAATAAAGACTACACACAAATAATCAGTCAAGTTCATAGCTCATATTCATCACTTATTTTCTAAGTAATTATTAGATTTGTTCCTATAGCGATCAGAAGCAGTCACGATTGTGGGCAGTGTGTTAAAGTTCGTTCCAAGAGCATTTCTGGTATTTCTCAAACTATGAAATGGGTGTTCCAACTGAATCTTCGAACTAAATTATGACTGTCAGACGAGTTTGCTGACGAAAAGCAAATCAAGTGTCGCAAACCTGCGCAATGAGCAGTGCAACGAGTTAAATTTGTTCTGTGGTTGAATTTTTCTTCGGGATGAGTGATTAACTTGTTTATTGTGTTGGGGTTTGGTTAGTGTTCATTTTTGGAATTTTATTGGCGTCGAATTGAGTGATATTTCAGATGATGAATCTGAGATAAGTGATCTGGAAGATCTACTTGAAGAACGGTGGAGACCGAAAAATGAAAATTGTTTAGAAGAAATAGTTCCCCTAATGGATAATGCTGAGTTTATGGAACACTTTCGAGTGAGCAGGGAAGTTGCTGCAGATATTGCTCAACGATTGAGTATCAGTGATTATTTCCATACGTAATCGGGACCTAATGGAAAAATCGACCCACAACAACATACACATATTTTCCTGTGGTTTGCAGGACACCAAACTGCAAGCTTTCGTGATGTTGCTGATAGGTTCAATATCAGCATTAGCTGTCTTCATAGAATATTGAAAAGGATGATATATTTTTTGAGCAACCTTGATTCATAAAAAATAAAATGGGCAAGGACCAAGGAGTGAAATATAAAAAACTAAATTCTTACATTCGTGATCCATGACGTTTATTTTTTGTAGTGATAATTTAATGAAAACGAAAAGTATCTACACAAGCCGATTTTTTTACTCAATGTTTATTGTTGTCACAGAATCCGTGTGTTCCAAGAGGAATTCCTTACTAGTTTGAAATAGATAAATATTTAACCTGCGCACTGTTACTGTTTGAGAAATGTCAGGAACGCATCAGAAACAGGTCTGTGATTCTCTGTTGAAACAAACCTATTAGGTATCTCAGCCCCATGTATTTTTTTTTTTTATTTGAAAGAAACAATATTGTCGCATCAACCAATTTGGTTATTAGCGACATTACAAAATTAGTGATTAACTATATGGATTTATATACGTTTATACAGATTTGTAGCTTTTAGGTAGTTCAACAAAGTTTCACTATTTGTAGGGTTGAGGATTGATTGAAGTGTCTTCGGTAGGTTGTACTGTACTCTTTCTCGGTGGAACTTAGGACAGTCCACTAACAAATGTTTCACCGATAAGGTCGTATCATCGCAGGTATCGCACAGAGGGGGGTCTTCGCGTTTTATTATGTACGAATGTGTGAGATTGGTATGACCTAGACGGAGGCGTGAGATTTTCGATTGCGATTCGCGATTTTTTGAATAGATGCACCATTTATGAAATAACGGTTTCACTTCGCGTAATTTCGATTCGCACTGGTTCCACTGATCTTGCCACTGCGTAATGATTTTGTTATTCAATGAGTTTTTCAAGTCAGAACTTACAACACTGTTGATGGTGTTTTCATTCTCTGAAATAGCAGCCTGGCGTGCCCATTTGTCAGCTTCCTCATTTCCTGAGATGCCTATGTGTGAGGTGCCCAGATGAATATGACTTTAATGTTTGAATTATCAGCAATATCTAGTTGATTTCTGATTTCTTGAGCTATAGGGTGATTTGGATATATCTGTCGTAAACAGTGTATCGAATTGAGTGAGTCGGTGACTATTATGAAGTTTTTGTGGTGAGGATGGTGGTTGATGAAGATGAGACTTTGTAGTATGGCATACATTTCGGCAGAAAGAATACTTGTTTGTAAGGGGAGTCTATAGAGGGAATTCCCCTGGGTGGTCACAACTGCAGCACCCACTCCATATGCACATTTTGAAGCGTCCGTAAAATTTTCTGGTAATCGCTATATTCTTCGAGTAGGGTGTTGAATTTTCTCTTATGACATCAGGGCTCAAGTTTTGTTTGTCGTAATTTGTCAGGAAGGTGATACAGTGTGGTGCATTAATTAGCCAAGGATCTTTGAAGAAGTGAGTTATTTGGTATGGTTCGGGTAGTGAGAGTTGGAAATCGGCTAGGATGATTCTAAACCTTTCATAGAAGGGTTTAGCTGTTCTAGGTTTGTTTGTGAAAAATCCTGTGAGTCTGTTTGTATGACAAGAGTGAAATGTTGGGTTTGATGGGTTAGCACGTATAGTTGCAGCATAATTGAAACTCAAATTGTCTCTTCTCGACTTCAAGGTGGGTTCTCCTAGTTCCCAACGGAGGCTTTTGACAGGTGTAGTTGTAAATGCTCCAAGAATGATCCTGAAGGCGGTATTTTGAATAATTTCTAGTTGATTCAAATTTGAGGCATTGGATGAGTTATACACGATCGCTCCATAATCCAGGCATGATCTGATGAGAGATTTGTAAAGGCGCATAAGGCATTGACCATCTGCTCCCCAAGTTTTATTGGCGACTATTTTCAATATGTTGAGACGCTTTTGGCAGTTTAATACTAGTTGATTGATGTGTATTTTCCAGTTGAGTTTCTGGTCAAAATGCATTCCAAGAAATTTGACTGATGTTGTGGTTTGTAGGATTTGGCCGTGGAGTGTGAGGCTAGGTTGGTAAACCGTAGTTGCTTTCGAAAAGAGTAAGCAGTGCGTTTTAGAGGGAGAACTGAAAGCCGGTACTTTGGCTCCAATTATCTAAGCTGTCCAAAAGGTTTGTATAGTTGTTTCCATTGTTCGAATCTGATTTCTCTAACGTGACAACAAGATCATCTGCATAAAGGCGTGCCCTCAAGGGAGCTTTGAGGTTTTGGAGTATACCATTCAGGCCTATAAGGAAAAGCGTAGGGCTTATAATGGACCCTGAGGAGTACCATTAGCTTGGGTTCTTTCGTTTGAAGTATATCCGCCAATTCTAACACGGAAGGAATATAATCGGTTTTACTAATCGCAATGACGGTGTTACCTTTATCTGCTTTAGTGAATACTAAATCGTTCTTGGTACTATTTTCACGAATTGTTTTATTATCTTATAATCGGAATTGCAATGATGTGATAATTTCGAAAAGTCTTCTTTGATGATTTTTGCTGTTTGAAGTTTGGCTAAAATATTATCTTTGGAGTTTTTGAGAATGATTTCGAGTCTATGCCTAACTGTTCAAAATTAGTTTTATTATGTTTTGGATGTAAATTATGTTTGAATCCTTTTTCTAATAGAGCTTTTTGTGGTTGTGTAAAATCGGTATCAGTTAAATTAATGAATCTGTCAAAAATTTATGGTCTGAAAATTGATCAGTCGAAGGTTTGGGTGGAGAAATTTTGAATTTAAGTGAATTCAACTTGTTGCAAACGTTGCAAACATATATTTGAAGGTAATCCATACGGAATTATTGTTTAGATTGCACCCTGTTGAGTTTGATATTTTAGACTCTGAATCCAGATACGATGTCAAAATTTTAATTCATAAAAGTTTCAGCAACAACAGAAAAAGTTGAATTCACTTAAATTCAAAATTTCTCCACCCAAACCTTCGACTGATCAATTTTCAGACCATAAATTTTTTGACAGATTCATTAATTTAACTGATACTGATTTTACACAACCACTAAAAGCTCTATTAGAAAAAAGGATTCAAACATAATTTACATCCAGAACATAATAAAACTAATTTTGAACAGTTAGGATAGACTCGAAATCTTCTCAAAAACTCCAAAGATAATATTTTAGCCAAACTTCAAACAGCAAAAATCATCAAAGAAGACTTTTCGAAATTATCATATCATTGCAATTCGATTATAAGATAATAAAACAATTCGTGAAAATAGTACCAAGAACGATTTAGTATTCACTAAAGCAGATAAAGGTAACACCGTCATCGCGATTAGTAAAACCGATTATATTTCTAAAACTGAAGAATTCTTAACAGCCGGAAACTATATAACATCAACTAAGGATCCTACCGCAAAATTTCAGAAAGTGGTTAAAAACATAATTTCGACAGCAAAATCATTAATCACAGACCACGAAAAATATAAATTCATTAACTCCAATCCCCAATCCCCCGAATTATATTCGTTGATAAAACTTCATAAACCTAATTACCCTATTAGACCTGTTGTTTCTTATGTAACGGCACCTTCGTTCAAACTTTCAAAATTCCTCAACGACTTGCTAATAAAACATTGCAATTTTAAATCTATATTTTCGGTCAAAAATTCATACGAACTTATTGCCAATATCAAAGATACCACTATACCTCCTAGTTCCAAACTCATTTCTTTTGATGTTAAGAATCTATTTCCCAACATTCCTCCGAAAGATACGTATTACTTAGTTGAAGAATTATTAGAAAAGAATCATGTCAATACTATCATTAAATCAGATATTCTTTCATTATTACAAATTTGTTTAGATCAAAATTATTTCCATTTCAATAACAAATATTATACTATTGAAGATGGCTTGATTATGGACAATCCGTTAAGTCCTCTGTTAGCAGAAATATTCATGAATAACTTAGAAAATTAATTCATAATCATCCACTCAGTAAATATTGTTTATACTGGTATCGCTATGTAGACGATATCATTATTTGTTTCACAGGAACAGATAGACAGTTGAAAATTTTCGAAAATCATATAAATTCATTACATCCAAAATTGCATTCACAACCGAAATAGAAAGCAGTAATTCAATAAATTTCTTAGACGTAACAATTTCGAATGAAAACGGAAAACATGTTTTCGCAATTTATCATAAGCCGTCACATACAGATATAATACATAACTCGTCGTGTCATCCATATCAACATAAAATGTCAGCATTCAATAGTTTTATTCATAGATTGATTAACATCCCGTTATCACCAGAAAATTTCAACAAAGAACTAAATTTGATTAAACAAATAGCCAAAAATAATGGTTACAATCCCAAACTAATAAATAATATTTTAAATAAAAACAAAGTAGAATCGCATTGAATGAAGTTTACCCTGTCGATAAATTGAAACAAAATTCAACACCTTAACCTACGTTGGCATTACAAGTGAGAAACTGAAATCATTCTTAAGTAGCAATAATTTCAACATAGCTTTCCAAACTAATAATAATTTAGGCAAATATATAAATAATAATAAAACCAAACCAGGTGAAAACAATAAATCAGGTGTTTATCGATTGAACTGCAATGACTGTGATAATTTCTACATTGGTAGAACACATAGAAATTTTAATATTAGAATATCGGAACACAAACGTAGTTTTTCAAATAAAAATCAGATTCAAATTACGCGAATCATCTCTTAGAAAATAATCATTCTTTCGACCCACAGTTTGAAATTTTGCATACAGATAATAAATATTGGAAGGTAGATCTTTGGGAAACTTTAGAAATCAATAAATACAAACACTCAGGTAGACTCATCAATGAACAAGTAGATTTAAGCCCTTCGCCTCTATTGAATCTTTTCGGGGAGCAATCTATTCCTTAATTTTATTGGATATACCTGTCATAAATACCCACTTAAGAATAAGCAACCCAATAAGCTTTTAATTACTCAGGAACATTTATAGTTATATTCTCATTTATATTTTTCTGTATATTCATTCGTCTGAAGAAGCTACGGTGTAGTGAAACGCGTTACGAATCGCAATTATTAAGTAAAATTCCTTAAAACACAGTACTTGTTTTTTATTATTGATAATGGAATTTTACCAAGTAAAAGCCTCCCAAATTCAAATGAGATCAATATTCGCATGTTGAGATTGGGTTGCCCCATTAGAATAAAGTTGTTCATTTGATAAATTCTTGCATCATTGACAACTGTTTCCCTAATTTATGGAAAAGGCCTGTAGTATGCCCAATCGCTAAATCTCACTCAGTAAGCGAGTATAAAGATCTAAGTCCGATTTCTATTTTACCAACCCTTTCAAAAGTTTTTGAGAAAGTTCTATTTTACCAGATGATGGAACATTTGAATAGTTTGGGCTCAATTCCTGAGGTTCAATCAGGTTTCAGGGCAGGTCGTAGTTGCACATCTAGTTTACTAAAGATCACCGATAACATTCTGACAGCTACTGATCTCGGCTGTATAACTATAATGGTTTTATTAGACTATTCCAAAGCATTTGATACCATCTATCATGATATACTTGTAGCGATTGTGTCCTTCGTTGGCTTTTCTGAAGGTGCAACAAAATCTCATCAAGAATTATCTATCTAACAGAACCCAAAAAACAAAGATCTGCTACAGTCTAGTACTTTGCCTGTTACTGCTGGTGTACCCCAGGGGAGCATTTTAGGTCCTCTGCTCTTTGTGCTTTATACTCACAGCTTTCAACGCTACTTGAAACATTGTCAAGTTCATTTTTATGCTGATGATGCGCAACTTTATCATAATTTCAGACCTGAGAATTTCGAAGACACCATTAGTAACGCACAAGAAGGTCTTGATAGTATTGTTGCAGTATCCGAGGTTCATAGATTAAATATTAACCCTAACAAGACCAAACCTATTCTATTCGGCAAGGAAGTAACGTGTAATCATTTGGGAGATATCATGGGGCTATCTATCTGTGGGGAGTACATCTCAATTGTAAAGTCAGTTCGTAACCTGGGTCTCATTATGGATTATTCATTTAGATATCGCGCACAAATTGCCAGTTGTATTCGTAAACCTGTGAGTATTCTACGTCTTCTGTATCCACATAGACAATCACTGCCTCTAAAATTGAAAATATCCTTATGCAATACCCTTGTGCTATCCAGTTTCCCAGTTTCAATTATTGCTCGCAAGTTTATTATTCTTGACTTGATCAACAAACAATGTACACTATTCCGAAGATTCAAAACTCCTGTTTGCGTTTCATTTATGGGTTGCGGAAATTTAACCGAATAAGTCACAAGTTGGTGGAAGCAAAGTGGCTCAATATGACCAATAGATTTCACTTAGCAGCGGATTTACAAAAATTTGAATAATTGTATTTACAATAAATGCTTATATCTATAATTTTGATGTGTGTCAGAAAAAACACAGAGCTCAGGAAATGTAACACGGGAACCATACTTTCTTGTATATGATTCAATAAACGAGTGATAAAAACCTGAGGAAAAAACTCGTTTCCCTGTCGCTATTGCACTAGCAATAGCTTGTCTGTTTATGTTGTGTTAGTGTCGTGTGTACAAAAAGAGTACCAAAGATTTTTCTGCTTAGCCGCTTCATTCTCTCTTGCATTCCATGATTTCCAAACGAAGACAAGGGTGAAAGAAAGGGGTTTGGGACAGGAATCTGTAACGATGAAAAAGAAAAACCAGCAGAAAAATATTTCAACAATCATACTTCTTATATGTCTAAACAAATCTAAGAAAAGATTTACCATAGCAATTAAGGTCATGAAAAGGACTAAGAAGATAATAAAAAATACATATGATATTTGATATTTCCTCAAATTCCATCTCTGTTGATTTAATATCACAAAATAATGATTACCAGGAAGCCTTCCTATTTGCACCGGAAAATCACTTTTAGATCTGATGTTCATAGTCTAAACACCAGAAGTAGAGGTCTCATTTCTCCTCCTATGCACAGACTTGTCATTTTCGAAAGATCTTTCTCGTTCGGCATCTATAAGCTCTATAATGAATTCATAGCTGAATACTACAGGTCTTCATATGTTGCCTCGCTTAAGTCTCGTCCTTGGACGATATTATTCAAAAAAGTGTGTGCACCTTAACTGATTGCAGTTTCTTCATAACCATTTTCTTTTTCTAATTTTTGTGGTTGGTTTCCCGAAATGGGTTCGCTTAATAATAGGTAATATTATAAGTTTTTTTGCATCAGGGTTTGAGTAGAAGGGCAGAGTGTGCCCATGGCAACTCTCTGAACTCGGCCCTGTGATAATGAAATGATTTGAAATTTATTTTCTTCCTTGTCCTCATGAATTGTTCAATAAAGTCAATTAATTATATATATATATATATATATATATATATATATATATATATATATATATATATATATATATATATATGTTCTAGATTCAATATTTGATCAATTAACGTTTTCACCATTACATACTTAAAATAGAAAACATCGAAGCTGGTGTTACCATATACAGTAATAATTTGGAAGTGTAACGGTATTCGAATCAGGCCTACGTGACATGATCCTGACAATAGTGGCGTACTTGCCATCTCCCGTCATAACAGAGAGGATATTCAAATGGATATCTCTTCAAACCAAACCTAATTAACCTTACTGAACCACAAACCTAATTTAAATTTATAATTTTCAAATTTTCAATTGAATAGGTTAGTAGGTTAGGTTTTAGGTAAAATTAGGTTAGTTAGGTTAGGTATAGAAATATTCCCATTTGAATTTTAGTCTCAATTATGAATGAGTGAGATAGTGAGTACTACTATCTCTTTCATGCAATGTTTTAAGCCGTACGTCGTATAACAAATTCTGTTACTAAGTAAAAAGTTTTTCAATGAATACTGACTAAAATATAGAAAAGAAAAACGGTCTACTAGAGTTCGATTATTGTCTTCGCATACGGACGAACCAGTGCGCCCAAATATTATTTTGTTAGTAATCTGACAACACTGTATAAAATTCAAATGCATTCGGCAAACAGCTGACTGACTCGCTCAGGGTGCGCAGAAGTGGTCACCATTAAAGACAGGATTACCCTTTTGCAATATCAAGTTTTGCAATGAAAGAATTCATTCAATGGAACAGAAATTGGAATCTTTTGATTTAAGTGAAGAAACTTTTATAAGCAATGACCCTGTATAATATTGTGCAAAGCACAATATTATACAGGATTTGCAACAGCTGATATAATGTTTATAGTCTTCAAGGATGTAGCTGATTATTTTTCAACCGAAAGTGTTTTGTCTCCATTTCAACAATTTTTATTAACTCTGATGAAACTGCGCCTAAATTTGGAAGATTTATCCTTTAGATTTTCTATATCTCCTTCAACAGCATCAGAAACATTTTATACCAGCATTGACATACTGTATAAACGATACAAGAAACTGTTATTCTGGCCAGGGAGAAAATTTGCAAAAAATGTTCCGAACTGTTTCAAGAGAATGTTTGGTGACAAGATTCCAGTAATTGTAGATTGCTTTGATATATACGCAGAAACTTCATCAGAATCGATCAATACTGAATATTTATGGTCCAACTATAAGCATTTCCAAGTTGTTAAGTTTTAATAGGAATAAGTCCTCAAGGAAATATAACATATATTTCAGAAGCATGGGGTATAACATAAATGACAAACAGTTGACAGGAAATTGTGGTATTTTAGATTTAATTCTACCTGGTGATGTAATATCAGCCGACAAAGCATTTTCTGTAGAAACTCATTCGCAAATTTCAATTTTGATGAAAAAAATAATCAGCTCCATCCTATAGATTTGGAAAGTTTTCCTAACTTTGCAAATGTTAGAATACATGTTGAGAGATTCATTGGACACCTTAGGAAAAAATTCAAAACTTGTCAAGGACCAATTCCATTCAGTATGTTATCACTTTCAAGGGATGGAATCAATGCATTAGATAAGATTTTAGTGGTTTGCAGTGGCTTTGAAAATTTATGCCCAGTTCATTTTTCATAGTTAAAACTGAACTGATTTATTTTTGTGAAATGTCCTGTAATAAATAAATTATTTAAAACCTGTGATCTATTATTATCCTAATAATCTGAGGACTTGTAATTTGGGTAACTTGCAACCCCATTTAACTGGGTTTCCTCCATTGGGGTAGCAATGAAAATACCGGGTGTAACTGAAACTAGGGCCACCCCTATAACTTTTTCTATTTGGAATATTTTGGATGAAAACTGGGAATCGGATAGAAGACAACATTTTGAATTTGATAACAATAATATGTTTGACATTTTGTTTCCGGTTATTCCGGAAACGGTACCAACTTTCGATTTTAAAATGGGACACCCTGTATTTTTTTGCTTCCTTTTGACATATGTTTGAAAGAAAAACAACAATCTTTTTTTTGCAATTTTCATCTTTCGTTCTAGAAGGCTTAGCTCAACATCTCCTATGACGAAAATACAAGATTGTATCTAAAAATCTAATTGCTCATTTTTGACGGGGTGTCAAAGTTCCAAATTTCAGTTTTTCTGCAAAAAGTAGATTTTCTTCTGAAACAGACAAAACGGGCCACCCGGTATTACAGAAGCAGTATTTTTATCTTTTTTTTATACCACTCACGTCACTCTATTCTTAACGGTTCCAGAGTTTTAGTGGAAAATACCTACGCAATTTTTGCAGTATCCCCATTCGCTAATAACAATAACTAAGTTGGCGATGCAAAATTTTTGTTCAAACTTATGATATTCTGTGATAATAAAAGTATCAGTCTAAAGGTGCCTTTTCATTGGAGCGTTTTAAAGCCCGTTTCAAGAGTCAAAATGGTCATTTGCCTATTTTTCTATGAAATCATGACGCTCCCATGAAAAGGGGTTTTCAGCGTCTAAATATGTCATTTGTCACTTATTTTAGGTTGAAACACTTAATTGATGTATATGAAGTCTAATTTTCAATGATTTGGTATCATTTCTGGAATCGTTAGTGTTAGATATTGCGAAATTCTGTTTTCAAGACCTTTAACTATGTTGTTTGAGTATCGAAACCTAATATGGCACAATAACTGGACGACTAATAAAAAAGTTTTTATTGGCAACCCTTGAAGACGGAAAATATAAACTTGTCACTTGTCTGTTCTAGCGTCTGACGCTACAAAGTTCAGAAATCTCAACTTTGTAGCGTCAACGCTGAAAATCACGTGACTATTCGAATCAGCGAAAAGCATCCTCAAGACTTGTAAGTGTGTAGTCGAACGCATCTTATATCCTCGTACTCTCATAATTACTGTTGACGTTGACATTTGTTTGAAATTCTGTGTTAAGTAAACTTGTTCTGTGATTTCTTTGCTTTCAGTCCCTCGTTTCAATAAGGTAAGAATTGATACTCAATCTCAATTTTTATAATTTCTGTTATAAATCGAATTATTTTTCATAAAGCAATAATAATTAAATAATACAAGTTAACAATTATCAACGTTATTTTTTCAGGGATCAAAATGTCGGACGTTGAAGTGTAAGTAACAACATTAAATAACACCTATTGCTCAGTATTAATATGATGAGTTGTGGCGGCTCCTCTTCTGAGGTTACCCAAATAAAAATCATGCTGATGATCGCCTACTGAATTTTATTTATTGAACATTCGTAATGTTTATATGTTCAGGAACTATTGTTGATCATAAAATGTTTCAGAGATGAGGCCCTGCGGCCCCAGTATCTAGTGGTTCTATGGATGTCAATCAAGCTTTGCAAGAGGTTTTGAAAAATGCATTGATCGGTGATGGTGTTGTACATGGTTTACACGAGTCTGCAAAAGCTTTAGACAAGAGGCAAGCAGAGTTGTGCGTCCTTGCTGAAAATTGCGATGAACCCATGTATAAAAAGTTGGTTTCCGCCTTATGTGCAGAACATCAAATCCCTCTTATAAAAGTAGATAATAACAAAAAATTAGGAGAATGGTCTGGTTTATGCAAAATTGATAATACTGGAAAGGCACGCAAAGTAGTAGGATGCTCTTGTGTTGTTATTAGGGTAAGTTTATTCTGTTAATGATCATTCAATTTCAATTCATTAATTTAAATATTATTGAAAAGCATTAAGATATTAGTAGAAATAAGTAATCTTGCTGTTTACGCTGACCACTTTCGCGCATCAATACTGTGTCGACGGGAAATGTTTCCCGGCTATTTAAATTTCAGCCAGTGTTGCCAGATACCTTTACGCGGGTTCCTGAGCCAACTTGCGAAAAAATATGAGTCACACATGTCCCTTCCGCTCTCGAGAAGTTACGCCCTGGTTAGGAGTTCTTTGCCATCGGTTTCACTTCTAAAGTATATCTTATCCTTTGCTATTTCATCTTCAACAATAGGTAATCAAGTCTCCGATGTGAGACAAATTGTGGCAACACTGACGACATTTCAATACTTTCGGAAACATCTGTTTGACTCCGTGCTGGATGCGGGAAAGTGGTCAGCGTAAACAGCAGGATTACTGTAGATATATATTGGTTCACCATTTGGAAAAATTTCACTTGGTGCAGAAATATGGTTTTTCATATGGCCTGTGTTATCGTTCATTTTGTTTTGTGCTAATCAACTTATCCATCTTATTGTGTGAGAGTCACTATGCTCTCAAATTTTTATTATAAATGATCTTGTACTGCAATCCCGTTAGTATATCAACAAAAGAATCAATTATTGGTAGAGCATTTTTAGGTTAAAGGCTCTATGTCTGCTTAAACTATGGCTACCGAGTTCTAATTCTTTGTGGTATTCCACAGGATTTTATTTTGGATCCATTCTCATTTCGATGTTTGTGTCATATATATTTATTCAATACCATTATACTTTCCAGAGGGTATCTAGAAAGAAGAAATGTGTATGGTGCAAACAATATTACCTTTTCACTTCAGCGTGGTGTACTGGGAGTCTGATCTGCATTGCCAATTATGATTCATGTCTGTCATACTCTAGAGAACTATTACTACTCATTCCCTTCTATTCAGTTTGTGTTTGCTCACGGTGGGCCTAATTCATAAATCCTTCAATGATTGTCATCATAAACATGAAGGAATATATCCAAAGTTTCATGACACCTTCTTTAAACTTTATCTGAAGATATTTTCAATGAAATAAAACTGCTATTTAGATTTTCACTATATTAACAAAACTATGGCCGGTTTCACCACACTGTGACTGTGTGTTCTTAATATTACAATAAGTACAAGTACAAGGGGTATGTTGGAAAACCCAGTTGCTTACTTTATGAATTGAAAAGATTGAGTAAAGGAGAAGGATTTAGATCTAATTGACTATTAAGTAACCTACCTGAATTCTTTTCTTTGTTGATCTCTAAAATTTCCAATAGATTGAGTTTTTGTCTATCATTTTCATTGTGTAAAATTTTGAAATTATCATTAAAGTTATGGTTTTTTCGAGTAAGTGATTAAAATAATGGGAATCTGATTTATGATGATTAAAACTACGTTTGTGCTCAGATAATTTAATTAAAAATTTCTGAAAGTTCTATCAATATAAATTTCTTTACAATCCCTGCAAGACAGTTTATAAACTGAAGCCTCAGTGTGGTAAAACCAGTCATAGTTTTGTTAATATAGTGAAAATCTAAATAGCATAGTTTTATTTCATTGAAAATATGTATATCGATTTTCATCAAGTAACGACCTCCTCAATCAAATTTATCTGAAGAACTAGCTCACTGGCGTTCTACTTGAACAATCGGCAATTTACCAGGGAACTAGCTTTCCTAATCTTGACAGCAAAGTATTTTGAGAATCTATTCGACACAGTGCATGTGAACCAATATGTTGCTTTGAAAAATATTTTTATGTATTCTTGAATAATAATGATAATCATGCTACTTTTAGAGAGCTGTTAAAAATCAATAATATAATCAATAAAAGTGAATATTTATCAGAAAAATGAAAACTTTCAATTTTATTTATCTAATTTTGTAATTAATACAAGAGACTTAATATAAGATACAAGTTCAACAACATAACTTTTTCCTCATTTTCCTATCAATATCAACTGCTTTCAAAGATTGCTCTTCAATCCCATAATTCTTTGAACCTCACTCAATGTTTCTTTTAGTTCCAGCACTAAATTTTCTTGTTCCAAATTGCTTTAAAGTTCATCTTCTGTTCTATCATAAAAATTGTAATAAGAAAATTAACGCCTTTAATTGCAAAATATTGATTATATTATTTCATTTAAATTTGATCAAGCAAATTCAATTGTGTTTTTAATAATTGAGAGTTCTTTATGATGAGATATTAGGTAGGCTCCCTCTTCTGAAAATCCATGAAGTGTATTACCTGCTGACTGTTTTTATAATAATTTCCTAAAACTCATTAACTTGTCTGGATGCTACTAATTTTTTCTTTTCTAGGATTATGGGGAAGAGTCTCCAGCACTTGACGTTTTGAGGGAATATCTTAAGAACGCGAAATAATGTTAATAATTTTATAATAAATAATAAAAAAAAAATTTATAGTTCATTTAACCTGGAAATGAAACTAATTGAACTGAACGTTAATTGTATCTCCTAGTTTTAAGCTTGTTCACAATTTTCTTTATGTTGGGTCCAATGCATAACTTGACATTTTCTTGAACAGTACCATGACCTTTTACAGCGGGAACATCGTTGAATGGAATCTTTACCACATTTTGCACAAGATATAGTGTTTTAACATCGAACTTCTCCAGTAGGTCAGTATTGTATGCCTCGTTCAGGCTGGAAATACAAATTACTTCATCTATATATTGAAAATTTCATTTTAAATAGTAAGAGTTGGCAACTTAAAGAAGAGATGTTTTTGTTTGTTGTGCTTCAGGTACTGGGTACTGTTGCATGTTTTTAATAATAATATGTACAGGGTGTTCAAAAAAGACGGCAATATTCAAGAAGGTGATGCTAGTCATTTCATGAAAAAACTCAGATGCAGGTGAAATCGAAAGATGCAGTTGAGTTTGCATTTTCGTAAACCGCTTGAGATATTGGGGTAAAATTTTGGGGGTATTTTGGACTTCCCAGCGGCGCACGTATTGGTAGGTTATTCTCAAAGAAAAACGGACTAATGATTTTTCGAAAATATAGAATTTTACAATTATTTTTCAAGATAAACATTCTCTTGGCTTTTTTGTACGACGCCCAGTTTCCATGTAGCGATCAATAATTTTTTCGATATCATTTTATAATGAGATTTCTCTTCGACTTCAGTTTTGGCGATTAACTGTTCATTAATGTTGAATATTTTTCCAGCGAGCATTTTTTCCTGTCTGAATACAGTAGAAAGTCGCTGGAAGCAAGATATGGCGTATAAGGTAAATGGGAAGTAATTTGAACAAATTAATTAATATTTTGATTGATTTGTGGCATTGTCCTGATGAAACAGCACAATTGATCCAATAATTCAATGTAGTAATCGCTGTTTATAGTCTTGCCCTTTTAAGATAATCGATGTATATAATACCCTGCGCATCCCTGAAAACAGATGCAGTTCAGTCCACTCTGCTGACGATTGATTTCTGGAGTGTAGTAATGAAACCATGTGTCAATCCTTGTGATGTATCGACGAAAAGACGGCTTTATTACGGTTAATTATCTATATAACTAATGAATTAGTTCGTATCATCAGCATATAAGATATATCAATGACTTGCCTGATGGCTTTGATGTTGGCTCCTACAGTCCCATCTTATATGCTGATGATACGAACTAATTCATTTCCACACAGTCTTCGAACAGGTTGCATGACGTTGTTCGGCGAAATTTGAAAGCTACTAAAAACTGGTGTGATAAAAATGGTTTGAAATTAAATGTGAAAAAGACCGAATGCCTCATTTTTATCACAAATAGGTCTAATATCCAAATACCTAAAACCATCTCCTATGATGGTGGGAGTGTACGAGTCAGCAGCACAGCTAAGTTTTTGGGACTGCATATAGACTGTCAACTGAAGTGGTTGGATCACGTTCAGTCTCTGAAGAAAATACTGAATTCGGTGGTTTATTCATGAGAATCTTGAAGTATAATGAAATCTGTATTGCTGCCTGTCTACTTTGCGAGCTTTCGATCTTTACTGAGCTATGGAATTGTTTTCTGGGGCGGGTCAAATTTTTTAACTCAGAAGCGGCTGTGAGAGTACTGCTGGGTTTGAACTATAGAAAGTCATGCCGTGGACATTTTGAGGAGAATAATCTCTTAACCTTGCCAGGCCTTTTTTTGTTTAGAATTCTTTTATTTGTACATAAAGGTGAACATGTCTTTGTTTCTCACAGAAACGCAAATTCACGAACTAGACAAATTATTCATTTCAATTATCCAACACATAGGCTGCGTGTTTGAAAGATCGGTTTTGTATTCTGGAATGAGAGTTCTTAATGCACTTCCTAGAGAGATGAGAGCTGTAAGTGATTATAATTCTTTTAGAAAAATTTTATACAGATATCTTTTAGATCGTGAAGTGTACTCCATAGGTGATTTCTTTTGATCATCTTTTTAACATGGGTAAATATAGTATTTTGTGTTTTTAATGATATCGACATAATTGTAGAGCAATTGATTTTTTGTATCTGTGTGCACCATATTATAGTTTACTAGATATGTAAAACTGATTGCATCGGAATATAGATTTTTTCAAACAAAAAACAAAATCGCCGGTGTGAAAAATACAAAATTCATTTTTCTATTCAAAGTAGAATATATCACCAAAGTGTTGTATCTGTATTTGTAGAGATGTTAACGTATAGGATCTGGGGCATCCTATTAAAAAATTAACAGTTTGGATTATAATCGTACCTCCCAAAAAAACTGTGCATACTCCTCGATCCTGAGTAAGAAAACCTCGTTTACGTTTTGACTACGTTACAGATTAACCGCAACCTGAAAACCGAAATTTATGAAAATTACTATCTAATTTGTTTTCGGTATCTTTTCTTCACCAAAAATTGTCGCATTAGGCGGAAACCGCATCCTTCTTTCTTTATGAGTTTATAGAATACACAATTCAAGGAGATCACTGTACAGTGAGCAGGAAAGCCGTCCAAGTCAACTAACGATGTGAAAAAGTCACAATTGCTGTAAATATTCAAATAGGTAATCTTTCAAGTTCCTTACATTTTTGCACTTTCCACAAGGAAATCTTTCTGATTGTTGAAAATAACTGGTAACTGCTCCTTCGCAATTTCTTTCCACTTTCCTCCAGCTTGATGCAATATTTTTTCTTTAATTTCTAGGCAAACTTCAAGTAAAATTGGCCTGGGAGGCGCACTTGGTTGTTGTGTAATTGAAATTTGACTGAGCCACTGCTTTAATTCTATAAGAGGAGATAGTTGGTCCAATATAACAGGCGTTAATAGCGATAACAAATTCAAAAGCTGTACTTTTCTTGTCTCTGTAATGGGATAGTATTGTGGACATGCTTGATCCAGAAGTAAATGCCTCAAAGTAAGCCAAATCTGAAAGGAATTATGATGAATTCATTAATGAAAAATATGAAGGTAAGAGGATTCAATTTTATGTAATCATAATTGATTATACTAGGTGATTCCCCAGTGGCGCGGTGCTCTGTAGCTCGTACACTCTTGAAGATTTCATTTTTGTTCGAACGGTATTGTATTTAGAAAGTAAGAATCTACTTCAGCAATTTATTTTGCAGTAAACAGGTTGTCCCAATTCTCTATGAAATTTTGGGTGGTTTTTTCAGATTGGAAGACTACTTTTTTGTTCAAGATTCAGGAGCGGCCTAAACTCTGCTATAATGTCTTTAAGTATTAAGTTTTGTTGGTGAATAGTTTCGTCACAATATTTTTTTTTCCGTAAAAATTCATGGAAATAGGCTCTCACATCATCGCATGCTCCTTCGGCCAGAGAGGATGAATACTTTTTCCTTTCGTTTTCTTATTGCCCAAGGATAGCTTTATTGATCAATTGAAATAGATTATCCTCATTTTATACAGGAGTAACTTAAAAAAATTATTGAATATTGTAATTTTGAAAATATCATATCTTGATTTTTTCAAATGGAACATCCTGTATTTTATTATTCATGTCAACGCATAAAATATTGTGCTATATTTTTGCAGAAGAAATCTTTATCTTCGATCATTTTCGAAATATTCGATTATTTGTAAATATTTCTGATGAGAATTCTAAAACCGTATCAAACTCATCAACATGCATCATTACTCGCACAGAAGTTTTTTTTCTGTAATGATTAAAGTAGTAAAAATGAAACCTAAACAAGATAATTCTTTTAACGAATGATAAAATCAAGATGATTAAAACGTAAATCGAGGTATGTGTTGACATTTTGTTTTATTTATGTCTTCTGTCAGGTGTCCGGACATATCATATTCTGCATTTTACACGGTGAACTTATCAGTGTTTCGTTATTAAACATTGTTAAAGTGAGGTTTGGACCCAAATCTCTCAATTGACATCCATGAAGTTCTCCAAAGAAGAAATGTTTAATATGTTTTTCATTCTGGGTGAGAGTGATGCACAAAGGTTTCCTGATAAGAGGCATCCTGATACAAGGTGATTTGAAAAACTAATTAGATTTATCGAAACGGCTAATATCGCTTAAAAAAACACATGGAAATTCAAAACTGCTACAGCTGAAGACAACCAGTTATCAGTTTTGTTGACAGTGACAGAGGATCCATATAAAATTTAAAGAGGATTTCTCAGTTAACAGATATAAGTCAAACTTCCATCCAGAGAATCTTGAAAGTGAATAAATTTCATGCATATCATGTACACCTGCACCAGGAACTGAACAATCAAGATTATGAAAATCGAATCAGTTCTTGCAATTGGGCAAGTGACAAAGTAGCGGAAAACCCTAGTATGTTTAAAAGAGTTCTTTTCTCGGACGAGGCAAATTTAAACAAGAATAGGCTTCTTAACAGGCTCAACTTTCATTATTATGACAAATAGATCACCAGAATCGTTGGTCCTTAAATGTATGGGCCGCTATAGTAGATGGATATCTAATTGGGCCGCACTTTTCGACGGTCATCTCAATATTGAAATGTATTTAGATTTTCTGAAAAATCATCTACCAATGTTTTTGCTGATGTACCAGAGCATATGACAAGATTTGTGGTTTCAACAGGATGGAGCACTCTGCGCATTTCTCACATCAGATTAGGGAGCATTTGAATCATGTATTTCCAAACAAATGGATAGGACGTGGTGGTTCTGTTAGATGGCCAGCTAGGTCTCTGGACCTAACAAGTCTAGATTTTTTCTTGTGGGTTTATGTTAAGGGCATCGTTTACCGGATTCCTTCTACAACACAGTTGGATATGAGAGAGAGAATAGTCGACGCCTTTCAGTCAGTTAATCCGCAAATGTTATCGAGAGTTCAACGGTCTTTCCTCAGAAGGATTGATTTGTGTCTAGAAAGAAACGGGCAACATTTCGAACACTTATTGAAATAGTTCAACACCTTGTAGATCATCTCACCAAAAACCAATCTATTACGTATTTCATACACGATTACCTTAAAATATCTCACTTTCTTTGATCAAGTAAAATGATACGTAGGTTACTTCTGCAAAAATATGGCACAATATTTTCTGCGTTGACAAGAATAATAAAATACAGGATGTTCCATTTGAAAAAATCAAGATATGGTATTTTTAAAATTACAACATTCCATAATTTTTTGAGTCACTCCTGTATAAAATGAGGATAATCTATTTCGATCCATCAATAAAGCTATCCCTGGGCAATAAGAAAACGAAAAGAAAACAGTAATCATCCTCTCTGGCCGAAGGAGCATGCGATGATGTGAGAGCCTATTTTCATGAATTTTATGAACAAAAATATTGTGACGAAACTACTCACCAAAAACTTAATACTTAAAGACATTATAGCAGAGTTTAGGACGCTCTTCAATCTTCAACAAAAAAAGTGTTCTTCCAATTTGAAAAACCTCCCAAGATTTTTTTATAGAAAATTGGGACACCCTGTTTACTTCAAAATAAATTGCTGAAGTAGATTTTTACTTTCTAAATACAATACCGTTCGAACAATAATGAAATCTTCAAGAGTGTACGAGCTACAGAGCACCGCGCCACTGGTGAATCCCCAGTATATTTAATACATTCTTTTGAAATTGATTGATTAATAGAGAGTGAGTGACAATTACTAGCATTTGACAAAAATCGATTATCTTGTTTCAGGAAAGTCCTCAGTTCGTTGTATTCTAAAGTAATCTTGCCGAAAACTTCTGTTTCACTCTCTTCCACGCATAGCACCACCATCACATTTAAGCCATAATATGGAAGTACTTGAAAATGCGTACGGTTATTAATTTATTCTTAGAGATGGTTATGAACTGCTTTTATTCGCGTACTCAACCTCGAAATAAATTAGACTATGGAGGAGGTCTTCAAAACCTCAACAATATTATTAGAAGTGAGATACGCCAACTGTCCATAACAAACGCTATCTGGCAGCCAATGAGTGAAGAAGTAAAATCAATGGTGACTTCGACACGAAAGATATTTATTTTACTCAATACTTTAATATTTCCTTCTACATTCGACAAATTTTCAACAATACAGAGCCTTGGGATGGTTGCGAGAGGCATCGAGCTAATTCGCATGACGTTTTATATTAAGATTTATTTGTAGTCGTATTCTATTAGTATAATTATTGAAATTTGTAATAGTTTATATAGAACAAAATCTGTATATAAAACATTAAAATGACGACTCCACTTGAAAGAATGGTAAGTGGACAGATTTCTTTTTGTGTACTAGATATCAGGATGGGAACATTTGTTCAACCTGATATTGTTACATTTTCCTCATCTAGTTTTTTCACGAAAATTCACAGGGCTATTATTTTTCGATGTATCACGAAATCAATTTTCAATTCAATGATAAATTGAAAATGAAGAGCAAAAAGTACTGAAAAATTGCTACAAAAAATGGAATGTGAAGATTTTAGTCACTGATAACCGTAAATGGAAATGGCGAATCGAGATAAAAAGAAAATTCATGTAAAACTTATTGGATATCCACAAAATTTGGGACGCACAGACTCGCTCAGACCAGTTTGGATTAGGCGGGATGCTGCATGCACGTGTAAGCTGACTAGAAGGCGCACGATTGTGCGTCTTCTGTCTCATTCTTCCTGTCTTTCACGCCAAAAATATTTAATATCTTCAATTTTCTTCCCAATTCATATTTTAATTATAATAGCGAAAATAATTTAACATTTATTCAATCTCATTTAAATAGAGATGTCGCTTTTTAACTTTCTGCTCACGATACTATTGGTTTTTATAGACAACATTTCAATGAAATCATCGACCGCTACCATACTCTACAGCTACAATAGCGGAGCCACAAGCTTATGCTTGTTTGTTTAATTGCATATATAGGTTACATCCCTGTTTTATAGATTAGTTGAAAATATTCTTGTCTCATTTTCTCATTAAACGCAGGAAATAAAATACAACAAATGATGAAATCAAGACTATTGAAGTGAATTTTGATACGTATATGCATTTCAAGTGTTTTATGCGAGACATTGATTTGGAAAAAGTTTTCTTCACCTGAGCTGCTGGATTGCAAACTGCTTCGCCATCCCACTGAATCCATTTCCCAGTGGAATACTGTTTGTCCTCTTTAATCCAAGGTTTATTGCGTAATATTTCTATGAAAAGTGTTGGTATATCATGCTGAGTGTAGATATTAGAGCAAACACTCAAAGGAGTCTAAAAGAAACAATAATTGAATACTTCATTATACATTATTTAGTACGTTAATTGCTCTAAGAGAATCCTTTGCCACAAATTTTTCCGAATAGAAAATGAAATTTCGTCATAACCATTTTGTGTCCATTGTTTAATCGTCACGTATTTTAACGTTTTTATCTATTTCGATTTCACTCACAGATCTAGTAAATAATAATATATTGAAGTAATCATTTTAATTTTCAGTTTTTCATTCTACTTGTACTAAGTTCAAGTTTGTTGTAATTATGATAACATGGAAGATTGAGCACATCGAACCTGTAAATACCCTTTCACTCTGACTTAATAGAAATCGATTGTGAACGAATAAAATAAAACTTTTGTGGATTTTCGAGATACGAGATAATGTGCTCACTTCAACACTCAATGGAGACATTGTCTTCTCGAGAACCCAGGTATTTCGGAGGTTAGATTAGATCACTAACCTTATTTTACTAACCTTCGTCGTTTCGACTACTTCGTATAAAAGGGAGGCTTCTAACGGTTTATGGAATAAAATATTTATGTGTTTCACTTATTTATTACAATAATCATTTGTTACCATATTTATGTTTTTTATTCACTAAATTCACATTTTAATCACTTTGACAGACTTTCAATTGAGATCAGACTTTTTACTCATCTGAACGTTTTTATTTTTTTAAATGCTCAAATCTTATGAACTAGAAAAACAAAGACTAAAAGAAATATTAGAACCGTGCTAACTAGGAAGAGCTGCGTGAATTCTTTTCGTGCTTTTCATTCGATCTTTTTTTCGATTTCAGATGATTTTGGAGTGGAGGTCTCAGCACCGCAAGGCAACTCAGTCCACAACCTTATATCTGCTACTGGAAACATTGTGCAGACGCTAAACTAAGAACCTAACCCACCCAGACGCATTTGGCACTATAACCGTGCTAAATGGGATGAACTGCATGAATTCTTTTCGTGCTTTTCATTCGGTGATGCTTGCTTTTCAGATCCTGACATCAATGTGTGCCCTAAATCTGTTTCAGAAATCATTCATGCAGAAATGGATCTCTACATCCCTCATTCCATGAAAAGAACAACAGCACAAAAGCCATGTTTCAACAAAGACTGCGAAAGAGCCCCTGTAGCCAAGAACAGAGCCTACAAAGTCATAGAATATAAATCCAACAGAGGAAACAAGAACAACCTTCGTACGAATACAGAACGTATGCAACCTAACAACTGCAAGAGCAAAGGCCAATTTCAACGAAGGGGTAACTAATAAACTCGATCAAACCAACCGATCCCAAAGAAAGGAAAGTCCTTACCCCAACACTACCGCCCTGTTGCACTTCTTTCCATTATGTCTAAAGTGATGGAGAGAGTCATAAACGATGAACTAATCAAATGACTTGAGTTGCAGGGAATTATTAACGACCGTCAATATGGTTTTCGCAGGCAAAGGACAGGAAATCTGCTCGCCTACGTCACTCATCTATGTACATCAACGATGAAAAAGCACGGGAATCTAGAGCAATAGCCCTCGACATCTCTAAAGCCTTCGATAGGGTTTGGCATGCAGCCTTGTTGAATAAACTAGCTGCATATTTCTCCTAGAAATTTCTAGGAGAAATTACGCGAATCATCTCCTAAAAACAGTCACTCTTTCGACCCACAGTTTGAAATTTTGTATACAGATAATAAATATTGGAAGGTAGATCTTTGGGAAACTTTAGAAATCAACAAACACAAACACCTAGGTAGACTCATCAATGAACAAGTCGATTTAAGTCCTTCACCTCTATTGAATCTCCTCAGGGGGCAATCTATTCCTTAATTTTATGGGATATACCTGTCACCAATAACCACTTAAGAAGGAGCAACCCAATAAGCTTTTAATTACTTAAGAACATTTGTATTTATATTCTCATTCTTATCTATATATAGTTGTCATAATTTCTATACATTCATTCGTCTGAAGAAGCTACGGTGTAGTGAAACGCGTTACGAATCACAATTATTATGTAAAATTCCCAAAACACATTACTTGTTTTATTATTGAATTGGCAAGCAAATCAGTAGTCTATGAGACAGTGTAGAAAAAAGTTTCCTTCAAAACAAACTGTAAAACTGATTGAGAGTAAGTTGTCCTACAGAAAATTTCATTATTTGTTGTAGAGAAAGTATTCTTCTTCGCACTCTCTACAGGGATCGGTTCTTGTACTACTATTATTCAATTTATAAGTGAGTGATATTTCTACAAATTCTAATAAGGTCATTTATGTCGACGATAAATAATATCGTCACGATAACTGCGAAGCCTTCTCTATTGAATCAAAATTTCTATTCTAAATATCTTGGTTTCACACTGGACTCATGCTTTTCGAATTCGATATAAATAAAATGATTCAAAAGCTAAAAACCAGAAACAATACTTTCCAAAAATTAGGTAAGTCTACTTGGGATGTCGAAGTTTGCATTCTTTAAACTGTTGCTGTTGTCTTTTCAACAGCTAGTTCTGGTTTTTTTTTGTTGAATAGTGGTCATGTGAACAGAATTGATTCCCAATTGAATCATGCTCTGAGAATAATAAGTGGTAGCATTCGTTCAACCCCGCTCCCCTGGTTCCATGTACTCAGCAATATAATTCCTTCGCATTGAATTATTTGAGAACAGGTAATGGGCGTTGTAATACTATGATTTCAAAGTGGAATTCTCTTGAGAGTCCATATTACAAGTGTGATTAGGCTGAGGAACCTATAGGTCATTTAGTCTTGGGCTGCCCCATATCTCGATATCCAGGTGGTTTCCAACATATACATTGTGGTATCAGATTCCTTCTTTGTATGGGTTGAAACTATTTTGTATTATTTATACCACGTTCTTCTCCGTTTTCCTTTTTGATTCTTCAGATCACTGCCATTTAACGATCAAGGAAGATCTGCTTAAAATGGAGAATGAAACACTATAATTCTAATTACACTCTTTGTTACACTCACAGACTAGGGGTTACCAATGTATCAGCAACGGTCCATACAATTCAAGGTGTTTTCAATAGAGAGAACCAGTTCATCAAATCAAATTCACATTTCAACGTCTTGAATTACTAAGTAATAATGTACTAACCTTTCCATACTCTCACAAATATATCTGATAATACTCAGAGATTTAATTCCAATATCAAAATCTAAATTATCCCTTTGCCTTCCTAGTTCCTGCTTAGCAGACTCCTTCGTATTCATTTCTTGATACTTAACAGATAGAAGCCGAGATGCCAACCCGCAAGTATAATCAAGTAGATCCAAAGCAGAATCTTCCATTGCTTCACAGCAACTTCCATGAAAAGTTACAAGTTCCAAAAGTGTTACACATACAGCTTCATGATAAAGTATCGAATATGCAATCATTGTACTCTCAGGATAAGGTTGCATCTTCAGCAAATGAGGCAAAACTTTATGCTTCCATATGTTGACCAAAATTGCTTCGTAGATCAATATGTTCACCTGAAACATTCATATTCGACGTTGGTTAAGGAGCGATATATAAAATTGAAAGAAAGAATGTTTGATAGTTTACAATTTGTATTTATGAACTATTCGGGATCCGTGAATTATCATATTCCTCTCCAATCGGTGTCGAAGATCATAGTCGTTCAGAGCAACACCTTAGTTGAATGACCCAGCACGGATTTCATTATGGTTATAGGCCCATCAATGTGACATAAACAATTCAACGACTTTAAAATAAACCCCCGTGTAACTGCATGTTGAATTTGGCAGATAGCGTTTTCTGGAATGGATTTCTAATGTCTGCCATTATCTAGAGATTTCGTGAAATTGAAAAAGATGCTTATTGGCTTCGATGGAAAATGTTGATTTGAAAAGTTTTAGTTATTAAAAATGCATATTCGTCGAAAATACTCTTTCTCGCAACTTAACGTTTTGTAACTTGCTAATTGCTTTTGAACTTGATACTTCTATGACGCTGCATCTACCCATTCTAATCTGATCGCTCGTCAACATTCAAATTCAAATTTTCCATATTCTTAATAGAGCTACTGCGCCCCAACTATGGTCAGCTCCTCACTTCTTAGATTTTTTGTTTGGTGTCATTTAAAATCCATAATTTACCGTATGCCAATAAATGACGTTAATAAACTTAGGAACTGCATTGAGGACAGCTGCAATACTACAGTCTGTTAAGTAAGTAGTCCAGTCAAAATAGACAAAAAAAAAGTCATAAGTTAGCCAAAATTCGCATAGAGCTGAAAATTTGCAGAGACGTTAAATACATCATTATAAATGAAATGTCAAAAATCCCCTTCGATCCTACTTCTGCAAAAAATTTTATTGAAGGTCAAACATGCAAAATTTAGGTTTTTTCCATTTTTCTCCAAAACGGTAAGTTTTATCGTAAAAATAAATCAGACAAAAATTGTAGATCATATGATTCTCTACAAAAATGGTTCAGTCACTTTTTCTCTTACAACTCACCATTCGTGAGATATCGCGGTTTTAACTATTAGAAAATTCATATTTTACGTAATATGCACTTCAATGCAGCCTGTACACGTCACCGGACGTTCAATACAAATGAAAATAAGAAACTATTGGTTTGTGTTACTTACACAATAAAACTTGTATAAATTGAATGAGTATTTTAATATAAGAGACTATACTGTTAGTCCCTAATTCCCTTCGTCGTCGGACTACAAAAACATCATCATCTGTTGATATCCTTTTGATCGATCTATGAAAGTTCCAACAAACCAACAACAATTTCTTGCAAATACTCACAATAAGTCTCGCTTCATTTCAATGTTATGTGAAGAATTTACAGATGCTGGTATTCCAATAAAACAAGCTGATAATGATGCTGATGTCCTTATAATTGAAACAGCAATAGAACAATGGAAAAGTTCAAATACAACAGTCGTTGTTGGAGAAGATGTTGATTTGTTGATATTACTGACTGCACGGACTCCAAATGATAAAATTATTTACTTTTTGAAGCCTGGGAAAGCTCAAGTACAATCAACAATATATTCATCACAAAGTCTGACTGCATATCCGAAATGTCAAGCTCATATTTTATTTTTACATGCAATAACTGGTTGCGATACTACATCAGCAATTTTTAAAAGAGGTAAAATAGCAGTATTTAAATTGTTTGAAAAACGTAATGATTTAATTGATTGCGCAGAAGTATTTACAAAGATTGGTTCTTCTCCACACGACATCGTTACAAATGGAATTCGTTTCCTTCTTGCAATGTATGGTGCTCCAAAAAAAATTGATTCCATAGACAAATATAGATATTTGAGGTTTGTAAAATCTGCTTGGAACAATAAAACAGTACAGTTGTCTTGTCTGCCTCCAACATCTGCTTCTGCCTTTCAACACTTGTATCGTGTGTATTATCAAGTTCAAGTGTGGCTAGACAATGAGCTGGACCCAGAAGAATGGGGTTGGAAATTAACAGACAATTATTTGGAGCCAATTCAAACTACTCCCGCCTGCTCCAGAAAAACTGCTTAATACTATTTTTTGTAACTGCAAGACGGATTGTAGTAAGAATTGTGGCTGTCGAAAAGTGGGATTATTTTATTCGCCAGTATGCATCAACTGTCAGGGTCAGATTTGCTCCAATATTGAAGAAAATATGACATGAAAATATTTATGACATTAATGAAGAGACAGTTGAAGCATCCCTTTTCTTAGAACAGCGAATAGAAATTCTACAAGAAGAAAATGAAGACGAAGAAATAATTGTCGACGTAGAATTAGACAGTTATCTAATATAATATATATACTGCGTCCCAACTATGATCAGCTCCTCACTTCTTAGATTTGTAGTTTGGTGTCATTTAAAATCCATAATTTACCGTATGCCAATAAATGACGTTAATAAACTTACGAACTGCTTTGAGGACAGTTGCAAAACTACAGTCTGTTAAGTAAGAGCGTATACGGCATAATTTACCCGAAAATATATTTAAGAAGACCCCGTTACATAAATTTATTTTACATGTTACGAACCATGCCACAATTTTATCAATAAGGTATCCAATCACCGCCAGCGTCGAAAATCGCTTGGCATCTTCTTGGCATACTTTCCACCGAATTTTCGGTACATTCGATGTGAAATGCTCTCCAAATGTGTCGAATTTCTCAGGAAAGATGTTTGAGAGTGAAGGTGGGTCTTCCTCGAAGATTGTGTTTTATGCAGGCCCAGACGTTCTCAATTGAATTTATATCAGGTGATTGTGCAGGCCAGTCCAAGGTAACAATGCCTTTTTCGCTTTTCCAGTCGCTTGCGGTGCTTGGGGTCATTGTCCTCCTGCAGGATCCAGTGTTTCATCAGAAATTGACTTTTCGCAGTCGGTATTAAACCTTTTTCGTAAATTTTGACCATCCCAGCAGCATTCAAGTTCTCGAAGAAGAGGTAAAAGCTCCGAAACCCTTTTTCGAGAAGCATCCCCATAAATGAATTTTTATGGGATGTTTGACAAAATTACTCGAGCAGGAAGACCAAGCCCGTGGCCAATAACGTAACCCCAAATTTAAAAATTTTGGAGAAAATTACGTTATTCCAATCACGATCAATGTTTTCTGTTGCGTTTAGTAACGTGCTTTTCAGAGAACAGCGGTTTCTTCATCGTGCTTCGCCATTTCAAACCATTTGCACGCAAATAGTGACGAATGGTTACGTGCGATATATTAAACCCTTTTCGATTCAATTTCGCTCGCTCTTCGCGCAAAAACGTGGAAACAAACTCACGATCGCTTTTTCATCTTTCTTCGTCACACTTCCTGTTGAGGAACGGTTGGGAAGGTCATCGATGTTTTTCGATTCTTTGAAGCGTTGCACCCACTTTTGAACAAATGCCTTCGACTTTTTCAAGTATTTAGCCACCGCTGCATATTACATTTTTGGCCCTTTTGAATGGGTGCAGAGGAAAACTGCGTCGTTCGGCGCATGCTGCATTCATTTTACGCCACGTACTTTTTTCAGAAAGCTTTGACTTTCGATGGAACTTTCTCATAAGTGCATCAAAGGTAGAGGTTATGTTAGATTAGAGTACGCTCTTACTTAACAGACTGCGTATTCTTGGAATTTTAAGATGATGAATTTCTTAGAAAAAGATGTTCTTGCATTAATACTAAGATTTCTATTATAAAGGGCTTCAGAAAATAATTATTTCATTGTCAAATTATACTTGCTAAAATATGTCTAGAAAAACAATGAGAATGATTGCGGATTTCACCTGTTCCAGAAAAGATGGATGAATGATATTGACATAAAAGCCCTTGTTGAACTGAGGATATCTGAATCACATTCCATAGTCTCAACTCTGAGCAGTTATGTTTCGAGAGGAAGAATCCTAAGAAAAAATATTTGACAATCTTCCTCACTTTATCATCACATAAGTACGTGGTGCTTAGGAAATATTCTGTAGATTTCGAAAAAAAATCATTTTCAGTACCAACCTTTCCCAAAGAAATTAGTATTTCTTTGACATACTCTTCCTTCACTGCAGATGCCTCAATTAGAGCTTCTTGATTTAATTTTTGCAATCTCTGATGCCATTCTAACCACCTACATTCAAAATTAATATTTTATTAATGCATTAGATACGAAAACGTGAAAACCTACTGTCGTGTTCCCAGATTTTCCATGTCTTGTGGTTTCATAGTATCAATATAAAATTCTATTTCAGTTGGCAGTAAAACTGAGTCCATCGTCTTACGTTTTATTTCAACACTGTCAAAAATTATATTGACAAAAATCTAACATTTGATTTATTGATCAAACATGTGTTGTAACAGGCAAAGAATATATTAGATGAGGTTTCCATGGTTTCTTTTAGTTTATTCATAATTCCTTCAATTTATCAATCACATCTGAAACATGGAATGAATTTTCAGTGACAAATGGCGTATTATGGCCTTACAAAGGGAGAGAGGGTTTGCCATATAAACTCCCACCATACACAGTTAACGACCATACAGAGAACTTTACTACTGGTGGTGTTCATCGACCGTGATTTATTTAGGATGAACAACGTTGTTAGACAGGAATATGTTACCTTGAGGAGAATAAAATATTTCTTTGGTATCAGTATTGTGGAGCCTATTCTAGCTCTCATCTTTCTTGGTACATATGTCATCAAAATAGTGTGATAAGAATACGTTGTTAGTATTGAATCTGACGCAGAATGTTCAAGAAAAGGTTAATGAAAGAAATACCAAGGAACTTCTAGATGATCGTGGGAAAGTAGCTAGCAGATACCTATCAATAAGCATACGCAATGGATTTTTCCCGTGGAAATCGTGGTTGGTCCTTGTTAAGTTGAAAACGCCTATTGAAATTTTAAAGTTGAGCATCCTGTATATTGGGGTTAAGTTACTTGCACATTCTGCAGGACTACTCAGCGTTGTCATCAAGTTGATTTTCGCGAACATTTGTTAACAACTCCATACTTAAAAAGAACATAGTTGACGAGTTAGGGGAGTGTTTGTTATTGAGGACGTGCAAAAAAGTTTTAGTGGCGTGAGAGTCAGCTCATCTTCATAAAATGATGAGAAATAGAGCTTGTGTTAAAAAATATGATCCTATCAAAAACATTCATTCGATGGAATATTTATGAAATACCTAACGAGCATTAAACTCATGTGTCTCATTAAGTTTGAAATTTGGAAGATTTTTTATTCAAATAATACCTCTGATGCAGGTATAGGCATATTATATGACATACATAACATAATAAATAGAATAATTATTAGATTAGATTTGTAGAAATGTGAATTTATCAACCGTAAAAACAGGTTGAACTATGGAAATTTTGGGATGTTTTAATTTTCACTTCCATTCTAAGCTAACAACTAGAAAAATATAAAATTGGAAGGTATAGTAGGTAATTTGAGAATGAATTTAATTATTGTCACTTTGAAAAATAAGAAATATATATATATATATATATATATATATATATATATATATATATATATAGGTATATATATATATAAAAAAATTTGAATTTTTTGGGACCCCTCTAGTTTGGTGCCACTTCATGAGAAAATAACGTAAAAAAATTTTGAGCACAATCGATACATATTAACCCGTCCCTCAAGCCCCCTTTTGAACCTCAACCATCAGGCGCGCGAGCTCTGTGTTACTCCGCCACGGCGCATGGCGAAGATGACGTGTTGTATCGTAAATATTACACACGCGAATAGCGTGAACGTGTTTCGACATGTTCATTATTTTAACGTGCATGAACGATGGATTGAACTTGTGAATCATTGCACCTACTCTTGAATTTGATATTATTTCACCCTCAGTCGAGTGTCTCTTATTTGATGAAAAACTACTGCTGTTGTGCGATCGCCAAATCAACATGTGATTTTTTTTTTCAATATCGATTGTTTTCAGTGTATTTTATTGATTTGCGTTTATTATTAAATACGTGACGAGTTATTTTCCTATTCGAATTTAATTTTTGAGTCATGGAAACGAGATCTGGAACGGCAGAAGTGATTTTCCTGGTTGGAAATACATCAAAAAAAATCGATGGAAATAAGCTACCCAGTAATCGTGAAGTATTAAAAGTATTTTTCATGCTCTAAGAAGAAAAAAGGCAGTACTATACGTTCTAGTGCAACAAAAGCTATTCAACTCGTCGAAGAATTTTGGCAGAAAGCCAGAATACCAGTCAAGAGGACCCAGAAAAGCATTGAAAAACTTGAAAGTATATATCGTAACTGGGAAAAATTGCAAAAATGAAACTCGAAGAACACCACGCCAAATTGAAAAAGAAAAACTATTTGTAGAACCGCTTGATAACTTATTCGATATTGCTCACAATGATGCTGACAAATTAATTACTATTGAGGAGGACAAACAATTTTGAAAGCTCAACGACAAAAAGGAAGAATTGGTTACATGGGCTCCGTCGATGTCTCGTTGGCACAAAAAGAAGCGAGAATTGAACTACGACGTCTTGAAGAAGAAAATCGACATGAAAAGGCTGTTGAAGAAATTGACACATTAGGTAAATATTGATTTTTTGTGAATGTTGTGCTGCATATTATTTTACCTAGTACCTACTTGCTAACCAAATTTATACCTATCAATTAGATTGAATGTATTGATAATTGATCCTAAATTTGATTTTTAAACAATACTTCAGATTGAATAATACCCTAAATCCAAATTAATGTCTAAATTTCTTTACAGAGGAAAAAGTTGTGTTGGCTTCGTCTGAATCGAGTGAAAATTCTAGTGAAGATTTTGATGCGGAACCGATACCTGGTACTAGTAGCAATGAACCTCCTCTGAAACGATTTAAACGGGCCAGAAATCAGTTTATTTCAACAGAATTAGTTGCTGCATTTGATAGGTGCAAAGTTAGCGATCGAAATGCAGTTATGTTACTCACTGCAACAGTGAAAGCGTTAAAACTCGATCCAGATGAGTTTGTGATCAATCGATCTTCAATTCAGCGTTGTAGACAAAAACACGTGAAGGACAATTCGAAAAATTCGTAAAGTATTTGAAGACACCGAAATTACTTCCATCGTAATTCATTGGGATGGCAAGTTACTTCCGAACATAGACAGTTCAAAAAAGGATAACTTGGAACGTCTCCCAATAATTGTGTCGTATCAAGGACAAGAGCAAATACTTGGAGTTCCTATAATTGAATCTTCCAGTGGGCTAAATCAAGCTAATGCCATTTTTGACTTGTTATATGAGTGGGATATCGTGGATAAAGTTCAAGCACTATGTTCCGACACAACAGCTTCAAACACTGGAAGACTAAATGGAGCCTGCATCTTATTGGAACAAATGCTTGAAAGAGAGCTTCTATATCTACCTTGTCGTCATCATATTTTGGAAGTCATGTTACGCGGTGTATTTGAAAATCAGGTGGGCAATACGTCTGGACCATCTGTTCCAATTTTCAAGAAGTTCCAAGCTACTTGGATAAACATTAATCGAGAAAATATACAATCCGGTATAGAAGATCCATACGTAAAAGAAATCATCACTGAATCTGAATCCACACAACTGATCGACTTTTGCAAAAAGGAATTATTATTTAAAAAACCAAGAGAAGATTACAGCGAATTGTGTCACTTAGTGATCATGTTTTTAGGAGGTGAAAAAAAAGCATTTCACCATGCGCGCTGGATGGCAAAAGCGATATATTGTTTGAAAATTTTCTTATTTAGAGCACAATTCAAGTTGGATATTGCTGAAGAACGAGGAATTAGAAATGTGTGCATTTTTGTAGCTAAAATTTATTCAAAACATTGGTTGCAAGCATCATCTGCTGAAAAAGCACCGAGATTGGACCTTAAATTGCTGAAAAGCTTAGAATTATTTAAAGAAATCGACAAAATGTTAGCAAATCTGCAATTGAAAAATACGAAATCACCTCTGGTACTTATCTATGGAAAACATTGCACTTTCATTTTTCGATGACCAGGTTTCAATTGAAGTGAAAAAAAAGATGGTATCTGCTCTAAGCAAAGAAAATGATGAAGAAACATTATTCAAACGAATTTGGCTTCCTCCTGCAATCGAAAACGCTAGCTTGAACACTTCGTGAGTAAAAATACACTGCACTTTTTCACCAGATTTCAAATTGATCCAAGTTTCATGGAAGAAGTACCGAGTAAATGGGACTCGAATCCGAAATATATTAAAGGAAAAAGTGTAGCGAAGAGTTTGAAAGTAGTGAATGACACAGCAGAAAGGACGGTTAAGCTGATAACTGATTATAACAATCTAATTACAAAAAATGAAGAACAAAAACAATTTTTATTGCAAGTCGTAGCACAGCACAGAAAAGAATATCCAGATGTAACACGAACGACGCTAAAAGGTGGCTGAATTTTTTTTACAAATCTTACTTTTTTTTTATGTGAATGTAAAATACATTATAATTCTTTTTGTTTTTGTTGTGAATGTAAAATATTAAACGTAGCCTTAAAAATATTTCATTGATTTGAAAACAAAAATCTTGTGTAAGTACTTCATGTTACAACATGATTGTATGTAGTACTGTGCAGTTATGTCGCCGCGTTCAAATGAGTTTCGTTTTGCACGCACCATGGTGGAGTAACACAGAGCTCGCGCGCCTGATGGTTGAGGTTCAAAAGGGGGCTTGAGGGACGGGTTAATATGCATCGATTGGGCTCAAAATTTTTATACGTTATTTTCTCATAAAGTGGCACCAAACTAGGGGGGGTCCTGAAAAAAATTTCAATTTTTTTTTTCACCAAGTATAAATAAGGGCCACCCTAATATATATATATATTTTCCTGGAAAATACTGCTTTTTAAGTGATACTATAAATTTGGTGAAAGAAAAGAAGAAGAAGATATAGGGTTGCCATTTAAAAAGTCCAGGTGATGGTCAATTTGTATTGTATTGTGTCTTGTCTTCGGAGTTCGAAGCCACTGCAGCCATTCAAAGCTTATTGTGCATTTCCGATACACATTCCTGAATGTCTAGGTTTATATCTTTACAAGGTTGAGAATCCCATTCATTAGGTCACTTTCCCTTTATTCTTCAAGATTTTTTGTCTTTCCGTCTTTTCCAGGCTGGAACTTTACATTAGTTTAAAATGTGAAATGATATTTCTTCTTCTCCCTTACATAGTCTACCTATAGGTTCTTCAGGATAAATGCCTTTGTGTGTAGATGTTTTCTTAGCCTCCCATGTCCAGTTATTAGGCTTGTTAGGGTGCTTACTTTTTCTCAGCTCAGTGTAAGAGCTTCTGGCTACGTTTTTCCAGCAGAAGTTTGGTTAACCTGTCTGAGTGTAGCTTTCCTATCTAGGTATTGATCGTGTCTCATACGTTAGAGTTAGTTATACCGAGAATTGGTTCTGGGCCGATCAATATCGTCTTGATGGCTTCCCTGATAAGAGAATCCGCCTCATCATTGCCTTTAATCCCGCTGTGCCCAGGCACTCAGACCAAAGTTACCGAGTTCCATTGCGCCATCTCAGTTAGTTAGTGCTGGAATTCTGCCAATATGAGTTAATATTTGGTTTTCTCCCAACCATAGCTGTTATTGCAGCTTGACTGTACGAGATAATGTTTATCCGCCTTACTTGTAGCGTCTTTGTTCTCATGAACACGGATTACTTCTGCCTGAAAATAGGTTGCGTGCTACCCCGATGCAATATTCAGCCGTACTTCTAGGTTTTGTGAGTACACTCCAGCTTTAGTATCCTATTTCATTATGGATTCGTCCATATACACTTTTTGTGTATTAATGGTTACCAGAGTCGAGTCAATTATTCCAGCCTATCATCGTTTTATGATGCATTTGAATTCCTTCCTTCTGGTGTTCCCCACGTGACTGGTTTTCCAGTTCCCTTTCATCTCCTGCCTAAATACAGCTGTTCTAGCCGCACCACTAATATAAATATCAAGAGGAGGTAAATTTAGGATAGCATCCAGGCTTGCGGTTGATGTTGATCTTAAAGAGCCTGTGACGCAGACCTCGCCAAGTCCTTCTTTTTGTACGCTTGTTCAGCTTCTCACCATGTGAGAGAACAGTGTACAATCATGGTTCTCACCATCACAGGACACATCCAGGGTAAATTTTTCGAATTTAGTCCCCATTCGTGACCGACCCCATTTACTGGCAATAAGGGATTATATACCTTGATTAATGACTTGATTAAGGTGGCTATTCCTTGAAAGACTTCTATCCAGGATTACTCCTGACATTTGAACTCATTATAGAATTCTACTCTTTCAAGGGAAGAGTGGCTGCATTATACCATCAGTCTGTTTTTACCATGTTTGGCTTAACTGTTAGCACTATTTAGTCGCTCCAGTGCTCTACAATTTTCGGAACTTCTAGTAGCAGCTCAGATACCAGGATCATCGGTATCGTTCTGAGAATAGAATGATATGGAATCTCCTTGTCACACAAAACAGTTTGGCAGAAGTTTTTCTGTTTATGAACATGTTGCACCTACAAAGGTCGATAAGACCATACCTATCTACTGCACCAATAATTGATTTTCTTGAGGTGACATTAAAAGCAGATTGTTGATTCTGATTGCTGACTCGCATGATCTTCCTGACTGATGGGCGGGCTGGTTGACGTGTAAGGGTTTCTATATGAAAACGTGTTCCTCATGTATCTATCTAGCAGTTTTTCTATGTTTCAAGATAGACTGATATGCCTTGGCCTGGCTGTAGGAGCTTTTGCCAGGCTTTGGTATATAGACTATGTCTGCTTGCCACAGGTTGGGTACCCATTGTAGGTGATCTTTAATAATGCCATCAAGCCCTGGTGATTTTAAGGGATCAAATTGGCTTTAGGCCTATTCAAGATACAATCCTGTTTTAATTATATTGAATTCGACACACAAGTCTCAGGAAATAGTCTTCCTATCTTTCAATTGCTTACCCTGTATCTTTTACAGTTTTCAATTAAAATGGAAATTCGTTCAAGGCAATCTAGACAAATATACCACCTTTCTTTTGAGTCATCACTCGACCCATCTTCTCTATTCAAAATGTTCAAGGATTGCAACCCCGCTTAGAGGGTTGATATTTCAGGCAAGTATTGTACCTCAAAAGGTATAGCCTCTGTTTAATTTTCGTTGAAGCACCCTGTATAATCCTCGAACAAGGAAATTTGAATTCTTCACCACAATTGCTTTTTTTCAGGAAACAATTTTCACTACAGCTTCATGTTTCCATCTAAGGTACTCATCAGTACATTCGGAAATTTTTATTCATAATTTTTGTTCACTTATGAACAGATTATCATAATGCTGCAGGCTCAATCATCTCCAGAAGCTACAGAGTAGTGAAACGCGTCATTATCCAACCAATTGTTAGTAAAAATCCGTAAACCTATCAATTGTTTTATTTTTTCTAATCTCAAATATGAATAGCCCTTAAAGCTATTGACTCTTTCTTTCAATTGTGTCAAAAATGTCAATTTTCGGCACGGATTTCGTGAAGTTATCCATTATTTTACTCTTTAATACGTTACTGACATCGCAATCGAAGTTTACATAAACGAAAGCACCGCCGCAGGTAATGCCTGAGTTGATTGCTTCATGACGTCGACATGGAGAAGAAGAAGAGACGAATGGTGAACATACCACGATCGTTTGAAGACTGGAGCACCGGTTGATGTTGTTTAAATTGAGATTTTACAAGATGGAAGACCATTATCAGTGAATATAAATTATCCCACTTGTTTTCTAGTTACGGTGCCTTGTCGGTCGCGCCGCTTTGAGGTGGTTAGCGCAATTCTGATGATGATACGTGTATAGGATGATGTTTTCATAGAAGCGCCGCGTTCGGAAATTATAGTCGAATTATACGTTAACCCATGGGAAATTTTTTTATGGATCGTGAAGCGAGATAAGGAATCAATAAGGTGTTATATTCTTGTGTTCCTCGTTAGTTCAATCCTGTTCGGATGATGAGTATATCCCAAGAGAGATTAGGTTGATTTTCGCAGAAATATGGAACAATATAATTAGTGTTCTGAACAACAGGGCTATTGAAGATGATTCATAGATTAGCACAAATCAGCAAAATTAAAAACATCATTTATTATTTAAGCAACTATGATATTTGATTGAATAGATTCATCTTTGCCGTTTGAAAATATTATCATATATGTGCTAAATTTTCTCATCGAAGATGTGCTTCAATGAGAAACCGAATTTTTCTAGTTACTCTATGTCCATTCACATTATATACATGAAATTATTGAAAAGCCTGAGAATGTTCCATGAACTCATTATGATAGTTCGATAATTAATTCTTGTAATGACAATTCAGATAAATTATTTTCGTTTTTAATCAATCTATAATATAAAAATAAATCGTTGAATGTGTTGCTAAGCGCAATTCTCGAACAACTAAACCCATTTAGCTAATTCTTTTCTTTAAGTATTCCTTGAAGCAAAGGGATAGTTCTTACGCAGAAAAATTTTAAAAATTGCCTTAAAAGTCTAGAAACAACATTTTCTCATGTCTAACCTAACCTAACATAAATCAAACACAATTTCTCTGTGATGAAATGTTAACGTATCTTCGAAGAGCATCTATAATTACTAAATCTGAAAGCCACAAATTTCTATAGAAATAAACAGTGATTTGTTTGTGACTCATTTATGCTCGATATGCTCCTATAAGGCGCACAAATTTTGGAAGAAGGACCAAAAATGCAACGAAATGCAAATTAATTACACAAGTCTGCAAAAAAAAAGTTGAGAGCTGTTTTGGTTTTTTATGTAATTCCTATGTTTTTGGGTGTGCTGAATTCAAAAATGACTTTCATTTAGTCCTAGCACGTCACGTTTTCTGAAAATGTAGGTGTCTATGCAAAACAAGTTATTATCTTAAAATAAAACTAAAGTTTTTTTAAATAAAGTAATTTATAATTGCGTATCAAAACTTATTTTCTTATCTAAAATACATTAATTAGTGAGCACTAAACACATTTCTTTTTCCCAGTGAGACTCCTTTTGGTACATTTTCGCTTGTGGGAAGCATCTGGAAGGTCTCTTTCAAGCGTCCAACAGTAATCTGCCATCATTGAGACGCTCCATCTTCACTGGTATCTTTTTCCATTTCCTTAATATCTTGGTGAAATCGTTCACCTTGCTCTTCACTTACGTTTCCTAAATTTTCTGGAAAATAGTCGAGATGGGAATGAAGAAAATGTACTCATTAAGCAACCTAAATCTTGAAATGCTGTTAACATTCTTTTGACGATTTGTTTGTAGTTAGGGTCTTTGTTATTGCCTAAAAATTTTGTTATAACTACCTTAAAGGCAATCCACCCTTCTTTGAGGATCCGTCATGGTTGTGACGAATAGTGGATCAGCCATAAGCCGTCTAATTTCTGGTCCAACGAAAACACCTTCCTTCAACTTTGCCTCCAAGAGGCCAGGAAACATTAATATTAAGTATTTGAAGCAATTTCCATCTCTTGGAAGTGACTTTACAAATTGCTTCATCAATCCCTGCTTTATGTTAAGCGGTGGTAAAAGAACTTTATGAGGAGGCACCAAAGTTTCATGCAGGACATTCTTTTCGCCAACTTTAAGCTCCCTCGCAGGCCAACACTTTTTGGTCCAGTGATTTGTTCGGTCTCTACTATCCCATAGACACAAAAAGCAAGGGAATTTGGTAAACCTAGATTGCTGTCCGAGCGCCATGCCCAAGATTTTGAAATCACCTCACACTTGCCAACCGTGGTCTTTATATTTTAATTTACAAAGAATCAATTCCAAGTTCTTGTAGGTTTCTTTGAGGTGTACGGAATGGCCGACAGGAATGGAAGCATAGAAACCGCCGTTGTGAAGCAGAACTGCTTTAAGGCTTCTTTTGAAAAATCTATAAAAATACGCCACTCTTCTGGGTCGTATGAGATCTTAAATGTATTCATCAAACCTTCAATATTGGTGCAATAAACCAACTCGTCCTCTTGGGCAAAGTAGGAAGTAAACTGCTTTTCACGATATCTAAACCAGGAGGAAGACACTCCCGGCAAAAGTAAGTTCCTGCTTTTGAGCCTTGATCCAAGCAACTCAGCAGCGTTTTTGGGAAGATTCAAGTCTCTTACCAAATCATTAAGCTCGCCTTGGGAAAACAATTTTGGACTTCTGTCATCTTCAAATTCAAAAGTTGACTGGTTATCGGGTGTAGTAGGTACAGCACCATCTTCTTCAGAACTTGGAACCTCTTCCAAGGTAGCAGGGACCTTGGGCACTGGTATTTCGGTCCCATGAGGGATGGGACGAATAGCTGATTGCAGATTGGGGTATGAAATTGACTGCTTCCGTTTTGAATTATACCCTTTCACATTACACGAACAAAAGTAACAATCATCACTATGGTTCTTTTGCTCGCGCCATACCATAGGAATCGCAAATCGGAAAGCTTTTTCTTGCCCTTAAACCAATTTCGAAGGTCTTCAACACATCGTTTGCAGACTTTATGAGGTGCCCATACTTTATCCTGATCTCCAAGTTTGAAGCCAAAATACGCGAAGTATACTTTTTACAAAGTCCGTAATATTAACTTTAACTTATTTTTGTTGCTTTAATGTCATATGTTCTCCACAAATGTAACAGAAACTATCCGAAGAGTTCACACACTTCCGCACAGACGACATTGCACTGTATTGAACCAAGATCTATAAAACAATGATGAGTTAACACGTAATTGTCCCGCGCCACTTCTACACTATCGGAGCGCGCACGTTCAGGTTACAACATGTTTATACTTGTTAATGTAGGTCAAACAGGGTGTTCCTTATTCAGAAATTAATGATAGTTATGTTCTGTAAAGATTTTAAAACAGTAATCAAAATAAAATTATACCTATCAACTATACTACAAGTTAATCTCTTTTAGCCCAAAAATCCGTGTTTTGTAATAAAATTTTGCGTTTTGTAAAATAACCTTACGTCCTGGAATTTCTTGAGTATGTTTTTGTTTCAGAACACCTAAATACATAGAAATCAGTTGAAAATATCCAGACAGCATTTTGTTGCAGACCTGTGTTATCATCACTTTCCTGAGTTTTGTCGGTTAACTAAATCAAAAACTATTATTTTGTTTACGCGCCAAGTAATCAAACAAAAAATATCGTGTACCATAAAGTACCTATTACAATAATAATAAAACTTAATTTACAATAAGTAAAAATAAAAGATAATAAAATTAGTAGGTATCATGATGAAAATCTGAAATTGTATTTTTCAACTCTTAAAAGAACTCTAGATGCTTTATAATTTTAATTTTTCAATATAATGTAATTGTTGACTTATTAACTTTCTTATTCTTGTCCTTTAGCTGACCGACGTCCCGAATAGCAGCATAAGTATTAAAACTAAAAACTTAAAGAATCGATTGTTAGGCGGTAGGAAGTCGCCGGGCTAGCTAGTATTCTATGAATATGGTATGATTTGTATATTTGTAGCACTGTGAAGGTGCTTATTTGGATCGTTTTCCTAAGAGTGGCAATCTCATAAAGGTATATTCGAAAAATTGAGGGAAAACTTAATGAACCATGGTACGTCTCCAGGGAAGAAAAATTAAAATATTCGATGGACAAGATGCAAAAATTGATGTAATAGGTAGTGTAACAGCCAACACATCGATTTCGAGCACGTAAATTGGAATAAAAACAGGGTGGTTATCCGATAGTCGAGAGCTTAATATTCTCAAGAAAATATATATAATACTTATTAAATGAGAATATCCTAGTTTGTGCAATCAGGATGTTTCCAACGTCGGCTCGAATTTCACAAATACTTTCTGTACGGCATAGTCCTTCGTTATTACAAACGATATCATATTCACAAAATAGTTGTAACTTGATGAAAAAATATTAAATAATTTATTGGAATTGCCATTGCAAGAATTAATTTTCGAACTATCATGATGAGAGCACAGATCATACTTAAGCAATTTCAATCATTCCGTGTTAATTCTGTGAGTGTTTATTGAATTACGACATAAAATTATAGAAAAGTTATACAATTTTAGATATTTCACGAAAAAAACGTGTATTTTAGAAAAGGAAAAGAAACTCTATTTAACGAAATCCAAGTTGCGCATGTCTCATATTGAAAAAAGGTAAGTTCGCATTATAACTCAAAACCCGTTGGACGAAAAAGTTTTCCCACATAGTTCGATGTTACGTTAAAGAGTTCCTGTAGAGAGTCAACACCTTCTTTACAGAACTTCAGAAACATGCGGAATATCGGCATTTAACATGTCGAAAATTTTCAAAATTTGCGGATGACTCGAAAATGAAAAAAGCTGGCAAAAAGAACACGGGAGGGAGTCACTTTGCTCATTCTCTATATTTCACAAAGCTGCAGTACTAAAACATCGACGGCTATCCATCCAGTATGGGGTATCAATTTTCAACCAACATTTGACCTTCAACTCGAAGCTGAATAGTATAACATTTGTCCAATAAGAAAACTTCTTTCCGATCGGCTATTTAGTTCTTCATGTCATAGAAAGTTTTTTCAGTAGTAACTGGCATTTTGCACAAGCAATTCTTATTGATGTCATGTTTATCTGATTTTGCGTCTATAATTTGACTTAACAATTTCCCAATTCATAACTTTCGAAGGACGTGGACAATTTTTTCAATAGCATTTATCTTGCAACCATTCTTAACTGCTTGACGGATGTTTTTCCTAACTCTTGAGATGGGGCGATAACTATCATGCCACAGCTGAGAACGCACAAAATTAAATCGGAAAGACGATCGATGGAAGCAAGTTCCACAGCATACTAGCCCTGTGAACACTAGAATTTTGATAGAGAAAGATACGTGGCGTGATAGTTGCACCTTTCACTGATGAAAGTTTCCTGCAAACTTGGTTTTTCTTTAGAAATAGGTTATTTCCGGAACCGAGCCTTTCACTTCTTCAGAGCATTTGATATGGAAGTATCTGTAAAATGGGGAAAGATAAGCAATCTGCCTCCTTTGAGCGAGGCTGCAGATCACGCGTGATCTGCGGCTGGTCGATGGGGCATACTGCTTTCTTCTGGACGCCATCCAATAGATGTTATGAGTTTTTGGGGAGGAGCCTCACACATAAGAACAGTGTTCCAAACCAGGTCACACCTGTGCTTTATATAAAAGCATCAGCTTTAATGAAGATGTCGTCATCAGGGTCAAAGCAATTCTGAAGCAATTCGATGTTCTTGCATGATTAAAGGAGGCTCCCCAATAGTGACTTTGCTGGAAAACGTTGTTGATTGCATGTTGTTTGCATTCAAATTGACAAATTTCAACCGGGTACACTCTGATATCTTCTATAAGTCTGAATTCAGTAACCGCAAGCTTTAACCTTTCAAACATAAGCTGCTGCCGAAGATGAGCATCGTAAGAAAGAAAATGTTGCAGGCTATATGTTTTGCCATTACAATCTTAGTCTTGTATGCGATTCTGCTTCTCACTTTAAGTATTCTTGTTTTACTCAGATTCGATTGGTATGAAAGGATATCTATTACTTACAGCATGTCTTTCTGCTGAATTTCTCTTTCATTTTCAGATTGCTACCTGCTAATTTGGTTAGAATAATTATTTACATAAATACTATATCCTGATGTTTTAATAAAAGTAAAATATTATTATTTGTGGATGTCCCCAAGATTCATTTACAAAATTTATCACCTTCGGAACTATCTAGCTTTTAACTTCACAGCTTAAATTTTCGTGAAAATAACAGCCTTTATTTGTATTTAACAAAATATTCAGCAATGCCTTATACCCGTGGAAGAAATGTCTTAAGACATTCTAACACCTCAAATAAAACTTTATTATCTAGAATCGAGAATATAAAAGATCAAATTCAATTCAAATTTTGATTTTTCTCATCTTTTTTTGTTGTGGGAACTGATTTCGTTCTTCATTTCAATTTTATTTGTTATTTAATTTCATATTGTTTCTATTCGAATTGTAAGGGTTTTGTAATTTTCAGTTTCTATTATTGTCAATCAGTGAAAACTGATACTGATAATTCATCTATCTGTATTTAATATGATGCAAATATCAAATAATAAATAAATTAATTTATATGGACTAACTGGATGTATCAGCGACGAAGGACATGGGGTTTTTCCTCTGTTTTTCCTCATTCTTCTCTTGAAGCGAATAAAAGATTCACCTGTTTTACCTCATTTTCTTTTCATCTTTCTTTACTTCGAGGCCATCATAAGAAGCTTGTTTATGGTGAACATTCATCTAATAAATATACTATGCTTTCCTCTATCGAGATTTGACTCACATCAAAATGTGACAATATGGCATAATTTATAGAACTCGAATTTCTCTTACTTTTTCATAATGCACTCGAATAAATAAATACTTAGGTTATGAACGTATATGTACGTTTCAGGTAGAACTCGATCTCTTCATTTTGCCTTGAAAAGGTATCAATACAGGATATTTCATTTTCGAGGTTTTAGTCAGGCAGCTGTGTAAAATACTGCAAAAGAGGAAAATAGCCCATACACTCTGACCCCGATTTTCGAGGAAATTTAATTTATGAGAACAGGTCACATCTATATTTTTCATTTCCAGTTATCCCGCATTATCCGGGATTTTGGCATTATAATATAAGCTTATGTTCATTCTGATGTTAATCAAATGTGAATTTAGTTGTCTAGTACTTTCTGGTACTAGTGTACCATATGGACTGATGAAGTGAGGGTGACCACTGATTAAGATATAAGAAGAATTCGAAAATTTCATCACATTTGGAAAAATTTCTGCTAATTCATAATCAGGGGCTAATAAACATTAGCATCAGCCGTAGTTTCTCACTGCCTCGTTTGATACGGAACTGAAAAACGAAAATGTTATATTATAGAGTGTTTCATTCGTTATCAAGATTTCCAGAATTTCATCAAAATTTGTTGAAAAGAAACGATTTTATAGAATAAAACAATTTTGTTCCTCAATTTCTGAGGTTAATGTTTCATCAGGCGTAGATCCTACGAAATGAAAGTTATGGCGATACACCTTATTCTGAGACACCCTGTATAAAACAAATATCACGTTAAAAGTTAGGATGCGAGTGATGAGTCGGCTTATATCTTAGGTGTCTTTAAATATTACCTGATTCATTTAGTAATGATGGTGGGTCATCGGTAGATGCGAAAATGAGATGGCCGATGCTTGAATGCCCTTTTCGGGGTTCCCACCCTATCATTCAGATTGAAAACTGAAGTAACGAATAACGTTAGTCCCTGATTTAAAACTGTGTGAACTTATTTTCACAGCTTTTGTAAATCATAGGGATCATAAATGATTCAAGTTACCGGAATCTTACACATATAAGTCTATTTATAATTACTTTATTCGAATATTCGTTGAACTTGAATATCATATTACTAAATTTGTTCTCAGTAATACTGCGTTTATTTTGAACGATGTTTCCTCCTTCTACTACATAATTCTTCACCGATTTTAATTCCAATAGTGTCCTCATAAACAGAACGAACTTTAAAGATTTATTTTTTCTTAGGTTCGCCCGGAGTGAAATACAGCACTGTCAGGGGTATAATTTCGTAGAGCCGGTGTTTCGAGAGAATCAAAACGAAAAGATCACTAGCCAAGACTTGCTGGAATGGAGCATAATATTGATGTTTTAAACTGAGCACTCCCACTTTTTCTGGGCCCGTTGCAGCGGATCGACCACGTTGTACTTTGGTGTTCGTCCGCCGAACAGTTGTTTTTGTGTTTCTAGAAATAATTGGCCTCGAACATCTTGCCTGAAGAAGAAACCGAATTATGTAGCTACCATGACAACGTGAGAACTCACGTTGAAGTGAAATATTCGGTCGGTTTATGTACTTCCATTATCGTTTCCATTTTCTCTAATTTACTAGAGAATGGTGATAAAGTATACAAGGTGATTTTTCGAAAACTGTCCAACCATTCCAGAAATTATCCTTGTGCCAATAAAAACAATTCCAACTTACCCTCTCAACCCCCTCAGCCAACTTGAAAAATTCGAATGAAAACGCACGTCTTATCACATGTCTTTAGATAGCCTTCAACTTCCCGAGTACAGTTATGTCTAAATTTTGAAATTAAAGTGATCCATAATCAGCCGTTCAAATCGTTTCAAGTAGTGATGTGCCGGATCGTCAAAATGTATATCTGTGGATACAGATTTGAATACGGATATTTAGTGTCAAGATCCGCAGATACGGATGCGGATACGGATCTTTGTCTTCTTATTCGATTAGTGTCAGTGCCCGTAGCCTTGAAACGATAGTTGACATCACGCTAGCGGCTATGCCAGGCAGGACATGTTTTGGCTTGCATTGCGCGGGTAGTACTTTTGTTATGGTTTAGTGTAAAACTGTGCCGCATACATAACGTTTGTGTTTCGTTTTGATACAAATTTAAAATAATGTCTACTAATAAGTTTTCCAGTGTAATTTGGAAATATTTTTGAAAGCAAAAGACACAACTTCTTTAAAAAATCATTTACAAAGAAAACATTCCGGAGAATATAATTTATTTTCGAAAGAAGACTCCGCTAAGAAGACTACCGATGAACTACCACGGCAGGGAATATCTTTGCAAACGGTAAAAGAGAATTTAAACAAACTTTGTTTGATGAATATATGAAAAAAACTAGAATGTGGTATAATACAAACCCAAGTCAATCAAAATCGACTATTTGATTGCGAAATGTTAGCTTTATCAGATTTGCCTTTTCAAGACGTAAAACAATTAGAGTTTCGTCGATTGATGCGACGATTGATGTATCTTATTGTTCCAAACTATGTTCACAAACGCAGAAAATATTTTACGGAACTTATTTGCAGCGTGCTTTACGATAAAGTATCATCAAAAATAAAAAACATGTTAGAAGATCTCGATAAAGTTTCCTTCCCATCAGATATGTGGTCAGATTCGTCATCAGGAGTGTCATTGTTATTTTTAACATGTCATGGTATAACTGAAGACTTTCAACGAAAAAATATCGTTTTGAAAGCGGAAGTTCTTGAAGAACGTCACACCGGAGATTATATTTCGGAAATATTTCAACGTACGTTGAAAGAATGGGGAATTCAGAAACAAAATGTGCACTGTATGGTAGGAAATGGGGATCCAATATGAAGCTCACCTGTTCTTTGTCTGAAATACATAATATCGACTGTGCAGCACATCAGTTACTTTTGGTGGTTAAAGAGGCTATCAAAATCGTTGATACAATCTATGTGTTACTCCCAAGAAGTAGAAAATTGCAGGACATTTCAACCATTCAACAATGGCAAAGCAAGAAGTAAAAAAAACAGGCTCGACTCAATCAAAATAATTTAAAAGTTTTGCAAGACTCACCGATACGCTGGAATTCCAGCTATCATATGTTGAAAAACTTGATTGCTTCTTATAACAAAAAAGAACAATTTAATGCTGATAACTGGACTTTAATTCAAGACTTAGTAAAAGTGCTGAAGCCTCTAGACGACAATACAAAAACATTGAGCTCACAGAACTCATGTATATCAGACGTTATTACTCTTGTACGAGCATTGAATAAAGTCTATGATGAGATCCAGGAGAGTCTCAATATTCAGTGTAACCTCTGTTCTGGATTTTGTGTCTGCTTTGAAGAATGAATTAGATTATCGTTTTCCTGAAATTGATAAAATCATTTTGTTTCAAGTAGCCACAATTTTAGACCCACGGTGCAAAAATAGATTTTTCAGTGATATTCTCATGAAACAAATAAAAGAGAAATTGCGTGCAGATTTAGAAACTGAACAAAAACTTACAGCAACTATAATTACTGGAGTCGAACCAATTATTGTTAGAAAAGAATATTATCAGAGTTTAGAGGATTCTATTACTATTTTCTTAGATAGTGATGATGACGATAAGCAATCCGAAAATTAAATATAAGATACAAAAGCTAACTTACTCGCAGAATATATGTCAGAAAAAAGATTATCAAGAGATCAAGACCATTTAAAGTATTGGCAGATTAACAGTAAAAGGTTTGGTTTATCAGTCACATTGCTCGCACATATTTATCATCACCTACAACAAGCGTTCCAAGTGAACAATTTTTCAATGCAGCAGAAATTGATTATGATCCTCATCGTAACAGACTTTTGGGGAACAAAGCTGCGAAGCTCCTTTTTTTGGAATACAGTTTACCGTAACTTAATTTCAATTATGACTACTAATTTTTTCAAGCTCCTCTAATTTTGCCTGTCATTACTCATTTAAGCTAATGTTTAAACTTTATATGACACGCAATAGCAATTTACTTTATTAGAATTATCATCTAATTACAATGTATTTTTGGTTTCCTCATCACCTCATACTTATAAAAGTGATTTTATAACTTTCTATTGTATTGATCTCATAATTATAAAAAATAGAAGTTTTAGTTTTTTCATTGACATAAAAGTGAATATTCCAGTAATTATATAAAAGAAAGATTTCAGTTTTAGTTTTTTCGTGAAAAGGATGTTATTAGTTATAAATTGCTATAATATTGACATCATCAAAATTATAAATAAAAGATTCAAGTTTTAGTTATTTCGATATCATAAAAGTGATGTTATAACTCTCATTTTAAAAATCTATCTATCTATCTGAATGTTTTCAATATAAAGGTGCCAAATATCTGATTTTAATATATAGAAATACTCTGAATGGAATTTTATAGTTTTTCAATTCTACCTAATCACCTGAAAAAGATCCGTAAAAGATACGCGTGAAAAGTAACGGACGCGGATACGGATACGGATTTTTCTTTTCCTCGGACATCCGCAGATACGAATACGGATACTGATATTCGGAACATCACTAGTTTTGAGTAAATCGAATCAAAAAATCAAGCACAGTTGCGTTCCTATCAAATACAATTTATCAGAGAAAGTGATAAATTAGTATAACAAGAATGTGAATGTGAAAATAGAGCAAATACTAATTTAAGATTTTTAGTATTTCAATGCAGTAGAATAAATATACATGGAGTATAAATTTCAGATATTGAAATTAAAGAATGAACTAACATTAACCATAGGTAAAACCATAAAGCTATTGTATTATTGTACCCTGAGAAGATTCAATAGGAGTTAAAAATTTTAGTTATTCTTCATTTATGATGTTACCGGAGTGCTTGCGTTTATGAATCTCTGAAATGTCCCAAATATTTATTGTCCAATAATTTTATTTACCTGTAAAATTTCGAATTTTGCCTCAAAAGAGTGAATAAATTCTAAGAATTGATTTTATATAATTTGTATCCCCATTATGTTTTATAATACTCAGTTTATATTCTGTTATTCCAATATTGAACTTTCCATGGGTCCAACCAATATAAAATTTATTGCAGTCTCCACACTTCAACTTGCAAACACCTGACTTATTATTTCTATCGCATTTAGTTTCCTTAGTTTTGGTAATTGCTCAGATTATTATTGGTTCGGATAGATATATAGCAAGTTTTTTATTTAAAGAGAACTTGAGTTTCTCGTATGTACAGCCGACGCAGGTTAAAATATTAAATTTTCTAGTTTTGGTAGGATTAAAAAATTATCTGTTATCAAAACTAATTTGTGGATAATGTTATTGAGTGCTGAAATTCGTTGTTGATAAGGATGAAATGACGAATTATTTATGTCTATATACGTATGTGTCTACTATTTTTTCGTAATTGTATTATGGTTTTAAATCTAAATGATAATTGAATCATTCTCTTTTATTTCAGTGGTAAATTTAATTGATATGTGCTCCTCAAAGGTTTTATTGTCAATGAGATCCTTGAAAGCAATCTTGAATATCGTCTACCAGTACATGATATATTCCCCGACTGGATGTTTTATATAATATTTCGGCTAATAACGGATTATCCATAATCAAGCCGTTTTCTTATGTGAGATACTTTTTATAAAAATGTAAGTTATTTTATATATTTATTAAGGTAACGGGATACTACAATATAAAAATATTTAAAAATACAAAAACAAAGTTTCAGTTGCTCGATACTCTTGAATTCGTTCGAAAAAGTGCAACTCCTGTAAGTAAAACACAACATCAATAGGCCAAGACCGACACCACTAAATAGTTCTAAACAGCCTATCACATCTTATTTAAAACAGCAAGAGATATAGAGAAAAAATATATGCTTGCACCCAAGCTATCGGCAAGGCATAAACAGTTATAAAAAAACAGTGTTTAGTGTAGTTGTGCCTACAAATAAAACAAAGGAGCATCTTTTGAGGTTCTTCAGTGATTCAAAGGGCACTGTCAAGCTGACCACTCCCCTTCTAACAACAAGAAATTGCAGGTTGAAAAAGCGCAAAAACTTCTGAACTACCTCAAGATGCCACACTTAAAATATAGTGACCATACATTCTAAACATATTCCAAATGAGATGTCATAACGGAGCAAAATAGTATTCTAATGATGTTGGATGAAAAATCCTGAGCATTTTGGAGAATAAATCCGACGTATTGATAAGATTTTGGAACGATATTTTCTAAATGTTCTTCGAAATTGAGCTTGTAGTCGAGTGAAAATCCCACGTCTTTTATCAATCGGCCCCCCAATGTGTAATTATGAAGTATAGGAGCCATGTATCCGTGAAATGAAATTATATTACACTTAGTAAACAGTTTATTTTAGTCCACAGATGGAAATTGTATCTGCAAACGATCTGATACAAATGACCTCTTAATTACGGAGTATATTTTCATGTCGTCCGCCAATAGGAACTTACTTGATAGTACCTTTTTACTTAATTTATAAATAAGTTGATCAAGATGATCGGACCTAGATGTGATCCTGAGAAACGCCTGATGAAAATCGAGATCTCTCGCGATGAAAAGTTATTATACCGAACCAATATAATACGGCCATATAGGAGACTACTTAGCCAGGACAGAAGTGAACCACTAATAATAAATACCTCGAGTTTCATCAAGAGAATATTAATTCTCACCCTATCAAATTTTGCTTCAAACAAATTAAATAATTTTTCTAGAACTTAATCTGTTGGGGAAGTACGAGGATGTAAGATTTTCACATCAAAACAGACAGATTTCGCGTTATTCGGAATACTAATATCTTCAATTTCAACTATTCACTCATCTGTGCTTTTGATAAAAATCTTTGTTTAAAATTGCATTGTTTTATTGATATAAATTATTGTGAAAATCCCAACATTTGAAGAATGGTGCAATTCGTACGAAACTACTGGTTTAATCGAGTAATTTTATTTGTAAAGTTTGATTAAAGAATATCATTCTGGAGGTTGGGAGAAATGTTGTAGATCTGTTATCTATTATTGTAGATGTAATGGTTGCTTCTACTTCTCTTTCAAATTAATTCATTGATGTATAGTTTCCGGATTTTGAAAATTTATTAGTTTTCGAAATAAAGTCAGATTTGTTTATGGCAATATCTGATTGCTTAATCTGCTTTGATGAATATTTATCATTTTTGGCCACTTTATTTGCGATTAGTTTCAAAGTCAGAATATGTGGAGGTCGACAATTTAAAAAAAAGGCCTTACAATTTTTGCACAATATTATTTCAATTGTATATCATGTTAGACAAAGATGTTGAAGTTGATGCCAAACTGGTCGAAATTAAATGTCGTATTATTAGACTGTTAATTATGTTTGAATTCTGGTTTCGAAAATTGAGCGTATGTTAAATTAGAGAACCTATTGAAAAGTATATCAGAAAGTTCAAATAAGCTAAAGGGAATTTCGTTTTAGTAAATTTTTTCTTTCATTTTGTTACCATTATTTCAAAACCGTGAGAAGTTTTCTAAGACATCAATTGCAGGTTTTAATAATTGAGTGTCCGTCAAATTAGTGAATCTATGGAAAAATTTAGGATCTGGAAATTTAAATGAAACATTGGAAAATGGACTCACGATTTGGCCAATTGTTAGTAAATATCCTTAAATTTATTTTATTGGAGTTTTTCAGTATGATTATGAATTTTGATGAAATCAAAGTATCTCAACTTCAAATCAAAAAATTATTCCTTATTTATTAAGCATTTTTTGAATGTATCTGTTTTTATAATTTCAACTAAATCGTTTTAATTCTTCTGAAATGACGAATTCAATAGGAGAAAGACTAGAAATTATTTTTATTTATTGATATGAAGTGAAAGAGCAAAATATTGTATCTTGAATGTTAAAATTTGAGTATTAAATCAAAATAAGCAATACAGAATTCAACACCCAAAGGTTTCAAATCCAAGTTTACGTTTCATTCATAAAATGTCCTCCATTTTATTCGCCTTTTTCCATTCCCGTACGAAATCTGATGGGCATATAAAGTTCGTAAAAGATAAATTCAAGGATTTCAATTTCATATACACAAAAAGAAGCAAACATTTGGAGTTGAATTAGATCGGTTAAAAATGAACAGTTTCCTTAAGTACAACTCTGTACCGACTATTATGATGTTTCTAGTTATAAGTGCGTCCCCCAGATGGCGGAAGGAGCCAGGATACAAACAGTAGCGCTCACAGGACCTATCGAAGTAAATTATCCTGAATACAATAATTAAATATTCACATAATTTGCACTGTTTAAATTGTCCCACTGCATCAGTAATTTAACAATTAGCTCTTATAGATAAGTAACATGTAGCAAGAACCGAATTGCTGCTCAGTGTTACTATCTTTATTCCTTTTCATTTGGATATTATGAGAATAAATTTCGTTATTGAACTCGTCTAGTACTACTCCTCAATTATTTATTATATCTTCTTCCAGACTTTTCGATTTAGTCTCCCGAATAAATGAATTCTAGTTGGAAGTACTCAGTACAACATCTACAGTAGGAAATAAATTTTCGTCATCATATTCCTTCAGATATGATATCTTCTCACTATTTAACATATTTTCGTAGTACTTACACACAACCAAATTTATATGGAATCACTGGGTAATTCCTATTATTGATTGGTTTTAAACATGGATCTTTGACTACTTGTGAAAAATGAAGTTTTTGTTGTGAAAGAACTCTATAGTATGATGAGAAATGTTGAATTATCACCACATGTTCGGGATATTGTACTCAGTCGTCACTGAGATTTGAAACTGTCAATCTCAAAATTTAAAAAAGCCTTACGTTGCATTGTCCGATGTCTAGAGGGTTGAATAATTGCTCTCGTTGAAGAAAGGGTGACATAGAGGGATATAGAGGCCACAATGGAGGATCACAGGGGTGAATTCAAAACCTCTGACCTATACGTGGAGCTACAATCTCTGCAAAATAGGCAGTGAAGTGATCTTCCTAGGAAGACCTAGGAAGATCACTTCTGATGGCTTTTGCGCCAATTTGCAAGAAGAGGCCCTACTGCGTCGCTCTCCATACTTCAAAGGCAATTTCTGGAAGCAACAGGCATCAGTGTGTCAGTAGAAACGATACGTCAAAAGCTTAGTTCAAGGGATTTATACAGCAGAAGGCCCTTAAGAGTTCCAGAGCTAACTAGACAACAAAAATTAACATAATTTATTAGTGTATCACCAAAATTGGAATATTGAGAATTGGCGAAATGTTCTTTTTTGGATGAGACCAGAATTGGTGTTCGATCAGATGACTGCCGGATTCGGGTTTTAAAGGGTCGTGGAAGACAAGCTAGGCTCCGAGTAGCAAGACAAATCTCACAATACCAAGGCGGCAGTGTGATGTTTTGAAGCGGACGTGTGCTGGGAGGCAAAACAGATTTGATTTCGTTTCCTACGAGTGTAACGACTAGAAATTACGTGGACCTAGTGCTGGAGGCCATAGTGAGAATTTCACTTTTATGCAAGATAATACTCCCCCGCATACCAGCAACCTCGCGCGACATTATCTTGCAACAGAGAAAATTGCTATTTTGGACTAGTCAGCTCTCCAGACCTAAATCCTATTGAACATTCATGAGATAATCTCAAAAGGCAAATTAGATTGCGCTAGGATAATCCAAGGACCCCATAACAGCTCATCCAAGCCACCACAGAAGAGCGGCAGAATATCACACCAGAAGAGGTCGAAAACCTAATCCAAAGCATGCCTAGACGGATTCAGCATCATGGCAAGAGGGGGTAATACAAGCTACTGGGCTCGAGAAAAAACACTTACTCCGTTAGAAAACAATCTTCAATTTTTTTTACTACAAGCGGAAAGAGTCTCTAATTTGCTTTTATTTGTTTCTTTCTTCAAATAAACCTTAATTTATTTCTTTTTCGATTTAAATATCTCAAAAATGATCAATTGAGGTAATATTCAAAATATCAGGTGATTCCATATAAATTTCGTTGTGTGTATTTACCTATTGCTTGATAATCTTTTATTATGTTTGATATAATAATCGTATAACGACAAAATCAGAACGAATAAAATCATCACGTATGTCTCAATCCGTCTAACTTATATAGTTATGTAAAGGAATGCATCGGGAAAATTTTAATTTTATAATCATTGAATGAAGCTTGTATTCTGGCAAATTTCGCGCTCCCCACACAACACTTTTCTTGAAGATTGATTGGAGTGCAATACCTAAGCCTATCAGCAATAAAACTATAAAATGATCGCATAGCTGGAATATCTCCTAGTAATTCTAATGAAATAATATAGATTGCGAAGTGCAGTAATAAAATAAAGCAGTAATGAAATAATTATTCTATGAAATAGTTCTAAAAGCTAAAAGCCTTAAAACAACTTTGCTAGTTGGGCATTTACTCAAATCAATGTAAAATTTTGCTAAGACATAGTAACATAATAGGTTTAAATCTAAGAGATACACCGCGATATTTTGTTAGAACATATTCATTAAAGTGCCTCCTCAAAAACAGGTTTACATGTTTCGGCAATTTGGTGGCACTGCAATAGTTCTTGAGACATAGAGTGGATATTTTCGAAAAAATTACGTTCTCATACTGATTCATTTCCTGGGATAATTTGAATTCCATTCTGTAATTTTTATGGTAATATATATTTATGTTGAATATTTGTAGAAATCAAAAATTATTTTATCATAAACGATTTGATTTCCAAAGAAACCCTTTCATCAGTCTTCGGAATTGCAAGTTGATATCAAAACCATTTGGACAAATTTCGACGTTTTATACCTACTGCAGCAATATGTTGGATATTGTGAAAGAGGAAAGTTACCTTCCACATGCCCGTTTTCCTTGCTTTTTCAAGTTATTTGGAAATTTTGAAAATTTTCTGAATCTGTATAGTGCCATTATCTGGGTTGTTCATGAAGTAATTTTACAATGGTTTTGATATTCCACAGGAACTTTTGACGTAAAATTCAACTCTCTGCGGATTTTTTTCTGCTCGACAGTTTTCGAGTTATAAAGCAAGTTTCCGTTCATTAACTAGTAACCATTGGGAATTTTGATATCGTTGGATGAAGTTTTTTTCTTTCTCAAAACTATATTACATGTGCTCATAAATTTTTTTCATCCAGGAAGTGTTTTCATGAAAAACCGAAAATTGTATAACTCATCCCTACTTTTATCTAGTAAAGTAAATAGATTAAGTTGTTTGTTTTGTGCTCCCATTATTCCCTAATTTTATCTTATAACTCTATATCCATTCACAGAACTCACGGAATGAAATAGCTTGTTTGCTTTCATTATGACAGTTCCAAAATTAATTTTTGCAATGACAATTCAGATGAACTCTTTATTGATTTTTCATCGAGTAACAACTTTTGTGTGATAATAGTCTCGTTTAGAATAACGAAGTGACCATGCCATACAAAAATTTCGAAGAGTAACATACAATCACTATTTTTGAAGAGAGGACTAACGAAATTTCTATTATGTTGAATGACATTTAACGGAAATACTCCATACATTGAACCCATATCGGCTTTGACGTTGAATATTAATATGGCGGTTTGGGTTTATATCTACCCACTAATATTCATTTTGACGATTTAATATTCCATCACTATTGATATGAACTTCATTAGTCCAAACTATTTTTCGGAAAACCTGCGGATTCTCTTCAGATTTTAGCGGAAGCCAGTGCAAAAATCGAGTCGACGATTGAAATCTCCTAGCTACAACAACTGGGATATTCTCATTTTATAAGGTTTAAATCTATTTTCCATAAGTAAACGGAGCGCTCGACTCTTAGCTTCCCCTGTTTCTATTTCAATCAAATCTTACTTGCTCGAAATCGATGTTTTTTCCTTGTTACGTTGTACCATGAGGTTTTGTCTCAATTTATGTAATAAACATTCCTGAGGTTGTCGACTCTAAAGAAAATGATACAAATGAGCAGCTTCTGCAGCATCCAAATCATAATTATTCTGAATATGAAAGTCATCAAATTGGACATTACTAAATTTTCGTATGACATGGTCGCTTCGTTATTTCAAACCAATTGAGAATCGACATAAAGTTATAAAATTTGGCACATATTTTACAATTTTGTGTTTTCACGAAAACACGTCCTAAATAAATAGAATGTATGCACATGTGATGTACTTTTGGAAAAACAGTCCATCCATCTGAATCGAAGTTGCTCATGGTTTATATAAATACAGAAGTTTGCGGTATAACTTAAAAACTTAAAAAATTGCACACGCAGTTCTATTTTACATAAAAAAGTGCCTCGAGAATGTTGAAACCTTTTTACATAACTTAAAAAACACAACACAACAAGATCATGGCACTTAAACGTTTCCGAAAAGTTTCTAAATTTCCAAATAACTTGAAAACGAAAATAAATTGCTTGAAAAAAATTTCTCAGGCGAAAAGAATACGGGGAAAGGGAGGAGGCATTTTCCTCTATTCACAATATTTCATATAGTTGCAATACCTACTATTAAGAAAAATGAAGAACTCTATATATCCATGACTATAACTCAAGAGTGTAATATTCGTAAATAAATATAGAATAGAAAATATTTCATTGAATCAAAAATTTTGAAATATCAAGTTTTATTGTCATGATTTCTCTTTCAGTAACAACTCCTACATGATAATATCTCATACACTTAACAGCTATCTTCGAATAAAACGTTGAAATATTGTATAAATAACGTAAATATAAAACGAAAACTCAAATGGAAACCGACAAAAGTAGTAAAGCAGCCATTTTAAAAGCGTTTATTCCAGCGCTAAAATGCAATCAAAGTCAGTTGCATCATATTCAAAGCAGTTACGTCGGATTTTTATGTACTACGGAGTTGTTTGTGGTCGCGCCATATTCCCATAAAAGCTTTATTAGGAACGTTTATAGACCGACAAGTACGAGGGGATATCAAAATTTTGTTATCCAATTTTTGAAAACATTTCCATAGGTTACTCATTTTCAATTCATTCTGACTTATTTCACAGATTAATGAAAATTATATAGATATGAAACACTGAGGGTCGAACGAAGGATCGAAATTATCATTACGTATCTGCCTTCATTGTGAGTACATCTCGTTCAATAATATGAGTAGTTAGGATATAATACTGTAAAACAAGTGGAAATTTCTTTCAGTTCATAGCTTCTATTAGGAATGTGAGAATAAAAAAATTATATAAGCGCAGTGTTTTGGATTTTCAAAATAATTATGATACTGATGCTGCAGAAACAACCTATTTGGGTCATTTTCCTGAAATGCGACAAGTTCATAACTTTATATTTGATAAATTCAGGGAAAACCTCATGACCCATGGTACATTCAACGTCCCAAGTAGAAAGAATATGAAGTAGTTCATGGAGGAGATGCAACAGTTGATGTAATAGGTAGTGTAACTGCCAACTCATCGATTATGTGTAGGCAAATTAAAATACAAATGTATATTCAAGAGTCCAGTGCTCAGAAAAATAGATATAAACCTCACAAAATGATAATATTCCAGTTTTGGCATCCAGGAAATTTTCAACCTACAAACGATTCTCGCGACTGCTTCTTGGTGAAGTCTGAAAAAAATCGTCTCTTTTTTCAAAAAAGCTGAATTTCAAGCAATGTCTCACTTCGGTTACCATTATGCGAGTTTCCAATGAATATCCGAGTATTCTTAGGCGTAGCGCTATGCATACAGAATAAAATCAATACAATTAAATACCTACATTGATTATTTCCATTAGATTTTATTCCAATAATAGAATATCTCGTTAGTCGTCTGTTTTAAAATAACGATTGTATGTTACTTTTAAATTTCGTATGGCACGGTCGCTACGTTATTATAAAATATACTATATTCTCATACTAGTTTTAACTTGATTTAAAACAAGAAATAATTTATTTGAATTGTTATTGTAAGAATTAATTTTCGAACTTTCGTAATGAGAGCACGAAATATACTTAACCCATTAATGCCTATGATATGATATATCATATCCTAGAAACGACCGCTTTACAGGTGACATGTCTGAACCATCCGTTGTGTTCGATATTCGTGTAACCAATTAGCATAAGTACAAGTCTGTCTTCGATTGGGTGCCAGACGGGGAAGTATAGTGCGTAAAAAAAGTGAGGAGAGATTTTATTTCGCTTCAACGATGCCGCTAAGGTGAGATTTGATTCATTTTTCCTACAAAATTGATCTCATTTTATTTCCATTCTGGAATTTTAACAATGAAGGTTCATTTTATTAGATTACGAGCTCAGAAAGTTCATTTTTGGATGTATGTATGGATATGTGCTAGGAGCACATGATATATCATATCATAAGAAGTAATGGGTTCGTTCTATTGCTGGAAACGCAAGTATAACCCTGAGGATCCTCGAGATGCCGAGGAGCTGATGAATTATATTTTCGAATTGAGCGAAGTGGATGAAGATTATTCAAATGTAAAAAATTGTGATCATCTCGACTTTGTGTTATTTCCACCTGAAGATGTACAAGACAGCGATATAGATGACAGTCCAAGCGACGAAGAAGGAGATTTTGGACTAAAGGATATTGGCAAAGGAGTTCTGAGACAAACGATGGAAATATACGCCGCTGGTGGAGATAATGGTACTGAAATGGTTGAGTTGAATGTTCCTCAGAATAGTGATGATGGTGATGATGATAACTCACCTTTGACAGAGTTAGCAAAGAAATTCAAAAAGAGTACGAATACAAACGAGCATCCACCAAACGAACGACGTCAGGGTGAGCGTACAATAAGGAATAGAAAGAAGAGGAAATGGCATAATTACATTTTGAACGAACGCGAAGAGAGAACTTCTCTCGAAAAAACTCCGGCGCCCAACATAGTCAATACTATAAGGGATCAAAATTTAATACCACTTGATTTATTCAAAATGTTTTTTCCGAAACATTTATTCAAAAATTTGCAACGAAACACAAAGGTATGCGATCTTCAAAGGCAATCATTCGTTTTCTGTTACCACTCGAGAAATGTATATCTATTTGGGAATATTGATTTTATCTGGTTATTGCAAGTTGCCGTCCGGAGATTGTTTTGGCAAACAAATTCTGATACTTTCAATTCCCTAGTGAGTAACAGCATATCACGAGACCGATTTGAAGCTGTACATCGTTACTTACACTTCAATGACAACAACACAATAGATCAAAGTAACAAACTGTATAAGGTTCAACCCCTGATAGATCAACTGAACCATATTTCTCAGACTTTGTCTATACCGTTGGGAGAAAATTTTTCTTAGATGAAGCAATGGAGCCATATTTCGGTCACCATCATATGAAACAATTCATAAGAGGGAAACCAATTAGATACGGTTTCAAATTTTGGTGCCTAACAACAATTGAAGGCTATTTATTGAAATTCGATCCATACTGTGGTGCAGGAAATAAAAAGGAGGGGAAAACTTTGGGTTCGTCGGTATCAGAAAATTTATGTCTACACTATTTGCCCCATGGTAGTACTGTTTTCATGGACAATTTCTTCAACTCCTTACAGTTGCTAGATACATTGAAGGAAGAAAACATAAATTGCATAGGTACCATTCGTTCCGATAGAGTTGAAAAAGCGCCCTTGAAAGAATTGAAAAAAGAACCACGAGGATGCTTCCAAGTTCTACAAGATTCTAATAAGTCAATTTCATTGATCAGGTGGAACGACAACAATATTGTCAACATCGCAACGAACATAAATAACGATCAGCTGTACCTAAGTAAGGTAAAATGCAAGCGTTGGTCAAAAAGAAAGATCATATACGCAGGTTGATCAACCTACCCTCAAAGATATATATAACTAAAGAATGGGCGGGGTCGATATTTTCGACCAAATGAGGGACTTTACCGTATCCGTATACGTTCCAAAAAATGGTATTGTCCATTTTTTCGTTTTTTGTATAAACGGAGCAAGGGTGAATATGTGGATCCTTTATCGACATGCTTTTCCAAAAATCAGTTTATTGGAAGAAGAGTCGTTCTATCAATTCTGACTAGTCCTGAACATATGTCTGGACCAAAACCTAAATGCAGTCGAAATGTTTTGACAAAAGAGGTTTGATGGGGTAGATCACTTAGTTTCTTGGATTCCAACTCAGAGACAAAGCGCTCAGTTTAAAAATGTACGAAGTTCTTTTGTTCCAAGTGCAATGTTGGACTTCACCCAAAAGATTGTTTCATGTTATATCACAAACGACCATGAATGTTGTCTTCATCATTTCAGAATAATTTCCTAGTTTTCATTATGACTAATCATTAGTTCTGTTATAAATTCTTCCAATAGAATATTTTTGTATTAGACTCGCCAATGCCTATGGTATGATATTTCATATGTTAATTAAAAGGTACTTTCAGTAGTACCTCAAAGTATTGTTCTCGTATTTTGTATCAATAAAGGAAGGAGTATTTTCAATTTCATCAATTTTCGCGAAAAAAAATTACTCAGGCATTAATGGGTTAAGCTATTTACTTTACTAGATACAAGTAGAAAAAAGTTATACAATTTTCGATTTTTCATGAAAACACGTCCTGCATGGAAAAATTGTGTATACAATATGTTTTTGAAACGACAAAAAAAGAAATCAAAGTTTGGTTTTTCTTAAATATGAATCCCTTCGCATCAAAACTCAAAAACAAATGTACAAAAAAAATGGCATGTAGTTCGATTCCACGTAAGAAAGTGCCGCTTGAAAGTCAAAACCATAACTTCGAAAAAAGGTACTGGCACTTAATTGATTCCGAAAAATTTCAAAATTCCCAAATAACTCAAAAACGACAAATATTTAAATCTGTTTGCGGCAATGAATTCCTCACGCAAAAAGAATACGGAGAAGAGGAGCCATTTTCCTCTGTTCGCAGTATTTCATAAAGCTGCATTACTAAAACGTCGAAATCTGTCCACCAAACTGAACACATGATTTTTTTCATTTGAGGTTTAGTTATCAATTTAGAATTCTGAAAACTCATCGACAAAAGGGTTTCTTTGGAATTCAAATCATTTATAGTAAAAAGATTCTTATATTTCTACATATATTTGATATAAATGAATATTATTACAAAGATTGCAAAATGGTATCCAATTTATTTTAGGAAATAAGTCAAAATAAACTGTTAACCCAATACCTTTACAGTGGGTGACGAAAATGTGATTTCCAGAAGTGTTTTATAATCAAATACACAATGGAAATAACAAAAATGAATCTCAAGTTATATCCAATACTGCAAAATACAACGCGGAAAATGGTTTATCAGGAAAACCTTCGAAATTGTTGCTCTAAATCAGGAGTGCTCAAAAGGTCGATCGCGAGTGCTTTTTGAGTAGATCTCGAGAAGAAAAAAAATGTTGATTAGTAGGTAACTAAACTTCAAAAATTTATTACGTAATGAAATAACACTATGCTAGCGGCAAAAGCCGGCTTCATCAAAGGAACACGCGATACTTGTCAAAGAAAAGCCGCGTATTTTATTCTAGCCGCTTTTCTAGAAATTTCGCGCTGCGCGTTTGACGGGAACATTCGAGACTTTCGTTCACGCCGATATAAATGTTCCGCCTGCAGGAATTGAGTCACTCTGAATTGTAACTAGAAGGCAATACTACGTCTATACAAAGTTTATTATTAACTAGCACAAAATGAGTGCAGCGAAGAAATCTGAAACGTATCATTTTAATAACGATGGGGAGGAAGAATTTTTTTTGTATGGTGAAGGATAAGTGCATTTGTCTTATTTGTCTTGCGTCAGTTGCAATACCTTAGCGTGATAACTGAGAGAGGCATCATAAAATGGTTCATAAAAACTATGAAAAGGATTTTCCTCCACTGTGTGATTTTGGAAAACCAAAATTACGTGATTTTGGAAAAAGAATAAACCATGTTCACAAGACCAGGCAAACAATCAAACGCTGCTACGAACGCGTGATTTAAAATATCTCATATATAGGCAGAACACAAGAAACCATTCGAAGATGGATCGGTTGTGAAGGAAGCATTTATTGAAGCGGGTGAGACTTTATTTGGAGATTTTAAAAATAAAACAGGAATCAAGTCTGCTATTAGAGAACTGTCACAAGGCGTATTGACGTCATCAGTCAGAACATGCAGATAAACTAAAACATGATATCATGAAATGTACATACTTTTCTTTACAGTTCGACGAATCCACCGATATGACAGAAACTGCCAAGCTGTGTATTTTTATTCGGATGGTATTCAATGACATGTTGGCTAAGGAAGAATTTTTGACAATCATTCCTCTGAAGAGGAAGACCCGTGGCGAAGATATATATGACGTTTTCTTCAATTTTGTAAAAACTACAAACTACCAATATATAAATTACTGTGCATTACATCTCATCGAGCACCAGCAATGACTGGAAACGAAAACGGCTTTGTGGTATTGTGTCAAGATAATGAAGATTCCTTCATTTTTTCATCATTCCATTGCATTATACATCAACAAGTTTTGTGTTCGAATGCTTTAAACGCGGAGGAAATTATGGCCTTAGCAACAAAAATTGTGAATTCCATCCGTGCACGTAGCTTGCAACAGCGGCTCTTTAAGTTGCAGTTGGAAGATAGGGAGTCAACTGAACACACTGATTTAGTTCTTCACACGGACGTCAGGTGGTTGAGTCGCGGAAAATTCCTAGAAAGGTCTCAAGAATTATTGCCCAGAATAACAGCTTTTCTAGACGAAACAGGTGATGACACTCAGATGTTGAAAAACGAAAAATGGCGGACTGATTTGGCATTTTGACTGACATCACAATGCACTAAACACCATTAACTTGGAGCTTCAATGTAAAGGAAATACTATTATTGAGATGATTAATCCAGTAACCGCATTCAAAGATAAATTACAACTTATGATAGATCAACTGAAACGAAAGGATCTGAAACATTTTCCGTCTTTGAAAACAAGGATTCCTCAGTTGAATGATGATACGTATGAGGCTGAATTATCAAATATTTTGGGACAATTCGAAGTGCGTTTTTATGATTGCAGTAAAATGGCAAATATGGCATCATTTATGAGTCATCCTTTTTCATGTAAAAACACTGAGGAATTAGCTACTGAAATAGCAAGTTAGTTCAATATGAACTCATGTTCTGTTGAAAATGAGTTGGTGCTGATTATTTCAGAGATACATCTCATAGCTACAGCATCTCATACAAATTTCTGGTGTTTTATATCTGAAGATAAATATCCGAATCTAAGGCAAATAGCCCTTCAACTGACGGCAATGTTTGGGTCAACTTACTTGTGCGAGTCTGCATTTTCTGAAATGAAGATAATTAAGTCAAAATACCGCAATCGATCATATGTCATCATGCTTGCGATTAGCACTCAGTGGGTACGTACCATCTTATGATAAGTATGCTGAGGATATGCAGTGCCACGCTTCAACATCCAAAGTCACTCCTTAGTTAAGTTTAACATCATACGAAACTCTTTTGTTTTGTAACAACCAATAAACTGGCAATTTTGAATAACTATGAGTTTTTTCATTGATATTATACCTTACTAACTAAACCTAACTCAAACCTTGACTAAAATAATGTATATTGTGTGGAAAGCTAATATCTATATGTGCAATGGTACACGCTACCTAGGTAGATAGGTAGGGTGTATCGTGTATCTACGACAACCCTGCATCACACATACTTGCAGCCTCTCAGAGTCTATCGTAAGTAATCTAAAAATATTAAGGTAAATCATCAGCAGTTGAAGTTTGAGCACCCTGCTCTAAATCAATATTCAGAATATTTCTGGTGAAGCATGAACGTAGAGGCTAAGATGATTAGTTCAGAGGCTGAATTGTGAAATATCAAGAAAGTAAGATTCTCTCAGAGATACAATGAGTAGCAGAGGAAGAGGTAGATATTGGACTGAATGGTAAAAAGCTAAAAAGACCAGGGGACTGTGAAGGTGGTTACAACTAACAAGAACAAGCAATGAAACCACAAGTTTATTATGTATCTAGTGTTGTTATTTGAATACTTGAAAGATAGTAGTCCCGTTTTAATATAAGTTTCGATAAGCTCAAGAATTGGTTACTTAACAGTTTGTTAATGCAAAAATCTTTGCTTTCTCTAGTCTCATTAGATTAGTCATAAAAATATCACGTAATCTTCTTAATAATAAATTCTTAAAATTACTAATAATTTTAGAAATCATCGTTTTTATGACAAGATAAAGCAGTCTTGAATTATTTGGACGCAAGAATTATGAAAAAATGTCGAAAAAAAAGAATTACTAAAGATATGGAATGAATAAGACAACTCTGCATAATATTTTAGTCTGAAAATATCTCAATAAAGTATGTTTCAGACGATAATAAGACTATTAGTGTGGTATGGAAGTGAAGTATGAGAGCTGAAGTATACAGTGTAGACAGATTTCGACATTTTACTACGAGTGCGAATTTTTGTTTGTCCCGTGAGATATAATAAAACTTTTTTTAATATGATCCATTAACTTTTAATTAAATAATTTATTGAATATATTCTTTCCAATAGAACTTCGTTCTTTCAAATATTCAAATGACCAAAATTTCTATGAAATTTTCTAATTGACATTTGATAGCTTCACAGAATTGTTTCAAATAGTGTGCTCAAGAGACCATATTTTCTCGACGCGGAGCCGTATATTGAACGTTAAATTAAAACAATACGTGACAAAAATAAAATTTCTTAAGTAAAGTTTTATCGGAATTTTTGTTCTCTTTAAGAATCCTATTTAATAATTTCTATATTATTCAATTTCATCGTTTGCAGAGCATAGAACGAATTAATTGTTGAATCAGTTAAGATAATTAATTGGCTTTATACAAATTTTACAAAAAATTGACTGATACCTAAAAGAATACATTGCTGGGACAATGATAAAATTTACTAGAAACAGTAAATAATTATATGGGGCACGCTACACATTAGTGTAGCCTATTCCTCATTCTTTGTGCTCTATCTAATCTGTAATGGATGAATATTTGAAATTTCTAAATAACAAATATTTCGCTCCACTGGCTAACGCCAATTTAGGGCAGCTTTCAAAAATGAAAAATTTTGACACCATTATGTCTATAAGGGAATTAATTTTATCAATAAAGTAAGTTTCGCAATATCCTGTACACTTTTTAGAAGTGAAAAGTTGAAGCGAGTTCACCCTAACTTCATGTATTAGTTAAATTTCCAGGTAAAACCGATATTCAGGAATTGTTCGACTGTCATCGATAACATCCAAACCGCTAATTCGACCTCCCAGAAATTAATTACAATTTCAGTCGCACATGGTAGTTGAATATATAATAAATTTCAACTTGACCCTCGTATTTAGATGTTTTATGAACATGCCCGTACCTGGGCGGTAAAAAGTTTGTGGTGAGCCCATTGTGGTGAAGAAGCGGATCGAAAACAACATAATTTACGAGGGGGATGCTATAGCGCTGCCGACCCACAAAAACTTAATAGCTTATTTATTCAAAACTTGAAAAATTCAAAATGGCCGCCGAAGACCGCAGGTATATACAACCGGTCGCTATGAAACGATGAACGCGCTCTTCTCTCATCGCTAGTGTTAATAGTTGGCCATGCTTTGTGGCAGATAAGCCTATTCAACTGTTACGAGATGATAGCAGGGTCGTATTTAATTCAGAAATATGAGAATATTCTTCAAGATATTGCTGACACAATATTCCAAATCAAAATTAATGGAAAAAGGTCCACTTCTTGAGTTTCATATTGGAAATTCAGGTTGATTTGTTTCAGAACAAATTCTTCCATAGTAAATAACAGTTTAAGAAACTAATTAATGATATTGTTGATCGATTCAGTTCATGGAACTTCATTTTAATATACATAAAAATCAACACTTTTGTCTGATTTTCTCAATGTTTATTGTTAATACATGCGACCCTAACAGTTATGAGAAAGAACGTTCTAGCTATTTACCTGTTTTGAATGTTGAGTAGTGGGAAGTGTATTCATTACAGATTTTCCAAGATTGTTCATAAGAATATTTGCTGATAAGGGGCTGGGTAGGGATCCTATGGGAGTCCTGAGTTTTTGTTTCAAATTAGTAATAATTTTCTGACAAAACTGGTCTCCAAGAGATTGATATATGTATATATATATATATATATATATATATATATATATATATATATATATATATATATATATATATATATATAGTAGGCTAGTAAGATCAATAATTATCTTTCCGAATTCAATTCGACAATCTTCTTTTCAGTGAAATCTCAACATAAGCAAATTACTTTTCAACGCCAAACCAAAGATTAATAAATTCAAACAGCTTGGAATTTACAGAATTGAATGCAATGAATGCCCAACAGCTTACTTAGGTTAAACTCTCCTCATTTAACAAAAACGCAGTTTTCGAGCATATTAACTGTACAAATCACATAATTGCATTAGATTATTCGAAAATTATCCACAAATGTAATAAAAAATGAAATTGAATCCGTTGGAAAGTTTGGAAACAGTCCACTAGAATTCAAGCTTTCCCCAATACTCAACATTCACAACAGGAATAGTTAATTAATTAGGCTCTATCTGCCGTTGCTTGGAATGATTTAACTTTAATAATGTAAATAATTGTGTTGATAAATTCATGAAATATTATATTCCATAAATGATAATCACATTCCCAAAAGGATGTACTCTCATAAGTATTCAATATACTACTCTCATGAAACCATTAAGGTTGTGAAGTTGTTAGGCTTTACCTTTCGTTTCTTGGAATAACAAACTTAACTATTTAAATGTAAATAATTGTATTGATAAATTTATTAATTATATTCCATAATTGATAATCATATTCCCAAAAGCATATGCTCTCATAAGTATTCAATATACTACTTTCATGATATCATCAAGGTTGTGAAGTTGTAGACGAGAGTCCAAAAAATTTAGAAAATTCAATGACTAGCTCGAGCTTAAAATTCAACTTTATTAAAACCGATTTCGAAAGTTACAAACCTTCAACTCCATCTGAAATACCTTATAAGCCAAATACTTTGGTAATGATTACTTCAAGCTTGACTTCAATAATCACACAGTGCATTCTGTCCTGCATCTAAATAATCTTCACTAATTAAATAACTTTCACTTTTCTGTTGATGAGGTGGAGGCAACCCAAAGAAGATTGGATATAAACAAAGGGGCTGGACCTGATCTAATTCCTTTTTCTTTCTCAATTCTTGCTCATCTTCTTTCAGTATACACTATCATTTATAATAAATTGCTGTCATGCATTGTCCCTAGATTCAAGGGGAAAATATCGCCCATAAGTAAACTATCGAAAAATTTTGAATACCTCGTTTACTCTCATCATTTTCGTACCATTAGGTCGCAGATTATACCCGAACAACATGGATTTTATAAAGCAAATCAACTGAAACTAAACTAAATGATTTCGTTAAATTTCTGCAAGATGAATTCGGACAGCAGACTTCAGCAAGAACTTTGATCGAATTAATCTTGATAACCTTATTTGTATTCTTGCTGGGGCCGGCGTGAGTGGCTCAATGCTATGCTGGTTCAAATCCTACCTGACGAGCAGGAGACAGTTTGTCTGTGTCAACGGATATGATTCCGAGCCCTCCTTTATATGAATAATATATCCCGATGTTTGAATAAAAGTAAAATATTTTTATACATTTGACCTTGAGATTTTCATGAAAATTAATCGCCCTCAGAACTGGCTAACTCTGCTTGAATTGGACAGCCTTAATTTGAATCTAACAACGTGTCGAGCAATGTTATATATCCTTGAAAGCAATATCTTGAGATACCTTTACACCTTAAATATTAATCTATTATTATCTACAATCGACACTAAAAGATCTGGGAGTAGTATTTGATTCACAGCTCTTGTTTAGAGGTTATGTAGACTATGTCGTTAATTCTAGTAGCCGAATGTTGGGTTTCCTAAAGAGATATTCTAAAAATTTTAATAACAGAAAATGATTACTAATCCTCTATTTTGTTTATATTTCTGGTAAACTGAACTTGTAAGAGCATTCTCAATTTTGTAACTTTTCAAGTGCCAAACGGATCTTACCCTTAACCGTTTTTTTTGTAATTTTATAGAAGAACACAAATAGTGCCATGAATTCACATATGTTTCGTATGCTTCAACTACTGCAGTACTGATATTGACCGGTACTTTAATTATGAGGTAGTAATGAGAAAATATTGAAATTTATAAATTGAATTAACTTTGTTTCTTCAGTTCTGTTAGTCTTTACCGCTTATTCTGCTTTTGTAGCGCTTGAATATTGCTTGGAGGTTGCAAATTGTAAATTGATAAATAGTTTATGGATTATTTACTACTTTATGTATTTTATACTGTTTCTATTATAATTAAAATGTTTTCGTGTTTTTATAAATATCGATCAGTGAATATTGATACTGCATGTCAATAAATGAATGAATAAATAAATAAATTGATTAATTCATCCAAATAAAGTAATAGTAGCACATTTATATCTCTTATTAAATCAAAATAGAACCAAATGTTTCTGAAATCACAGAATTTCGGTTTCTCAAAAGTTTCACTAGTTCAGGGTTCGAGGATTTCGAAGAAAATACGTCCCTGTACTCGGTCCACCAATCTTTCCTTTCACTGCCCGTTTGATTCCTCTGAACTGGTTTCTTTCCGATCCAGAGGTTGCATGTTTTATAATTTTATACCGACTCAATTTCAACGAATTATTAATGTGTTAATCTGAACGCCTTTATTGGATGCCGCGAATTGGTTTCTTGGAAAATCAGCTATCACGAACCGCAACCGGATCGACCTTGATTCTGGACGAATCAATGATGATGATTTTAAGTGTTCAAAAGGAACGTGAAAATATTCCTGATAAATCACTGTATTTTGTAATGGCCGCAGGAAACTTAAGGTTGATTGTATTCTCTACTAAGAGACTCTTGTAACGGGTCAAGAATTGTAGCCCTAGTAAAAATTACTGTACATTATTATATCGTAAATAGTTTTGAAATAATGAGGAAATTTGATATGGAAAGGAGTCCACAAAATATCTTAGGAGATCTTATAATTGTCAAAATAAAAAATATTCCATTCTTTAGTTTTTTCTGAAGTATTAACTACTAAAACTATCAACTTATGTGAATGGATCAGAAGGGCGGTGGTAAATTAGATCCCTACAGGCACCGACCAGATTGGTTCAGATTTAATTGTAACCAACGACATGTAAATTGACGCTCGAACTTTTCAGAACCAAACCTACCTAATTATCTGCTTGAGAAGGAAATAATGACTATGATGAATGAGATTATGTGCTTTGTCCAATGAATGTAGTTATAGAGGTTTTAAAATTTGTAATTCTTGGAATTGGATAATATGTTGAGATTTTCTAAAGTCCAGAGATATGCAATGGATATCGTATGAAGGTCTAAATAGAACCAATTTTGTATTTACGCCCTCCTATAATAACTGTTTTAAGTAATTATAAAATCAACTTTTTCCCCTATGTTTCAATTCAAATTTGTGCATTAGCATTCTTGCACCTATGAGTAAAAACGAGTGTTAATAATGTGTTAAGGAAAGGAGAAAACACTAGGTGGTGGTCAACAACTATAAATATTCTTGAAATCAAGTGGCCAACGACGGACCTGTGTGAATAAAATATGTAAGTCATTTATTCTTGCATTACCGAAAGTGGCTGCCAATAACTGTGACCAGACATATCGCAGAACATTGCCACTACTTCAAATTACAATCTGTGATAGGCCAAATTGCGATCTGCATGGAAGAGAAAAGCTATTAACGATTTATTCAAGAAGCCAGCCAAAGCAATTCGACGAGCTCTCTAAGATGATATGGCTTCTTCGATTACCAAATCTGATAAAAGTTACATTGAAAAAATTTATATAACGCTGGATAGAAATTACTGGCATCGTTACCAAAAGTATGAAGGAAACCTTTTCTGCGACAAGCTAAATAGATATTCGAACGAGTAGGGTGAGGCCTTTTATGCATATCTAATGAAGAACACAATAATAAAAATTTCGCTTGTAACTTTCGTAGGCTTGGTTCAAAAATATTCAAAAATTCGATTTGACTGAAAATTATCGATAAAAACTGGGGAATTTGGATCATACTTTCGATTGACCTTTGCGATTGAGTTTTTGAATCCACACGAAATTGGAAATAGTTTTGTTTTGATTTTCTGCCAAAATGCCTTTATGATCGAACAGTTCAAAAATGCGCTAATTATTAACACAAAATTTCATCAATGAAAACTCATTTTTCTGCCAAAATATGGGTCGAAACTTCAGCAACACTTATCCGTACCACAAATACTTATGAATCATTCCGTAGAAATCTCAATAATTCATTTTACAGTTGGCATCCTAAAATCAGCAGTACCTTAATGAAGAGTACTAGTGTGAATTGTTTCTCTTCAAGAGTTGTATTATTATGATTAGAACCAAATGGAATTTTTTACTAGGTATACTTTTACTACCAACAAATAAATCAAATTAAGAGATCATCATCGGACACTATGAAAACCAAATGCAAAGTGACATGAAATATATATGAATAGATCGTTAGTTCGATTTGGAAAAACCAAAATGCCATTAGCAACTACTGAAAATGAGTTATTATGTGAATATATCGAAAATTTTTGATTTACATATATCAGTCTGGTCGTTCATTATCTGAAAGTTATTGAAAAGTGTTTTGAAAATTCCAACTGAGCGTTCTATCTTTCAGGACAATTCTCAAATATAAATTTCATTTTTATGAATGTAAATTGATCATGGATTTGAAGAAAATAATCCAATTGTTTAGGTGTACCGTTTAGGCAAATAAACACAACCGAATTTATATAGAATCACTCGGTATTTCACATTTTTCATTGCTTTTAACCATGAATCTTTGACTACTTGTGAAGAATGAAGTTTTTCGTTGTAATAAAACTGGATAGTATGATAAGAAATGTTGAATTGACACCACCTGTTCGCGATATTGTACTCAGTCGTCACTGAGATTTGAAACTGTGAATTTCAAAATTCAAAAAAGCCTATAATCATAATTGAAAATGCCTCTCGTTGGATTGTTTGATGTGCAGAATGGTCGAATAATTACTCTCGTTGAAGAAGGGGTGACAAAGAGGGATATAGCGGTCACAATGGGAGTATCACAGGGGGTGATTTCAAAAACCTAGATCACTTCTGAAGAACAAGACCGCTTTTTGTGCAAATTGCAAGAAGAGGCCCTAGTGCATCGCACCTCATACTCCAAAGGCAATTTCTGTAAGCAACAGGCATCAGTGTATCAGTCGAAACGATACGAATTCGTTCAAAGGGTTTGTACATAAGAAAGCCCGAAAGAGTTCCAGAGCTAACCAGACAACAAAAAATTAACAGACCTAATTGGTGTATCGAGCACCAAAATTGGAATATTGAGAATTGGCGAAATGATCCTTTCTGGGACTGCCGGATTCGGGTTTTAAGGGGTCGTGGAAGACAAGCTAAACTTCGAGCAGCAAGACCAGTTCCGAAATGCCAAGGGGCAGTGTGATGTTTTGGGGTGGCATTATGCTGGAAGGCAAAACAAATTTGTTTCGTTTACTGCGAGTGTAACGGCTAGAAATCACGTGTACCTAGTGCTGGAGCCCATAGTGAGGCTCTGGCGAGGTGCCCACTTTTATGAATGATAATGCTCCTCCGCATACCAGCAACCTCGCGCGACATTATCTTGAAACAGATGGAATCGCTATTTTGGACTGGCCAGCCAGCTCTCCAGATCTAAATTCTTTTGAATATTTATGGGATAATCTCAAAAGGAAAATAAGATCGCCCCAGGATAATCCAAGAACCCCACAACAGCTCATCCAAGCCGCTACAGAAGAGTGGTAAAATAACCCCAGAGGAGGTTGAAAACCCAATTCAAAGCATGCCTAGATGGATCCAGGCTTGTATCAGAGCAAGAGGAGGTAATACAAACTACTGAGGTCGAGAAAACAATTTTCAACTTTTTTAAGACATGCGGGAAGAGTCTCTAATTTATTTTATTTGTTTCTTTCTTAAAATAAACTTTAATTTATTTTCTCTTTCAATTGAAATATCTCAAATAGAATCAATTATAACAATACTTCGAAATTTATAAAATCCCTGAGGTAGTATTCAAAATATCGGGTGATTCCATATAAATTTGGTTGTGTGTAAGTATGTCATCAATGTATCTATATCAAGAATAAATTTTAACAGACAAGTTCGAATTTAGTTCTTTGTTTTGTAAACACTAGAAAGAGGTTTAGTGGAAATCCCATCACAAGACCCCTATGTTACCTTTACATTAATTTGAATATAATTAAGCTGTATGCATAACACTGAAAACATGATGAATTCGCAAGGTATCAAAGGGTTAGTATTAGATAGTTCTATAATATTAGTCTCAAACTCAATCCGATCATATCAAAAGATACGAGTTATGCAGTTCTTTAATTTTTGGGCTATATCAATTGAATTTTTGATTGTATGTTAAGGATTGAAATATATCACATTTATGAATATCATATTCAATTCTTTTTCTAACTTATAATATTAACAAATGAAACAACTGGGCGGATTGTATTCTGATTTTTATGATACAACTGTGGTGTCTGATTTATCTGGTTTGTCATCTTAAGAACATCAGTCCGAACTTCTTCTTTTCTGTGGTTAGATTGTTGATTGTTGTAATGCTATTTTAACGCCCTTTCACAAGCTATTACAATCTGAAAGAGATTTCACTGTTTCATCATGTTTGCGATCGAGAAAATTGAATCCAATAATTGCAAATTAAATGTTCAAATTGTTCTCCATTTACTTTCATACAATAATACAAGCTTAACTAAAATCTATCTCTAACAGACAGAATGTTTAAAGTTATTTGACGACACTCATCAACAAATCGTTGGCGTAGATCGTCCAAATTCTCAGGTTGAGTCCCAAAAATTTCGGACTTGAAATGTCCTACAAGAAGAAGTCGAAAAACTTCATTCAGGTCGAGAAATCACACAGGCTACTCCATAGGACCTCTTCATACAATCCACCGACCAGGATATTGCAAATTGAGGATTTGGCAACTGGTGCGGCGCAATGAGGAGGAGTCTTATTGAAAATGTAATTGTTGTTCAAGGGGATCGTTTTTCAGTTTTCCTGTTATGCAAAATCATTGGAGATAAATTTCGCGGTGAGAATTAACAGTAATTAACAGAGGTTCAATTAGTTGATTTCCTATAATTCCTTCCCAAACGTTTAGCTTTTCCGGATATTGAGTTGGGTTTCTCGAAATAAGTGGAGATTTGTATCGGGTTGTTCTTGATATGCCCGGCCTTAATTCCGCATAAGTCATAACTCTTGACTTCGATTCAAAAAATCATCATTTAATTGATGAATTGAAATTATTTTTTTCCGTTGGAGTTGTATTTATAGAAAATTCTGAAGCGTAAGACTAGACTACTAATTTGTCGTACAGATCCAACACCCTGATAATATTGCATTCTATAAAAAATACAAAAAAAAAATATGATGGAATATTACAGGTGGCAAAAAAACTACATAATGTAAAGTTGTATGAGACCGCTTCGAGTCTAACTTAGTATGGTCTATACTTAACAACAACAACTCAACTCCCAGAAGGAGTAAGTATGAAATTGGAATTGGTGACTCATTACTAAGCGATCTTAATACTCTTTCTAATCACCTCAATGATCATTTACTAAGTATGTCATCAGAAATGCTTCAAAGAATACAACATAGGAAATCAAGGGGTGAGTTGCTGGGCTAACCAATCTATGTTTTTAATTCCTGTTACCGAAACAGAAGTTTTAAACGTTATTCAAAGTGCCAAAACTTCAAATTTCACTGGTGTTGACAATGTCACGATGAATCTACCTAAAGTTGCTACCCTAGTATTGCCAGTTCTAACCCTCTTGATTAATAAATTAATGTTTGAAGGAATATTCACAACCATACTAAAAGAAGCCAGGATTCGAATGATTTTCAAGAAAGGAAATAAAAGACTAACAGAAAATTAGAGGTCCATCTCTTTGTTGCCTGCTCTTTCTATAATATATGAGAGAGTTTCATTCAATAAAATGGAGAAATATAATATTCTCACTAATTCTCAACATGGATTTCATAAAGGTAGATCCACTCAAACAGCCATTATAAATTTCATGAATCAATTATATGAATGGGAATGAAAAATGTGTCGCAATTTTCATGGATCTCATTAAGGCCTTTAATTTAGTTTTACATTGCCTGTTATTAGACAAATTGTACGGTCTTGGTTTCGAGGACCCATTCATAAACTGTTGAGATCCTATCTCTCTGATAGAGTTCAGTTCGTAGATTTGGATGCTTCGAAACTGTTGCCAATATGAAATGTGGTGTCCCTCAGGATCAGTACTGTGCCTGCTTCTATTTTTACTGTTCGTGAACAATATGCCAGATATTTTGAACGGGCTTGGTAGTTTTACCATGTTTACTGATGACAATAAATTACTATTACTGGAACAACAAACAATCAATCAATCGAACAGGTTCAGTCAACGAAGTTCCTAGGCATCACAATCTTTGCTGGTGTCACCACATCAATCAGTTGTGTTGTCTGCTGCTTCCTGCTTGTTATGCTTTGCACATATTGTGTCAACCTATAGGAGGTGTGTCTGTCATATTATCAGGCACATTTTAGATCCAGAATTACGTATGGGATTTTGTTTTGGGGCGGTTCTCATGTCTGTGACATAATATTCAAGTTGCAGAAGAGAACAATTAGAAATATAATGGGAGGTTCTCGTAGAACTTCATGTACAAGTCTCTTCTGAGACTTGGGCTATTACCGTTGGCTTGTATATATATTTTAGAATTATCTAAGTATGTAAAACGTAATTTTAACTTTTTGTGCCACACAGATTTTTCCACTCATATGAAACACGAACATCGGAATTCCTCGCCATACCTCAACACACTTTATCTAGCTATAAGAAGGCACCCAAATATATGGGAGTTACAGTATTTAATGCTATACCCCAACAACTTTTATGATATTTTGGTACAAGGTTGCCTTCGTTCTGAAAACCTGCGAAATTTTAATTTTAATCAGTTCAGGAATGTAGCCTAAGAAATACCCCATGATTCTTTACCTTTCTAAGTAAGGATCATTTGCTGAATTCACATTTTCATTACACTCTATGAAACAGCTGAGAATATCATAGTTTTCCTTGAAATCAAAATTTTCATTGGCGGCCATATTTTTATTAACGAAACTCAAAATGTTATTATAGCTATAGAAATCTGACAGTCAATAATTATTCTAAAGTCGACTATGATAATTTCCTATTATTGTGGCGGAATACATTCTTTATAACGAAAAAGAAGTGTAATGAATTGGTTTAGAAGAAATTAATTGAAAATGAAGAGAATTACCCAAAACACTT
>JABFTP020000117.1:0-82398 GCA_013387265.2 Cryptolaemus montrouzieri | reverse complement strand
AGCAGTTGAGTTCAAGCTTCATCTTGTTCTACGTAGCCAGGATCAAGCTTCTCCTTTTCGCAAGTGTCCAAGTTCAAGTTACAACCTCCATATCTGGTATAGATGTGCAGAAAGCAGCTTCTCAAATTTGACAATTAATATTTTTTGTAGGAATTGAATATTTCTAATTATTCCAGGACACGAAAGTATTCATTAAAATGAAAATCTGCCTTTTATTACAAACATCTAATTGTCACTTGTTGGCTGCACAAGACAAGATGTTAGGTCCATTTCGCCCTTCAATAAGGAATAAGTAAGGTAAGCTCTGTCTGCATATGAAAAGTGCTAAGTTTTGACAATGATGTTAATAAACTTTTTGGGAATTGATATATTAAACATGAGTCTATTTCTTGTTTCAAATCTGTCTTTAGTATTCCTGTTACGGGAACTTGGCCAGTTGTACTTAACTCGCTCCATTTATTATTTGAGCAGCATTTATTCTTTTAACTTCGTGAAGTTAGTCCGAGACTAAGGTCAAACACTACGCAACTCTTGTCTCTGTTATGCATTGAACGTCAGATTATGTAAGCCCAATTATATTTTATATAACAACCTTAAATGTGAAGAACGATTTGAAAAGCCATACACATGTGTTCCTTCAATATATAGATAGTAGTAGATGCTTCAGATATATGCAGGTCGGTCATTTATGCAGTCAATGGGTTTGGAATAAATAGCTGTATTATTGGGGATATTTTACACATTTCCATTGTTTACTTAGCCCGAAATCTAAGTGTCTCACTTTGAGTGTCCTGGCTCAAGCTTCTTTTGGCCTTGAGTGCCTAGGCTCAAGTTTTTCTTTCCTAAGCAGTTAAGTTCAAGCTTCATCTTGTTCTACGTAACCAGGATCAAGCTTCTCCTTTTCGCAAGTGTCCAAGTTCAAGTTACAACCTCCATATCTGGTATAGATGTGCAGAAAGCAGCTTCTCAAATTTGACAATTAATATTTTTTGTAGGAATTGAATATTTCTAATTATTCCAGGACACGAAAGTATTCATTAAAATGAAAATCTGCCGTTTATTACAAACATTTAATTGTCACTTGTTGGCTGCACAAGACGAGATGTTAGGTCCATTTTGCCCTTCAATAAGGAATAAGTAAGGTAAGCTCTGTCTGCATATGAAAAGTGCCAAAATATTAATTAGTATATTTCATTTCAATATATTGCAGTATGCACATTTTTCATTGATACGGAACGATTATTTGTCGACCCCTGATATTATTCTCCTCATTTTATTTTGGGTTATTGTTATTACCATTCAAAACTAACTCACCTCAAAAAATTTTAATCATCTCATTTCATCTGAATATGAAGCTCAATTTGGAAGACAATTTTAATGAACCAAATTTACCTCCGAATATTTAAACAAATCCCATTATCGAAAGCAGATTTTCCCAATGATCAATTATATTCGGAACTTTTTCAGGAAATATGAGAAGAATATTTATTAACATGTTATTTATTATACGAATCACAAATTCAGAATATAATAACTGCTTGATTAATATGGTACATGAAATGCAATATTGTGTTTCAATTATTCTTGCGAAACCATTTATTTGGGTAGAATTTCTGTTCGAAAACTGCCAAATAAAATTGAATACCAAAGTTTGCTGGTTATGTATTAACTGATTTCGATGGAGCCACGCTGCGATACTCTACAGAGAATTTGTCTATTAGACAATGAAGTATTTTGCCTCATTTAGAAAGCAACTTCATTTAAACAGCGAACGTAAAGTTATCAATCAAGGGGGAGGAACAAATACGGTGAACAAATACTTATTGTGATCCGTATACCTTTACCTTTCTGTTAGAACGATCTTCGTTCGTAATAGTGGTAAAACGAGTGGGTTGGATATCACAGCAAACAGGGAGAAAACTACAAATATTTACTCATTTGGCCTCATTAGTTTCGGACACAAAATTACACTTTTCATTTGTAAGGACTCAAGCAAACACTTTTTCCGTAGTTCTTTTATAAGAAAGGTATCCTCTATGAAGAAAATATACAAAGTCCAATCAAGCTTGACATTCACGCTATAATGAGAGATATAAGACAGTAAAGTTTCATTGCAATTTGAAAATTTCTCTCAAAATCTCATGTCGGCGTCTTAGGATACTGGGTCAAATCGCCAAAATTGTTTTTTTTTGTGAATAATGGGGCTTTCTTTTCTTGGACTTATCTAGACTTATAGAAATTGAAGACCATTATATATATAATTTTTTCGTGCCAGTCGGTATATCGTTGAATGCCTTTCTTATGGATCCAAATTATTTTTCTGGCTTGATACTCATTAATATTTCCACTTTTTCTTCGAATGCTGCCTGAGGAATTTTTTGTGAGCTAAGTTTTGGATCCTATCGATTCCTGGTGCTTTTTCGTCATTACATCATCTAGTATCTCTTTGATCTCATTCGTCAAGATATCTTCTACTTACTTTATGCGTTCTCCTATTCCGAATCTCTAGGCTCTCCACCGTCACGCTATCACGTCACGTTATCCATATTGCTGATTTTGTCTCAAATTAGTTCTCTAGTGTTTCTTCAAATAGGCAGGCAATTTTTTATCCTCTATGACTGCCTTTCCATCGTTTTTTAGATGTAGGTAGGTACTGGCTTCTTGCTCATTTTTTCGTTGATATAGATGCCATCTGACGGAGAGTGTATCCATCTTCTATACTGCTTCTTGACCATTTCCTCTTCATTCAGCTGCTTCTTGATTGTTGCTTGAATGTTGCTCTTCTTCGTTGTTCTCTTTGTTGTTTTGCTGGTTGATTTTTTTTACGATATCTTCAACTGCGTCTTTTTTTTCTATTGGTATGGTTTCTTTTATCGTTTCCTGTCTGCAGCATTTTTTAGTATGTTGTGCCAAATCTTATTACATGCTAATCTGGTTTTACTTGCAGTGTTAGTATATCAGGATAGTATTATGATGAATGTTCTGTCTTTATCTACATACATAATATATAGTACATTTTTTGTTGCAACGGTCACGATTGTGCACATTGCTTGTTGCTATGTGTTATTTGTGTTAGGGCTATTTCTACAATGTTTCTTTCACTATTATCATTTTCACTCTCTTCCTACATTGTTTTTTTCTGCAATTTCATTCCTTTTATTCTGCTTCAGTATTCAAGAACGTTCAAAGTGCCTTAAAATTCATCATAGCCAGACATCGAAGACAAACAATATATCACAGATTGAAATTAAATCATTTACTCTTCAGTGGAGTAGCAGGCCTTATCCAGAAACGTTGATATTGACTCACTTTTAAATATATCCGTGAAATTGAAATTTCCCAGAGCTTTTTCAATCTTAAGGAAAAGTAATATTGAATGCTCCCTACCGCAAGTTTAATAACTATGTCAAGTGTGTTTTTTAACTTATTGGATTTGTCATCGATATTTGATGAGCTAGTAAGTATTTTATATATGTTTATATATTTACGATACAGATTCCGGTAACAATGCTTCGGAACGAGTGTAGCATGAACACTTTACACTGTTGAGGTAATCCAAATCATTGGATTTTGTAGGTGGAACACTGTGGAGATGGCCATAGTACGCACGAACAGCTACCACGTCCATCTCATTATACTTGATTCGTCGAATTGAATAAATAGCTGATAACAGTTTTTATTGAACTTATTAATGTGAAATACCATATTGTAAGATAACTATCAAGAGTAAAACCTAACATTCAGATCGGCAGGTTCAATGATTTATTTGTCCCTTTCTTTTACCAATTTTAGCCCTTCATATTTTTTATGTATATTCCTTTCCGAAAATAGAAGAGAGAGTTTAGGTTCAATATTTAGTCCAATATAGAGACAACTACATCAGGCGATTGCGGAAAAACTTGAGTTCGTGTTAGAATTAGAATAATATCAGCACTACGCTCCCCAAAACCCCATGAGAATATGAAGCACAAACTCTACTGGGACACTACGATTGTCACTGATAATGCTGTAGAAAATTATGCACCGGACATGGTATGTTTCGATATAGTAAAAGGACTATTGTTCTCATTGATGTGCATTCCCAGTGAATGAAAACATATCTTGACTTGGAGGTAAGAGCAACTCATGAGCTGAAGAGCATTAATATGGATTATTTGGTTATTGCAGTCAACGGATAGGTGGAGCAATATATCGAAAATGACGAAAGGGTGGGTTTGAATTAATATTCGTCTGAAGTGCTAGAAGCGTAACAATAAAATAAGCTATACTGTTTTAATGAATAGTACTACACCGGCTCATCGACAAATCTACAAAAACATACAACTGAAGGCGTATATTTTATTATTTCAATATTTTAATGTAATCAAAACAATGTAATTTAGAATCGAGAAATATCATCTTCTTATTGAACACTTCAATGTTCATTATTTATGTCGAATGTCAAAGTCATAATGTGATCATGTGATGATTTTACTGATGAGTTACAATATTTGGACCTGATACGTAAAATCTGAAACTGATCACCCAATATGAATGTACCATAGAGTTATGGTAATATCCCATTTTTCATTTCTGTAAGCTCAAGAGTAACATATTTCGGAGTTAGGTGTAATCAGAATAAAAAACCGATATTAGTTTTCTTTTCATTTTCTTAAAGTATAATATCTTAGATATATTTTCTGACAATTAGAAGTGAATTCGATAAATCCTTTTCGAGTTATTCGATAGAGAGCCAAGGGTTCTCAGGCGCTCTGAAACGTTCGATAACAAGTAGCTAGCAGCGCATGCTAGCGACCGGTTTTCGGGTTCTATTGTCATGACTGACTCTCAACTTTGATGTATACAGGTGCTTCAACGAAAACTAAACAGAGGCTATATCTACCAAGACATTCATTTCTGATGAAAACGCAAAAACAGGTCGATTTTTGTTTCAGGGGACATCTTTTGGGGTACAAAACTTGCGTGAAATATCGACCCCTCTTAGGGGTTGATATTTCCCTGAGCAGGGTTGCAATCCTTGAACATTTTGAAGAGGAAAATGCCGACTGATGACTCAAAAGAAAGGTGGTATCTTTGTTTACATCGCCTTGAACGAATTTTCATTTTTAATTGAGAACTGTAAAAGATACAGGGTGAGCAACTGAAAGATAGGGCAGACTACTTGCCTGGGACTATTCAAGTTTCAGTGGGGTAAAATGGAACATATTCATGCTGATCAATGGTAGTTATCATCAAGTACCATCCTCATCTCGAATTTCAACCTCTGGAGCAGAGGTGACAACCCTTAAAAATTTGGAAGAGGGAAGATGGGTTGAGTGATAACTTTAAAGAAAGGTATTATCTTTGTCTGCATTTCTGTGACAGAATTTTAATTTTTGATTGAAAACTGTAGAAGATACAGTGTGAGCCACTGTAAAATAGAGAAGACTATCGCCCCAAGACTATTGGAGTATATAAGCGAAAAACTAGAATAGATTCATTTCAAATCGAAAGCTGTTATCTTCCGAAATCACCCTCATCCCGAATTTCAATCCCTAGAGCAGGGTAATATTTCGATCCAGTGATACCTCAGGGCGATAGATAGTCTCCTCTATTTTCAGTATCTCACTCTTTATCTTCTACAGTTTACAATCAAAATGAAAATTCTCACTCGGATGCAGACAAAGATAATACCTTTCATTCGAGGTATCACTCGACCTATGTACCCTCTACCAAATTTTCAAGGGTGGTCACCCCTGCTCCAGGGGTTGAAATTCGAGATGAGGATGGTACTTGATCAGCACGGATCTGTTTCATTTTACTTCACTGAAACTTGAATAGTCTCAGGAAATAGTCTTCCTATCTTTCAGTTGCTCACCCTGTACCTTTTACAGTTTTCAATTGAAAATGGAAGTTCGTTCAAGGCAATGTAGAAAAAGATACCATCTTTCCTTCGAGTCATCATTCGATCCACCTTCCTATTCAAAATATTAAAGGATTGCAACCCCGCTTAAGATATTTCAGGCAAGTTTTGTACTCCAAAAGATGTCCTCCTTGAAACAAAAATTGACTTGTTTTTGCGTTTTGATCAGAAACGAATATCATGGTAGATATAGCCTCTTTAGTTTTCGTTGAAGAACCCTGTACACACTTATACCTAGCTTAATAAATATCCAACTATATATATATATATATATATATATATATATATATATATATATATATATATATATATATATATATATATATATATATATATACAATTTTCAGGTATAATTAGTGTTGAAAATTATTTGTTTGTTGTTGTATGCTTTTGTTAGTTGCACTGAGCAGTCGATAGTTTTGTGTAAGAATAAATTATTTTCCAAGAAATTTTTAATAGGGCCTGATTCTAAAAATTTCAAGAGAACTTCGGAGTTCTCAAAATTCCTAAATTGCGTTCACAGAAAAGAAAAAATGTATTCAAGCCAAAAACAGAGAAACGTGATGCAAGTGTCGAGAGTACATGTTCTAAAAAATTAAAACAGAACACTGAAGAAGATGTACCCGAAAATATCAGTACAGAATTTTGAATAGTAAATTTCATCACGGTATCCACTGCAATTTCTACTCTTGTTAAGTGTTAAAATGTTATGAAATGTACAATTTCAAACAGCAGGTACACGTGGGCTGAATTCTAAATTGTAGTTACATGTGATAATTGTGGAAATTGATGAATTCCTTCCTGTACGTAGGGAATTCTTATGAAATAAATAGACGCTTTATTTTTATGATGAAGGTACTAGGAATAGGATACGAAGGGTTGTGCAAGTTTTGTAGCCTGATGAACACCGGCTTTTTCAGATAAGAGGACGTATAAAATATTAGTGAATCACGTGTTGGGTTGTAGTAAAACCGTCACAGAAGCCTTGATGAAAAGTGCTGTACCTAAAAGAAAACAAGCAATGACAACCATTAAAAATGAAAATACTAATAATTTGACTGTATCAGGAGATGGAACCTGGCAAAAACGTAGATATACATCATCATTTGGAATTTCTTTAATAATTGGCTATTTCTTTCGAAATATTCTTGATGCAAACATGGAAAGTGCGTATTGTACAAAATGTGAGTATTGGAAAAATGAAATAAATACAATTGAGGCCGCGGAATAGTATAAATCATATGAAATAAGGGTAGTGCTAATCACAAAGGCTTTTCTGGGAAAATGGAGTTGGATGCGATGGTAGAAATATTTCAGCCGTCTGAACCAAAATATGGACTTAAATATGCAAACAACATCGGCTATGGTGATTCGAAAACCTATTCAGGAATTATAAGAGCAGATCTTTCCAAAAATACAACTATGAATAAGAAGGAATGTAAAGGGCATGTTCACAAGCGGATGGGGACTAGATGACTCGATTACATAAACTGAAAACGAAACAAAAAGGTCTTGGTGGTAGAGGTTAGTTTACAGGATAAGTCATAGACAAATGAACTGTGTACTATAGTTTATCAATACGTCGACATTATGATTCAATAAAAGATATGAAATCTGCTATAATGGCCACTTTCATCACTACGGCTCGAGTGATAAAAATCCGAATTATAGTATTCATCCAAAAGGCGAAGATTCTTAGTGCTCTCATCAGCGCGCTGAAGCAAATGCAGAGCTTGCTTCTTATACTCACGGCTATTCTCCTTGCCTCCTGATGTTTTAGAAGCTTTGAAGCCAATTCATGAAGATCTCAGTAATGACAATTTACTTTCGAGACTAGTGTAGAAAATATGCACAAAAACGATAAGCACTAGTTTTACTGTTGCAAAAATTGCTGCATACATAGCTACTGGTATATTCAATGAAGGTACAAAATCATTATCGATCATAATGAATACACTAGGAATTGATAGAGGGCTTAATTATCATCGGTTTGTAGTAAAACCGATACTGCATGCGTGAAAGTGGCAAATAAGCGCGTTGACGACAACACTCGAGAAGGTAGAATGCTACGTAGACAACATCAAATACATATTTTGGAAGCTGCTACAACATCTGAAGAACTATTATATAGCCCAGGAATAGATAACTCGGTGTAACCACTCAAATAGTTTCTATTAATTTAAGTAAATTGACTGTAAAACTTCGAATACATTTTTCTCAAAACTATTTTTTCTGAACTGGTGACCACTAAAGCTCGAAAACCGCTCGATAGCTTTCAATGAAATTTATACAGCTTTTTTGAAACATAAAACACTGGAGCCTGATGGAAGGATTTTTTTCTTTTACTCTCGATATTTTAGAAATAATTAACTGTTGGTTTCTTTCCCATATGGCAAACATTTCCTTGAGACCGCCATTTTAAAATTAAAGAAAAATAAGCTAAACTAATTTTTTGATCTGATAGATTTTAAATGAACCTCCAATAATAAATGATGACTAGCGCAAGGAGCTTCGGTTAAAACTGGCTCAACATAAACAGCCATTACTTTGAAAGTTATTAATGCGTTTGACGTGACAATGTCTTATAATTCGATGCAGACGGCTGCATGCACGAAAAATGACTCATGCGGACTTACTCGCTCTGAGGCGTTCCATTTAAGGCTTGAAGTGCAAGCGAGAGCGCGCGTTTGGCAGCGATCGACATCTGGACCTCTCCTGCTTGAGTGAGCGATGCGTCCGCGTGGACAGTAGCTATACAGTAATACATTCACATGTTTTCGTCATGTATGGAGTGCAGTGAAAAGTGAATGTGGTGTCAATTGACGATATTGGCGGTGATAAAGGTAACGATTCATTCGATATTAAATATATGTTCAGTGATATATTGTCGAATATTCGTGCTTCCATCATTAAAATAAATAGCATCGGTCTGCCAGTGAAGCGATTGTAGGTTATGCTATAATTGAAAAAACTATAGCAATAAGTTATTAGAACTATTTTACGATGAGTAAAAATCAATTGTTTTTACTATTCAATCGAGATAACTATCGATCGTAGCTATGATTTCAAAAATCAAAACAAAATGTTAAAATCTTCCACATATACATAACATTGTATCTGAAATGACAGGTTGGACCAGCCAGCCGTCAAAGGGAACAATTTTCTTCTATATCAAACACATTGAGGCGGGCTTTTTGAAAGCTAGAATTACAACAATTTTAATGATGTTTCCAAATTTTAAAATTTTAAATTTGAGATTTATGAACAATAATTCAATCGCAGTTTATTCCTATAATAAAATTATTCAAAACAATTACTTTTTCCAACGAATTACAATCAAATTTGCAAATATAATTGAGTAACTAATTGAACAACATCTTTAATTCAGTGTACTTGCTGGGAGGAAAAATCGTGAATTAATTGCTCAAAAGCACATTCATACTTGTGAAAACTATATACATTGTAAAAACAATAAATAAAAATTGACATAATTCTATTTATGTGAACAAATAAATGTAACTTGATTTCCATTTACCTCCTTTTCTATATTCATACAAAATATCTCCCAAGCAAATAAAATTAAAATTTATTTTGAAAAATGCAACAATTCCATCAGTATTTTCTTATGACATTGTCACGTTCAACTATCGTCAGTAGACCGACATTACAGACAACCGATTTTTTTCTAAAATTTATGTTAAGTCAAGTCTAAACCTTATTTAACGGTGATTTATTCTTACTATCATGAAATAATATAATTTACAGGCAAAAAAATCATCAAAAATTCCCCTTAAGGAAGTGCTACCGGGATGGGGTCACACACACGATGGAAACACTGAAAGTTAACACAAACACTTTTTATAAACGTAAATTTAAAATGAAATAAAAACACGTGGTTCGTTGGTAAACAACGGCGGTTTGGCAATATGGTGTGGGTAAGGAAAGCCGGCTCGTGGCAACGCGTACTGCAGCCGGTGTTCTGAGACAAAGTGTATTCGTAGAGGTCGTCGAAGAGAAAAATGCACGGATATTTAAACCTCGGTTCAGGTAGGCCCAGAGTACGTTCTGTGCCTCGCCTGGTCGATGGGCCTACTTGGCGGTCTGTGATTGAGAAAGCGTGTTTAACACGGTAACACGCTTATTCGGAGGAGCCTAGAGCGATCTATGGTGAGATACCGTAGTGAATACGGTAACAGAAGAACCGTTTTCATTCAACTTCTTCAGGATTTTTTCTTCCAGACACAGTTAGTGTACCGATTTTTCCAATAACCTCCAATCAATATGAAAAAGCTATATTTTTATGTTTATTATTTGCTCAAATTTTGTTTTCATCTAACCATCTGTTATTTCATATGATTAATACAGCTGAAATACGTTTGGCCTTAATATGGAAGAAACGTTTTGAATTACAATTATAAAAACCATTTCTAGTACCATGTTTATTGTAGCCGCGAAATCTTAAATGTTAAAACGGTCACATTAAATTTCTTGCTAAGTGAAAAGAAGGTGAAATCAAATTATTGGAACTATAAACTGTGATCTGAGTCATAAAATGCAATTTATACATATTTACTATTTCCACACCCTTTTTTCATTAAAATTCTTTACTGACATTAAATTATCATAAAAACTTTTGATTGACATTTTCACTGTTTTCATTTCAGAAGGAAACAGCGAGGAAATTGCGGAGCTTTTCATTAAATGCTATTACAATTCGGATGACTTACCTAATCCTACTGAAGATCAGCAAACGTATAATATAATGAATTCGAATGCGTTATAAATCCAGTAGAGTCAAACAGACTCAAAGAGATAGATAATACCGACCAGAAAAATATTTAAACATTTACGGTTTTCTATTTCCTAACACACCTAGAAAAAAATTTTGTAATTGCTTGTAGATGAGTTAAGGAAGAAAGTCATCTTACAACTGAAGAATACTTAAATGAATACGTATATTTGGATAGTTGCGCGATCTTCAATGTTTTCTTCAAAAGAACAGACAATTTGAGTATAAACCCGTAGAAATATATTTCTAGTGTCATATTAACGAGCAATACTATTTACTGAAATTTTCCGGACGATTCAAAAGATTGAATGCGTGGCACAAATCGGGAATGAGATTAAGAGACACTAAATGTTGTTTTTTTTTTCTTGCGCGATATAAACATTACTTTCTCGTAAATCGCAAATTGTTCTTGAGGCATTAATAAAACCATCCTACGAATTATGACATATAGTTTTCCAAGCAATAATGCATCCTGATCATGAATCCGTACATTCCACCATCCTTCAATCGTTAGATGAACACTAAAGAATTTTCAGAAAATGAAAAAATCAGCTTGCTACATAAAACATATGTGTGACTTCTGCTTTTCGAAGCAATGTTGCACTCTGAACAAGTGTTCATAGTCAAAAAGTATTCTTTTATCTGTGTAAGAGGGCAACGAACATGGCAACTAACGAAAATAGAGTTACGATGTAGAGTGCGATGCTTCGTATTGGCTCCAGGTGAGAGTAGGAAAACGGGCTCGCAGACGTCGTCATCATGCGATCTTAACCTCAGAAGTGGGTGACTTGACTTGGCAAAATTTGCAATTGAATGGAACCGTAAAGTCATAACACAACAACTTTCGAATACATGTATATATATATATATATATATATATATATATATATATATATATATATATATATATATATATATATATATATATATATATATATATATATATATATATATAGAAGAAATTGGGAAGAACATGAAAAGAGCATGAATCAGAAAAAGAATCTGAATGTGAGAAAGAAGAAAAGGAAGAATCTTGTCGGGATTGAAATAGTATAATTGAGGACGGAAATAATGAAGATTTCCTTGCGTACAATAAATTCAGAAAACCAAAGCATTTCAACGAAAAGAGTTTGTTATCTAATCTAATTTTACCTAGGAACAAAGCAGAGTTTTCAGCTTCAGAACTGAAAGAAAGAGATCTCTCAAAGAAAGAAATAGAGCTGAGGGTATATTGCGATCACGAAAATCATCTTCAAAATACTTTGAAATAGATAAAAATTTTATTTTAGTTTACTGCTGCAACGTTGCAGATCTCATAATTGAAGTTACACCAGATATTCACAAACATGATGACTGAAGGTTACTCATAGATGCTTCAGAATATAGATTAAAAAGGAGTTTGATTGCATAATGGCAACAAGAATGGTTCGATCCTAAATCACACATTAAGAATGAAGGACAATTATCGAGTTATCGAAGTTTCTGATGATGATGCCAACCAAAATTTGGAGAATTCTGGTAATTTGAGGTTAGAACAATCATTTGGGCTAGCAATCAGTATTTAAAAAGTATCCTCTTTCATATATTTGCTCACATATAGATGAAACAGAAATACTTTGTAAACACTGATTGCTGTCCCAAATGATTGTTCTACTATCCCAATAGTAGGTTAGATTTCCTCCTGGGTCGAAATGTTATTTAGGAAAAAGTGGTACCCCTTTTCAAGGTTTTCCCGTTGTATATCAAGATTGCTTCAGAGAAGCAGTTGGTCAAGGCACTAAAACCAGAGTCTGCATGCTTTATTTACTTAAAATAGTCCGAAAATTAGTGAAGCAAATTTGAAAGAGTGATAATTCGATGGACCAAAAGTAAGCAAAATGTTAGTCGACGAAGATTTTGTATTGACGATGGCTTAAGTAGAAAAAGCTGCATGGCTAAGTTCGAAGAATATCACTCAAAACTTTTGAGGTAATCATGAAAGCAAAATTATAAGGATCTTGTTGCAAAATTATTCAAAATTTTGGAAAACTTGATCAGTGTCAAATTAGATCTTCTCAATATTCACCTAGAGAGTTTTCCGAAAACATTGGATATTACAGTGAGGAACAAGTGGTTGGATTCCATTATGACATTAAAGTTATTCACATCCAATCTTACCTGGATAACAGAAAAATTACTCTAATTTATAATTTACATTTGAGTAAGTTTATATATCGTGCATTTATTTTTCATTTAATCATATCTAGTCATATGGAGTCTTCGTTTTATTGGAGCTTTTATCTGATGACTGAATAGTAGTGATTTAGGTTTTAAATTCATTATATGCATACGAATCCATTTCGGAAAACATACATAACATGAAGTTACTCAGGGCCTTATATTCTGAAGATACCTCAGCGTTCATTTGAAGACTGAAGGGTGGTGGAGTAATGCTCTTTGTTCAAAGTGCGGCATTGCTTCAAAAAGCATACGTTGCACATGGAGCATATTCATGAGCCGAGTTTCTCATCTCCTGAAATTTCTTCATCGTTAAACTGTAGACTGAAAGGTGATATAGTGATGTTGCACAGCAGGAGTGGATAATTTATTTTTTGCCTGGTGGAATTACAAAAACTCAACATTCTGAGGTTAGCATTATATATTTCATTTAAAAATTAAGCATGCCATCAAATTATTGCGTTCCAACTATAAAATAAAACATCGAAGGCAGTGAATACTACATCATCGGATTCATGAATAGCAAAATCATGACACGAATAAAACTTCACTTTACTTTGAGAACGCAAACTTCTTCTCAGAAAAATCTGGGACTTTAGTGGCAAAGTATCCATTTTTGGAAGCTACCCTTGTGATCAGACATGATGTGAATTATATGAGTTTTTGCATCTTCGTTCTCTATTAAAGCAGTATATAGAAAGTTCTACACCAAAAATCTATGATTTTTCCAAAAACAGATCAAAAACTCATACAGGTGGCTTTAGATGAATAATAAATGATCAAGTTGAGTTTCAAAATTTCAATTACCATTCAAATTCCTTATATATTCATTTATTGTTATGAGTAGTTATAATACGTAATACTTCGGTAGCTTGGAAGATCGACAGATTCATTATTATGATTTTTCAAAATGCAGAAAAACCTGTAGTCTAAGCTTTTGATAAGCATACCACATACTAAAACCTATAGGTACATAGAAATAATTTATGAATAATGAAACATCTTCAAAGCATTTCCCAAACGTAGCATCAAGATCCGTTTTCATTAAAAACGTCTGAAGGTAATGAAACGAAGGCTGATGTTCGGAGGAAGCTAGAGTACGTTCATTCAGAAAAATGATGTATTCTTATTTGAATTTACGAAAGTCGATTGAGTTCAACAGCCTTTGTTGTCATTGCTTTTTCACCATAATAATAATTGACACTTCAGAGAGATTAACGAACCAGCACTGACGTCTATTTTCCTCCAGCTGATCATTATACAAACACAAATATTTGCACGGGATCACAGAGGAATTGCAAACGGTAGTTGTTTTACTAGAAATACAAGAAGCTGTAAAGGCATATTATACAGCAAGAAGAGTTTATATCGCTAAGAACTTACACGAGTGTCACATGGAGGTTTCACGAAAGTTTGTATTGTGCTCATTCCTCTGGAATGCCATATAAAACGAAGGCTTAGACAAGCTTACCTGAGAAGACCACGCCTATGATATATGCCAACGAGTTGGGTCATTTCTTGAGTTCGCTGAGGGTTCCAGAGCGAACTGGGGGACGGTGAACTCGACGATTTTCAAGAGAAAGATCGTCTGAACATTACACATCATAAGACTGAGTTTAGACATGTGCAGGATGAACAGATAAGTCGATATATCGAGTTATCTTGTTCAAATCAGTATCGAAGTAAAATATCTGGGCATCATACAGGAAAACGCCTTTCATGCAAGCATAAGTGAAATATATGCGCCTACAAAGATAGTTGAAGTCAAAGTGCTGTGAGTTTGTTTGATGAACTAGACCGTGTTAGCAGCAGTGGAGCAGATCATCTTTGCAACATTGCAGATAGGCTTGCTCGTGTGAAAGACAACTCTAACTCTAGCAGGACGGACACTAATGTGTGGTAAAGCAATGAAACGCGTATAGAAGCCTAAATTAAATACAAACTCAAAAGATTAGCCTATAGGATGACTCATATTTTAACGGATCGTGGTTCCCTCCATCCTTCAGAAATGACAGATAGCAAAGAAACATGGAAACAAAAATGAGAGACTGAAGATAGTGGCGCCTAGCATTACTTCATAAGAATCGTAAATAAAATAAAGTAGTAAGTGCTACAAGGATATATAATCCAGTTCCCCACCTGCTACCAGCTAAGAATAGCTAAGAATAGGACCTTATTTGGTCCGGTCTTTGGCTGTTCTCTTAGTCATCACAAGTCGGGCTAATATCTAGGCATTTGTCAGCATATTCTCCTAAGCCACTGAAAAATTAATTCTGCATAGTGAAGACCAATGAGTTTCAAAACATCTATATCGACAAGAAAGGCAGGATATTGTTGTCAATCCCATATTTGACCATAGTAAATATCTCGAGATTACTCAAGATATCAATTTTTCACTACATTCCTATAATATGTGAACTTTACTTTTCTAGAGCAGTTGATCTTATCTGCCATATTTACATTTGTAGGGTGAAATTGTTCATAGTTGCTTTATAACTCCTCATAAATAACCGAGAAGTAGTAGCACTATCTAGGGTGGTTGCTTAAATTATATTATACATATGATGACGCGAAAATATTTTCAAACTGTAACAATTCTATGTAACCGTTCAAGTTATTACCATTTTCGCGGAATACTATGTATTCACACAAAATATTCTAGTTTTATCTGCAACTAGAAAATATTGGAATAATTATTAAATAAACTTCCTGAAGACATATTTTTTCGATCCTTGCTTATGCTGTACTCTCAAATGAATGTCTTTCTTGAAATTCAAAAATGCCTGATTCACAAGGCTGGTTTGAATTTTCTTAAAACTTCCTGAAGCATTTTGTTTTCCTTCTACCGAAAACATTCCCTCGCAGCTTCTACTCAAAGTTTCTGAATGAGGAAAGAGGGCTGAGTGATATTATTTTGAAAAAGTGATTTCGTTCTCTGTACGATGACGTTACTATTTACTATCTAAAAATTATGTGATGAACTGAAATCGAAAATTGTTTGAAGAATATTCAAGTTTCCATGAATTCATCTGATCTCCGTTGGAAAATATTCGAGCAAAATCGATTTGAATCGACATAATTTTAGGTACCTACTTGAACATTTGCATACACCGCCATTCTCTCATCAAATAGAATTGAAAATTTTTATGATGAGAAAGGACGTGTGATACTTCATAAGAAATGTTACCTGATCTTCAATATCTGCTCTTCATTGTGCCATTGACTAGACAGTAATTCTGCTCGGACTTCTATGATTCTCATGCAAATCTGTAACGAAATGAATGATTTCATTGGATTTGAGTTCTTCAATCCTGATACATTCCTATCGCAAATGTTCTAAGTATCCTTCCCTACTTCCATGCATTGATACAATCGATATACGAATGAGTGATCAACATTTTGCCGCATTTGTTTTATCTGCTGAGATGCTGTAACAATCCTTTCCTGTAGATGTTCTAACGATTCGGGTGGCGAAACAGAGACATCAGACTTGAGTCCTATAAGTATAGAACCCCGTGATGGTTTGCTAGTCCACCATCGGGCGCCTCCCCAGGTGGCGAATCTGGGAAAGCCTCCCAGATATGGGTGGTACCGGGAGATGAAATATCCGGCGCGGACCAAAATAGCACTGAACAATGGCAGCTGTTTATTCACAACTGACTATGAGCACAGACTACGGAAGTTGAATTGGCTAGAAATCAGATAATAAACGGCATGGTAACCGTCACTGAAGCGGTGTTTGAACAGCGGTACAGAAAGCAACGGAACCTACTGTACTATTATTTCCCCAGCAAAATCTACATCACTTGGCTAGAAATCGAACAATGGCCCTAGTCCCGGGCCCTCCTTAAATGGGGAAGGAGTGCGAAGAATCCTCTAGTTAGCTCTGAGGATGAAAATCGGAACATGAAATGTTCGCAGCATATACAAGCTGGAAAGACACATAAAACGATACAAGAGATGGAAGAAAATGGTTCATCAGTTCTGGGTACTAAAAAATTGAGATGGCCAGAAACTGGAAAATACTATGTAGATCAATATTCAGTAGATTATATTATATATATTATATATTTTCCAGAGTTTCAATGGAGTTGGTTTTATATTGAACACGAATGTTGAAGAGTTCATAATAAATTTCTTGCCTATATCAGACCGGGTGGCACTTTTGCTAATAAACACCAGATCCTTCAAGCTGAATTGAAACCAGGTCTATGCTCCGCACTCTGAACACACAAATGCCGCCGTGGAAGTATTCCATGAAGATGTACAGCTGATCAACCCAAGCATGAATATGTGACAATACCGATGGGAGACTTCAAGGCCGAAGTGGGAGAAGGACAAGACATGGACGTTGTTGGAGAGTTCGGCTTGGATATGAGGAATGATAGACGAGATAGAATGGTCAAATTCTGCCAAGAAAATTACGTAACAGTGATGAACACTAATTTTAATTTGCCTTTTAAACGACACTTTACATGGAAGGCCCCAGGAGATAATCCAAAAAGAATTATACGGAATATTATTGATTATTTCTTAATAAAGAAAGATTTCGTAATAGCATATCATCAGTTGAAACCTATCCAGGGGTAGACGTAGCAAGTAATCATGTCTTCTTGGCAGATGTAATAAACCTTCGCCTAATACCCAATAAACCACAACTCAAAATACAACTAAAGTACGTCAGAAATTACTAGAACCTGAAGTGAATTATCAAGTTGCTCAAGACCTATCTATTCATTTTGGAGATTGCAACAACGGAGAACATGAAACTTATCAGGAAAGATGGGAGAACATCAAACATATCACACAAAACGTCACCAAACACACCTTGAAAGTGTAGGAAATCAGAAGCCGAAGAAGAAATGGATGATAGATAAAATACTCGAAATGATGGAAGTAAGAAGAAAATTGAAGAATAAAGATACTAACAGATAGAAAGAGAAGCACAAGAAAATTCGAAGAGAAACAAGAAAAGCTTAAGAAAAATGGTACACCAAAGAATGCATAAAATTGGAAACTTCTAACAGAAACACGATATTTTTCCTCCACAAGATAATAATAACAACCACTGGCCTTGATTATCGAACCAATATTTCAGTATTAGCTGACTCTGGTAACTTGGTGAGGAGCACAGATGAAAAACTCAGTGCCTGGAAAGATGACGTGAAATAACAAAACATGAAGTGGAAACAGCAATGGCATAAATGAAGAAAAGAAAAGCCAGACGGAATACCGCTAGAACTGCTGAAACTGTTCAATGAAGAAGACATGGATGTAGAGGCTCAAGTCGACCTTTATTTCCTATCCAAGAAACGAGCGGAAATGTGAAGAATACCGAACCATCAGCTTAATGAGTCATACAATGAAATTATTCTTGAAAGTTATACACGAGCGTATATACACAAAATTTCAAATCCGTATCAGTAACACACAGTTTGGATTTAGAAGTGAATTGGGGACAAGACAGGCACTTTTCTCAGTGGAGGTTATAATACACCAATATAGGGACAGAAATTGTGATGTATATGCATGTTTTGTGGATTTTGGGAAAGCTTTTGAAAAGGTTTACTACGATAAGATAATCGATATTCTGAAAAGGACCGGAATAGATAAGAGTGATATCAGAATAATCGAAAACCTGTACTGGAGACAGAAAGCTGCAGTGAGAGTGGAGGATAGACTGACGGATGAGATAAACATTCAACGAGGTTTCCATCAGGGTTGTGCGTTATCACCCTGTTATTCAATGTATCCCCAGAATAACACTTTGCCGATGCATTTTAGGAACTTCAGAAGGTATTTCTATTAATGGAGAGCACATCAACAATATCCAATACGCAGACAGACGACACCATTATTTTGGCAGACACATTTGAGGATATGTAGGCACTATTAGATCAATTGACACAACATGGCAGCGAATACGGTCTCTACTTGGATGCGTTAAACCCAAATATCCAAATTATTAGTGAAAGTAATCGTATCAATCAACAATTAGTCATCAATAACAAGACGATACAGAAAGTAGAGCATGTTACATACATAGGATGCTCATTAAATGATGACTGTAACCATTCAAGAGAAACTCGTCTGAGGATAGAGAAAGAAAAATATGGCTTTCTTAGAATGAAATCCATGTTGAGCAGCAATTCGTTCAGCCTTCAACTAACGAGAAGAATTGTGAGCTGTTAAGTGTATTCGGTACTCCAATATGGTGTTGAGTCTTGGACACTAACGGAGGCAACTTGCAAAAGGGTTGAGGCATTTGAAATGTGGGTGTATTGCCGCATCCTTAAAATCCGGCCATTCTATACCGCTTCTCCTAAATATCGAGTGACCCGGAAATGTTTATATTGCCTAAATAGAACCACACTGCAGCAGCAAAGTGGGACGATGCTTCACCATCTTGATACAAACCGTTATGTTCAGATAAATTTCTCTGACTCAAGAAATTCGAAACAAAGAAATAATATGCTTGTTTAATATTCTTATTCCTGCAAACTTAAAAATCATTATTTGAAAAGTTTGAAATCGAAACTGATCTGACCGTTCGAAAGAAAAAAAAAGAGTTTGAGTATTATACAAGCCGAGTTTGAAAAGTGAAGAGCCATTTGGGAAAATTAGACAATTGAATTAAAACTCTTTTGACACTTCATCAAGATGCAGTCGATAGCTGTATCCAATTATTTCCAGTTTTTCGCATATTTTTCTCGACTTATACGTTAATACTGCCTAAGCAAAACGAAAATTCTTTAACTTAAAATGGCTTAAATCTTACCTCTGGAGAAGATAGATTGATCATGCTCTCTTTATTGTTATCACATAAAACGATTAGCGCGATCGATCTATCTTCTTCAGTTTTATATATATTGTTATGAAATGAAAGTATAAATAATAGTTTAGACGAAATCCGATATACATTTTCTGGTAAGAATGAACTCAGACTCTTCTTTATAATTTACTGATATATTTTGATATTCTTCTATTCTGCTTATTCCACATATTCTTATTATGCAGTTTCCCCATAGGCGCCGACTTTGTTTACATTATATATACAGTTGACATCAGCGTACAGCCCTACTACCTTTCTCTAAGTGCGTTTCACGAAATTTTCAACACCTGTAACTTCTTAGTTAATGAAACTAGAAACCAGTATCCCAGAGCTACATTTTTGATTCCACACTATCAATCCTTATAGTTCACGGCCTATCGCCTTTTGAGGTTCTCTGACTAACACAATCATCAAAATTCTAGGCACTTCAAGTCGACACATACTTTTCAAATTTTGAATTGATTTAGTGTTTATAGAAGACAAAATACTAACGTCACAAAATTTCAATATTTAAATGATATAGTTTTCATCAAATTAGAAAATTAGAAAATTAGAAAACTATTCGTTTCCACTTATTACTGTAACTTCTTAAACCCACGTTTGACACCACCTCTTACCTATGACCTTCCTTATATCAATAAGAAACATATACCAAAAATACAATAACAATAAAGATTAGTATATTATATTAGTATATTATACTGTCGTGTGAGCGCAAAGTCATTTTATTAGTTATAGAAATAAGGATGTCTTATTCTTATAAACTCATTATAAATACTATTTGGTGACCTTTTATATATAAATTTATGGTGTAGTTGATGAAGACGTGTTTTAAAGTAGATTAAAATAACCGACATTGTTTCATTATAGGTTTCTTAATTTTCTGCAGTGGATTGCGTTTTGAGACTTGGTATTTCTTTAAATTTTATGTTTTTGATGTAACTAATTTTATTTGGACATGAGTAGATGTTCTTCTACTCAGATGAGGAGATGGTTATTCATGAGTACATATCGGTATGTATAAATCATAGTCCGGTTTCATGAGTACATATCGGTATGTATAAATCATAATTTCTATAATTTTGGTTGCCCTTTGCGAAAGCTATCAACTGACGAGACGTTGCGTATACAAAACTGTTCCGCTTCAAACTTGAATTAAACATTCAGTGACTAACTGTCGTGAAATAACTTTTCAGGTAACCCTCTATAATCGTATTTTCAAATGATATTACCTTATACAGGGTGCTTCAACGAAAACTAAACAGAGACTATATCTACCAAGATATTCATTTCTGATCAAAACGGAAAGATAGGTCAATGTTGGTTTCATGGGGGACATCTTTTCGGTTACAAAAGTTGCCTGAAATATCAACCCCCTAAGCGGGGGTTGCAATCCTTGTAAATTTTGAAGAGAAAAGATGGGTCAAGTGATGACTCAAAAGAAATGTGGTATCTTTGTCTACATCGCCTTGAACGAATTTCCATTTTTAATTGAAAACTGTAAGAGATACAGGGTGAGCAACTGAAACATAGGGAAGACTATTTCCTTGAGACTATTCAACTTTCAGTGAAGTAAAATGGAACAGATCCATGCTGATAAATGGCAGTCATCATCAAGTACCGTCCTCATCTCGAATTTAAACCCCTAGAGCAGAGGTGACCAGCCTAGAAAAGAGAGGGTAGATGGGTCGAGTGATACCTCGAAAGAAAGGTATTATCTTTGACTGCATCCCTTGAACGAATTTTCATTTTGATTGTGAACTGTAGAAGATACAGAGTGAGCTACTGAAAATTAGAGGAGACTATCTATCGCCCTGAGCTATTCAAGTATTACAGCAAAAAAATGGAACAGATTCATTCCAGATCAAAGGCTGTCATCTTTCGAAACACCACTCACATCTCAAATTTCAACCCCTAGAGCAGGGGTGACCATCCTGTGTTATTTTTGAAGCAGAAAATAGGTCCAATTATAACCTTCTGAGAAAGGATTTTTGTTTGCCTCCACAATGGTGTGCAAGTTTTCGTTCTCCATCAAAATTACTGGGTGAGCAGCTGAAACATTGGAATGATTATGAAGGATTATAAATCTTGAGAAAAAAACGATAAAACGCATCTACTCTCTTTCAAATTTTCAAGGGTGGTCACCCCTGCTCTAGGGGTTGAAATTCAAGATGAGGATGGTACTTGATGATGACTGCCATTGATTAGCATGGATCTGTTCCATTTTACTTCACTGAAACTCGAATAGTCTCAGGAAATAGTTTTCCTATCTTTCAGTTGCTCACCCTGTATCCACTTAATCCATCTTCCTTATTCAAAATGATTAAGGATTGCGTTTTGATCAGAAATGAATATCTTGGTAGTTATGGCCTCTGTTTAGTTTTCGTTGAAAGACCCTGTATACATTTCTATGAGATGAGCTAAAGATGACGGACAATTTTTTTGTCCTTCATCATTTTTCAATTTTGGTATAGGTCAAAGAAAGATTGTCCAATTGAATTTTAGCATTTCCTAAAATATATCGAAAAATCCTATAAAATATGACAACGTTATTTTCAGTCAAATTAATTTATTTTCCGATGAGCTCTACTTCCTCTTAGAATATTTACCTCATGAAACAACAATTTTTCCATTTGAAATTTTAGAATGATTTATGTGTAGAAAGATTCAAACATCAGGGCAGAACGAAATCAGAAACCATTTTTCAATGCAGTGAGTTACGAACCTTATATAAAAGTTATTTATTATTAGTAGACCTCCAATGATATATCAAGATGGCAACGTCAACTTGCACTCACGTAAATGGAAGGTGCTTCTGCAGTTTTCGCAAGTGCGGTAAAAGATTTGCTGTTATTTCTTTGTATCTCATCTCTGAAAAGGATGCATATGCGGAGTTGAAAACTCATATGAATTTTTCGCTAGAAAGTTATGTAATGGACTAGAAATCTGCGATGACGTATTACTCAATATGGTTTTACTGAAATTCCCACAAATATCTCAAAGATATGATTTTCTTTTGAACAAAATTTGAATTTGAACTAACACGTATTGAATATTGATATACTCACGAAAAGTTAATGATGTAATCAGGAATTAAGGAAAGAATAAAGAGTTTTACTGAACAAGCCTTATGTCAGGAAGAAAGACTTCTATGATGCACTAAACTCTTCCGGAAACGACTTTATATTCTTTAAAATGTTTTGAAAGTAATGCTAGTAGTCGTTTTACAATTTCAGTATACAAATACCTTATCTTATTTCGTTCTGATAACTAGCTCCAATATCACGAGTAAAATTCTTTAAAATATTCAGATCTAAAGACTTTTTGATACACTGAAAAGAGTATGGCATGTTCCTGAAATTTTCAAAACAATTGTAGAAAAATTGTTTATGATGGCTATTGTCATTTGACAATGAGTTGCTCGATTGAGATAATATTCCGATAGATTTCTGCCACGGCTATTGCAAATTTTTTATCAAATGAGAACTGTTTCTTTCGAAATATTTGAGAGACTTCCATATTAGAACTGATTGTCAATGTACCTTTATTTCCTCCGAAGGCGGTATCAGGAAGAATTTTAATCATTCAAATCAGATCCTGAGTCTAGCAATATTCATTGTGTTGATTTAAGAATAAATTGAAGACAGGTGTCATATTCTTGGATCTTTCTGCAGTAAATGATTCAGTGTGGAAGGCGTGAAAATAACTATACAAAATTGTTCACTGTAGCAAACTTGTTAAGCAGATCGATAAAATGTTGTCTGACAAAAAAAAATTAAGTTATTTCAAAGGTTAGAGTAGTCTTTCTTACAGAAAAAGTAATAGCTTTTCGCAAGGATCTATTCCCAAATTACTATTATTTAATTAGTATATGAGTGACATTTCAGAAAAATTATCTGATAAGTTCAGCTAGGCCGAAAATATTGCTCTATGTCCCAATAACTTCGAAGCAAATCAAACAAGTTATGTCTACAAAGTAAGACACTCTTCAGTGAGAATTATTATGGTCTAATCCTTGATAAACTGACGTATCTTGTTTTCATGTGAGAAATCATCAAAAGGATGCCTGTAGAAGTTATTTTTCAATGATTCTCACTTGAATCATTTTCATCCAAAAGCCTTTATGTCACACGGAACTCAAAACTAACAAAGCTATCTCCACTTGATAAGCCGAGGTTAGTACTTTTCAAACCTCAGCTCTTGTTCAGTATTTTTTTTCTGTTCGTTTTGTTTTTCGTTTTGGCTAGTTGAATCGTGCTCGTGTGAGTAGAATTCATTCGTAATTGATATGAATATATATGATAAAGATAATCCAGCTTAGGTTTTTTGGACTTTATCTTTCTTATTGCAATGGAGTATTCAGTGTAACCTTTAGCAAAACTTCTCCTCCATTAACATACCACATCAGCTACAAAATATCGCCTTCACCATTAACCAAAACAGTTGCCAATGTTCTGCGAAATAAATGTTGTACTGTCGCTAGTAAACCATTTTGACGTCCACCATTTTTAACTTTCGGCAAAGTCTCCTAGCGATGCCCATCTAAATTCTTCCCAATGACGTTATTAGTGAACTTTCCTTCATCGCGTCTTATAAATATACTGATATTCTCAAAAGTGGACGAAAAATTGATTCCATGGTCATCATCATCCGTGCTTAAATACGCAGCTTCTGCTTGTTTTCGAACCAGCATCATTACTCCTGTACAGGGTATCCAAAGTTGAGAAGCCTATTTGTCGTTTATGTAGAACTAATAACGCTATCATTCTGCAATTTGGGTAGTTGATTCAGCTGGTCCGAAACATTCTTGTAAAATATTTTCACCTTAATAACACTTCCGGTTATATCATTGGATACCATCTTGGTTATTCAATATAAAAGATCCTATATACTGCTGACTGGTTCAATTACACTCGTTATTCCAATAACAAAACACCTAACACTTAAGTCTAGCTTGTTTCGTTCATGAAATATCCTAGTTTTACCTACTTGAAAATGATTAATTTTTCCTGTTTGAAAAAATGGATATATATAGGTTTTTGCAAAGAAGAAACCATGCGGAACATAACTCATTTCCCACTGAATCTCAGTCAGCATACAGAGTGTTCTTTTTCTGCCTCACACGAAGAAACATCGAACTACGTTGTTTCAAATCGTAACCCTAATTTTCTCTCAATTCATTAAATTCGCCGTATAAAATTGAAAGAAGTTTCCCATACATATCCTGTAGCTGAGATTTTAAGTTTTCAAGTTATACAGAAAAACGAATTTTACGTACATACCTAAAGTTGGCAAAGGGTGCTTAGATTTCTGCGTCGTCCATAAACAGTTTCAAGAGCATTAACAAATCCATCGAGTTGATACCAACAACTACTTGATTCAGCTACTGATAAAGTGTCAACGAAGTCCCTTACTACCGTCTTCAAAACCTTTATATAAAGTTCACCATTTAAGTTTTCATCATACTTTAAATACGAAAATCTGATGTCCTTCAAAAGTGCAAACACATTAAAACTAAATTTATTGGAGGATTTGTTTCCTCTAATATGGGGATTTCATTTGGCCCAAATAAATGTTTTTCCTCATTACATAATTCGGCCTAATCCGTCCAGATAATAAAATTCGAAAATCGGGATCGTCTTGTGATCTGGGAAGAAGGATTTCACACAGTTCTCTTCAAAGCTGTGGATCGGCAGATTGTAGGGTTTGGATCAATGAAAATTTGTAAGGGGAAAGTTTATGTTTTCTTTTTTAAATTGTGTGAATACTACTTTAAGGTAAATTCAGATCATGCTCTGCTATTGCCAATTATGCACGTCGATTAACATCAAAATAAGCTGAAACGGCAATTTTATTGTTTTCATTGTTGACTACAGGCAATAAAATTAATGTCTTGTTCTGTTTTAGCTGTCATAGGGGGCAGATTTGGATATAACTCGTTAAATTCATACATTTTCTACTTACATTCCGTCCCTCATCTCCATGGATCAAAAATAAATCAAGACTTTGCTCATTTATGTAGCTAGCCATTCTGTTCGCATTCATTCGACTGACAGTTGAAACAATAATATGTTGTTATCTTTGCTCAGAAGCCAATTTATGCTATGGGATATGTCTATGAACGTGCAGAAATCTAAGCCTCCATAAGTACGTCAAATTCGGTTTTCGCCGTAACTTGAAAACTGGAAATTTTAGGTACAGGTTATGTATTGGCAACTTCATTCACTTTTTGCGGCGAATCTGGTGAATTGAAAAACAACATAGGTTACAATTTGAAAAACGTAGTTTCGGATGTTTCTTCGTTTCGAAATATTAGGCGGAAAAAAAGCCTACTCTATAAGCTAACTGATATTCAGTTGAATATGAGTTATATCTTGCATGGTTTTTGTTTGCAAAATTTCTTTTATCATTTTGGAAGCTCACGCCGTTCTCGAGTTATATCAGTTTTTTCAAAAAGCAAAAATTTATAATTTTCAAGCAAAAATTACGATATTTCATGAATGAAACAAGCTAGACTGATGTGTTAGGTGTTATTATGATTAGAATAACAAGTGTAATCGAACCAGTTATCAATATAGAGAGTGTTCCATACTAAATAACAAAGCTGGTAAGCGCTTCCAGTATAACCAGAAATGCCATTTAGGTGAAAATATTTTAGACTAGATTAACGGATCACCAAAATCAAATACCAAAATTTCAGAACGATAGCATTATTAGTTCTCCATAAACGATTTATAGGCCACTCAACTTGGGATACGTTGTATAGGAGTAATGACGCTGATGTTCTTCGTTGAGTATTTTAATCATGCGCTTCTTCCAGGAATTGTGAGTATATTGTTTTCATAGAAAGTAGTACTCTATTCGTTTCTCATAATTTTGTGTTGGTACTAAATCCATTTGAGCTTTATTTTTAATTTCAGCAATATCACTAGACTACAATGGTTTTGTTGCCCTAGATATGAAAATGATTTTGGGTCTTTTATGCACTCAATTAGTGAAACCATCAATGATTTTGTAGGATTTGCTCTGATTTCTTTTTAAATCTTTATTTTCATTTTACATAACAAAAATCGTAAAACAAGAAACAAAATAACAGATATATTTATAATGTCAGTTATGTTTTGAGAAATTCGGATACATCGAAGTAAATAAAGAGGAAAATGTCGAAAATATATTTCATATTTCCATAAAACGCCTTTTATGAGCTTTTCTTCTATAATTTTTCAGGGGACAATCTCTTTTCAAAGACCAGCAGTAATCTGCCATCATGTGACAATCCCATCGACTTTGATACCTTTCTTCCATCACTTTTAGATCTTGATGAAACCGCTCTCCATGTTCCTCACTATAATTTCCTTAATTATCCGGAAATTTATCTAGATGATTGCGGAGATAGTGTAACTTAATACTCAATCCAATCACACAAAATTAATAAAAATAAAATAGGTGAAGGAAATAAATCTGTTGATGAAAACTCAGCGGCGGCTCTTTTTTGTATGACGTTTATAGGTAGAACCGACAGAAACGTCAACAATAAAACCATATTAAATCATAGCAGTTTCATCAATAAATAAACTAATTCGAATTACAGAAACCACTCAATTGAAGAATATCATAAATTTAACCAAAACTCCAAAATCTTACATTGATCTAATCAAAACGTTGATATTAAATTTTGAGAATCAATAGATATGAACTTTCTAACATATTATGAATTATATAGGTAGATTTTGTCAATAAATCCTCCTAAACCTGATTGATTTTAGTTGAGTGGTTCGGTTAATAGATATGTGAATTGTTAGTCCGTAGTTGTGGATTGTATATGAATTTGCCTTTGTTTAGATGTATTTTGTATTTGTTTGATGAAGGTGCCGAGATTAGAATAGGAATATAGTAAATAAGTGTTAATCAAATTTTCTCCCATTCATCATTGTAAGAATTAGCTCTTTATGATAAAAATGAAAAATATTGGAGCTTTTGAAAAATAAACTGGGAAAAATAATTGGTTATAGTAACCCCCAATATCAAAATCATTTGTGTCAGAAACAGAAGTGAAAAAAAATTAGGAAATTATTACCATATTTTAAAATCGATATGTATCGTCAAAGATTCAGAATATCTTGCTCACGTTCAGTCGATTCAACATGAAAAAAGTGTTATGCTTTCAGGAAAGTGTTCCCAGTAATGAATATTTTTCCCAAAGGGTATTTTCAGTCGACGCAATCCTTCCGTCATACGTCACAATCGGATTGGTTCTCACTCAAACATTCCGCAGAGGTGAAATAAAAGGGTTTCACGTTTCAATAATTTAAACCGACTATAAAGATACTCACGTCAACGTGCACTCCCGTAAATGGAAATATTTTAGTGCTTGGAAACTCCTTCGGTGTGTATCTGTAGAATTCGTGGTGACCTCGATACCACTTGACGGTATAAAGAGGCGCATCTTCGAGATTGTATTCGCAGCTTAATACGGAGGTTGCTCCCAGTTGCACGACGCGTGGCTCTATCTGCAGAACCACATCTTTGAGTGACTGCGAGACTGAAATGAGAAGGAGCATGTGAATTATTTATGACTGCTAGAAGAGGAATGAGACATGAATTTGTTTCGGGTATATATTTTATTCTATACGTCAGAAATAATCTCTCAGCTTGCAGAAGTAATTTTATGCTTAGTATTAAGCTAGGATTTGAACACACATTTTCTTGCACTACAGAGAAATTAATTCAATTTATTCATATCGAATTAAATTCATGATTTCTAATTATACTAATCAAAAAGAATGTTGAGACACCAAAACAACCTTACAATTTAGTTAATATAAGAGTTTTAACTCTCTTCTATTATAATTTCGAAGGGCATCTTATTTCTATTACGTGAAAGACCTTGACTCGCAGAAGATTCCATGAGGTTGCTCAAGCATCACACTTATAACTAGCAATAAATGATTATTCCAATAGAAGTCACTTCCTAAACTCAATTAGGTCAGTAATTGGAAATAAGAGAACACCACATCACAAAAGTATTATTCGCAAAAACTCTAGGAACGGTAATCAAGGTGTTAACAGATTAGCAGTCAAATAACTTGAAAAAACGATTTTTCATTAAAATAGATAAAATAGAAATGGAAATAATTTAATAATCACAGTTAATGTAAATAAGTACATACCAATTCACAGTTAAAGACAATATGTCAAAACAAAATATTCACCGCCTTGGTTTATGCATTCTGCACCAATCAAAATATCCCTCTACATTGAAAGGTGCGCATTCCATTATATAACTGTAGATCCTCTCCGAAAAAGCTTACACCCTTTAAGTCCCTGCAGCACAGATGGAAAGTCATTATTGTTTCAAACACATGAACTGTGTGTTTTTTTTTTTATGTGAGAGTAAGAGAGCAACGAGACAGGTGATATCTTCGTGTTGTTCATATTTTTGAAAGCTGTAAAATAATCACAGTACTTGTGAAAAAAAATCAAACATCTATATATATAAAGGCCTGGAAGAGTTGAAATATTACTAGATTTGAAATGACCACGACGTGTGGGTACATATTTTAGATTCAAGATACTTCTCAATGCCACTTTCTGATGTATAAAAATTCTTTTTGCATGGGTGCTATTTCCCCAGAAAATGACACCATATGAAAGGAGAGACTGATAGTTAGCACAATATACAATCCTCAGGATGTCACAGCGAATTCTATATTTGAGCTATGTTCAAGCTGTAGAAAACTGTACTCAATCTTTTGCTTAAGGCTTTTATGTGCTGCTCCCATTTCATATTCGAATCAATATGAACACCTAGAAATTTGGTAGAATGTTACTAAAGACTATACATTCCGTCTTTCCCATATTCAGTACTAAGTTATTATTATTACACCAATCCCCAGTCTTCTCTAATGCATCCCTACTAACCCAACAATAATTTTTATTTCACCATCAGGTTCGAATCATCAGCATAGAAGTAACTCTCAATAAGTGAAACCTCACCATATACATTTATATAGACCACAAGAGCAGAGGGTCCAACACATTCCCCTGCGGTACTCCCATCCCAACAATTTCCTTCACTTGACACAAACAGTTGTAGATCAAAGTCCATAACAACCATCTGTTTCCGATTATCAAAGTAGTTTTGATTAATTGAAGTTGTTCATCTATTTATTAATTACCAGTATTTCTAGCTTTCTAAGTAAATTATCGTGGCTTACATAGTCAAATGTCTTCGAAGGATCTGAGAAAAGGCAACGAGGTATCTCCCCGCTATCAAGAGACCCCAAAATCATTTGTGTGAGCTCGTGTATTGCAGTTTTAATGTTGCGATTTTCAGTAGAACCATATTTACTAAGAATCTTGAATTTACGGAAAAAATGTGACAGACGAGAAGCCAGGACCTTCTCTCAAATTTTAGAAGAGAGCAAACTGATGGAATGATAGCTACCCAGGTGATTAATATCCCCCCTCTTATACAGTGGTTTAACCATTGCTACCTTCAAGTTTTTGGAAATATTCCCTCTATAAACGCCCTGCTTATGATATACTGTAGAGGTCTCACTATTGACCTAATTGATTTTTTGATTAAATTCATAGGAATTCTGTCAAATGCTGAAGTTCCTCCAAAGCAGTTATAATGTCAACTTCTGTGATCTCAAACATGTAGAATGATTTCTCAGAACACCTCAGTTTACTTTGTTTGTAGTGATAGAGGAAGCAACATTTATAAAATACTCATTAAAATCATCAACAACTTTTTGGGATTCCTTCAGGAAAATGTTTTCAAACATTTTTGCTCTTTGCAGATAGACTATTGATTATTTGCCAAGTTGTTTTAGATTTATTAGACGAATTCTTGAATTTTTCACCATAAAATGTTTGCTTCATTTTGACAATTGCTATGTCATATTTCTTTTAGCTTGTGAATATAAATCAAAATATGATATACTTGATATTATATACAATTTATTGAAGTTATCTTTCAGATTAACCACGTCATGTATGTTTTTAAAGGCTTTAGTATCGAGAAGAGTCCTTTTTTAATTATAGGCAAGAATTCTCCAAAAGCTGTATTGAAACGCACCGAGAAAGCATTCCACATTTCATCAACTTTATTAGAGGAAAATTCATATATGTCACTCCAGTTTATTGTTCGGAGTTTTTCAGTGAAAGCATTTACTGCATGCTTATTATATTCTCTCACCTGAAGTATCTTATGTGTTTTAGGTTTAGATATAACAAATTTAGTATTGAAAACCAGAGCACTATGATCTGATATATGACTGTGTATTACTGAGCACTAACCACCCTTCATGTTGGTAAAAAAGTTGTCAAGGCAGGTTTTGCTAGTTGCTGTCACTCTTGTTGGTTCGCGATTCATTATCCTTTCTTCGAAACGTTCAAGTATGAGCAGAAGGTTCTGTGTTTCCTTGCTATTTTGATCAAGCAGATCAATGTTGAAATCACTTGCTATGTCAAAATCTTTCTTTTACCCACAAAGCTACTCGAGTATCAGAGCAAGCTTCTCACATAAAAGGCCTATAAATGCAAATTATTACAATTTTATAATCACCTGAATGACAAAACTCATGCGCTGAACATTCAGTTACATTTTTACACTTTTAAAATTATCATTTCGTTGCAATTTAGTCCTTTTCTAGCAAAGATCGCACTTCCTCCATGATGACCAGCTTCACGCCTGAAGTAGGAATCAATCTCATAGCCAACGAGTATCTGGCGAACTATCTATGAATGACTTTGCCAATATTCTGTCACAGCCACAATGTCCGCTTTATGATCCATGATAAGTGCATCCATTCTGTTGATGAACTACCACATTTTTCGTTCACATTCAGGAAACCTAAGTTATTTTCCGGTGCTGTTCCAAACTTTCTTGGTCTGCGCTGACTGTTGTCCTTTCGATTGTGTTAACTCATCGAATAGTCTGAGTTATTTGAAGCTGTGTGCTCCTTGATTTCCTTATAATTATGTTGTTGCCCCGAGAAATTATTAACTTTTTTCTGATGTGCCAAGGTATCTAACTGGTCCGCGTCCTTGAGTTCTTGGTTAGCTGTTTATTATTATTGTGTGAACGGATAAGTTCAACTTTTTTGCAGGAGTATTTTCTTAGATATCTCGTGTTCTTTGAACTGTTTTCTAATAGTATTTGATATTTTTCTTGCGATTCTTTCAGCAATTCTTTTAATAGTAATTTTCCAGACTGACCTATTCAGATTAGTGCTCGATCTCGGAAAACTAGGCTTCTTGACCGATTAGAATATCATTCAGGTTTCCTTCGAATTTTTCGCAACACACTGTCCTGGAATCATTCAGGACCCGAATTTGAGGAAAATATCTTTCCACACACGATGAATGAAATATATTTCCGCATTTTACGCACACGATATTATTTACATTTACATTTAAAAGACTTTTCCTCGGAGCTAGGCAAGGAGCCGTCATCATCGCCCGCCATTTTGACTATAATATATAGTATTCTGTATCCAATGCAGCTTTATTCTGGAGTTTGTCGTTATTTAAGGAAGCCAAATCAATCGAACTATTCGCGTTCTAACAAAATTTTCATTTAATTCAATCTCGAATTAATTTGGTGGGCCATCTGTTGGTTTGAATGAATATTTACGATGAACAAACTTTGTCATTCAAAAAAAATTCTACTGCTAATATGTATGTCCAAACAAACATGCATATGGTCCAGAAATTAGCTTTCCTGACTAAGAATATTCGCTTAATATGCTTAATGTTCGCGGCTATCCTTTTTAGTTTATTCATATTCCTCAATATCATCTGGATTAACTAACAAATTGTCAATAACATCAATCTTTTACTGTTGCGCGATTGCTGAAATTGGTAGTATACCAAATGATAATTCAATAAATTGAAATAATTATTGTGTGTTGAGATTACCTAACCTCTGAATAAAATTTGTCAATAAGGATATCAATCATATTCTTTTGCAAAGATCATGTACAGTATTGACTTTATATAGTTGAAGGAAGCGCTATGAATGAAATATAGTGTTATGATTCTCCTGCTTTTCCTTTAGGTAAAGGTGGTCGCTCCATTAACATAAGGGTAAAAGATCGTAAAATATCAGTAAACTTACTATTTGTTCATCTAAACATTTTATAATCTGAAATTAGTTCTAACATTTTTGATTTTTCAATTGATTATTTGAAAGCATTTCAAGGTTTGAGTCTATCTGCGAATAAGCATAGTTGATTCTCAAATGCTCGTAGAAGTTTTGGCAGAAGTAAATTGAACAAAGCGCAATACAAATCTACTCTTTGAATATTGCTGGTTTTCTCCACACATTGATAATGACGTTTATTATGAAATACATTACAAACGTGGCAGTTCAGACGAACTGTTATTCTGGACGTCGAATTCCTACATCTCAATAAAAATGCTTTAAGGAGCGGCTAAAATGGTTGGAATGTTTCCAAGAATTGTTATTTCTCTCACAAATGCATCTATTTACCAATTACTAAATATACTCGTAAATCTTGAATAACGAAACAAATGTTATTTCAAATTCGATTGTATCAAGTTTATTTCACGAACTGCTGGAACATGGAAAGATGAAAAACTTATATTTATACAGAAAAAAACATAATGGTTCCATGCTAATACCTGCCTAATACACAATTGGCTTCAATTAAATCTACCAATAGAAAAGCTTTATTTCTGAATTATGAAACAATATCAGAACCTAAACGTGTGAACTGTATCATTTCTCTCTTATTTGGTAATCCTGTTTCCATGTGTTTAATTTGAGAACATATTGATACCACAAGGCATCCGGTTTTAAATTAAATTTGCAATTAGCGTTGTCAAGGTCACGTGAAATACACTTCAATTTTTTTAAATGGAACCCCTTTCTTTTTCATTACACATTTATGCAGGCTTCTTCGAGAGCTTTTCAAAATACTATAATGAAATAGTTTTTCGTTAAGTATTTTTTAAGTTATTAAGCTTGAAAGTTACAGTACTGCCGGCATTAGCAGTATCCAAAATGTACCACGTGGAGGTTGCACGGTCGGATACACACAAAGGTGTGTGAAGAAGATAATATTGAGTACTATATGACACTAAATTTTTGCTTCAAAGTTTTCATTGTTAACGAAATGGCAGCTAAAAAAGCGGAAGACTACTTACTTCTGTGATTAGTTTGTTGAGTGCTGAAAACGGGCATGGTATATAGCTAGCTTATATTGAATTTACCTCGAGGTATGCAATGTTCCTATATATTTCTTGATTTATTGTTAGAAAAATCAGACAAACCATGTGTTTTAATTCACCTTAGTCTATCGTGAATTTTCAGGACCCATGAAGCTGTGCCAAAGCGATTGTAAATTAATAGAAGGATTGAAATAAATTATTTCGTGGAAGAAAGGGTAGACATGATAAGATTATTTTCTAAAAGTAACGACTCTGCGCGATTAACAGCAGCTTTATTTGACGAACCATATCCTGAAAAAAATGTATCCGCTGCTTACGTTGTGCAACTGGTTGCTGAATTTGACGCTATTGGTTCAGTCGGCAAAAAAGAGGATGTATAAAGGAGACGAAGCGAGGAAATGGCTATCTTAGGTCACGTAGCGATTGATCCGACTCTTAGTACTAAAAATTGTCCAATGTTTCTGGTGCTTCAGACACAACAATCATGAGAATTTTGAGAAAACATAAGTTTCATCCTTTCAAGAAACGAGTGGTCCAGGAACTGAACGAGGATGATTTTGATCGCCGATTTTTTTTTCGGCTAACTGTTCATTTTACCTTAACGGCACTGTAAACAGGCATAACTGTCGGTACTGGTCAAATGAAAATCCATGATTATTCTGAGAAAAGTATACTAAGCATCCCCAAAAGTTAAATGTTTGGGAGGGTATTAATGGAATCCCATCATTGGCCCTTTTTTCATACCCGGTAATATCACTGGCCAAATTTATTTAGAACTATTACAGAACGTAATTATCAAGCATCGTGCAAGTATTGGAGAATGAAGGAGACCATTTTTCAACAAGATGGCGCGCCCTCTCATTGTGTTCAACCTGTGCATCAATTCTTAGATGTACATTTTTCTTAGGCCAGGACTGGAAGAAGAGGACTTATTTAGTGGCCACCCAGTCTTTCACTTTTTAAGCTGCCATTTCGTAAACGATAAAAACTTTGAAGCAAAAAGTTAGGATCAGATAGTACACAACAAGGTCTTCAAAATGAGGTACCACAACATCCCTCATCCCTATTCAAAATCTGATTGTTGTGTTCACCCCGGTAGGCGACTGAAGTTACGAGGATGAAGAAATCGGAAAAGTTGTTGCCCCTCGAATGGAAAATCGACAGGTCCGAGCGATTCTCCATATTTTCATTTTAAAACCGGAAAATCGAGGTGTTAAGTTTTCGTTGGATCACCCTGAATATATATATATATATATATATATATATATATATATATATATATATATATATATATATATATATATATATATATATATAACATTTAAGGTTATCCTAATATATAATTACTCCAGGATATGTTTTGATTATAATCATTGCCTGGCAATAGTATTAATTACCGGGTGGTGGATTTATATTTTTCATGAAATCAGTTTGATTGCATGAACAGATATATAGGCAACTCGTCAGGTAAAACCCCTATATATATATATATATATATATATATATATATATATATATATATAGGAGTAACTTGATTTTAATTGCTGCTATCCCAAGAATAAAATATATATATATATATATATATATATATATATATATATATATATATATATATATATATATATATATATATATATATATATATATATATATATATATATATATATATATATATATATATATATATATATATATATATATATATATATATATATATATATATATATATATATCAAGGAGGAAAAAAAAAAAATATATATATAGGGGTTTTACCCCGACGAGTTGCCCATATATCTGTTCATGCAATCAAACTGATTTCATGAAAAAATATAAATCCACCACCCGGTAATTAATACCATTGCCAGGCAATGATTATAATCAAAACATATCCTGGAGTAATTATATATTAGGATAACGTTAAATGTTATGAGAATATATCAATCTACCAGAATATATACATACTATAGCATCATCAGACAATGATATCAATGTACCAACGAGTAGTGTCAGAGGCTTTCTCCCCGGAAAAATCCAGTGTACGGACCTTAGTCAAGTAACACTGAATGTTACTCATTAATAGTTTCCTTTGTGTGAAGTGGTGAACGATCGAATAGAATACTGCTCTGAATATAAATATGACAAAATTGTCAGTTAATTATATTACATTTATATAAACAAATAAATAAAATATGAAATGAGATTCTGAGCAGTATAAACTAAAGAAAAACCTATGACTCTACCTCATTATTATTTTCGGAAAGAAACCTACGAAGAATATTACAAGATTTGATGACTGTTATCTTTTGTAACTGTTCAAACAAATTTTCTTCAGACCCAAAATCTCAATACTTTTGTGAAGATTTCTAGGAATAACGCCTGTTGTAGAAATAATAATCGGTAGAATAAATATTTTCTTCATTTTCCACATTTTTTAATCTCGTCGCCAAGCATCATATATTTAGAAATTTTTCATTGTATTTATTTTGTATATTATGTGTGTCAGGTATAGCAATATCAATTATATATGTTATTTGATTCTGTTTATCAATAAGAACGATATCTGGTCTATTGTGTTTTACAGCTCTGTTGCACAGAATTGTTTTATCAAAATAAAGTTTATATTTGTCATTTTCACAAATAATCTCAGGTTCATATTTGTAAAATTTTTTCTTTTGGGAATTAGGTCATGTTTAATTCCTAGATTGAAGTGAATAATATTAGCGACGGCATTATGTCTTTCTAAATAATCTGTTGAAGCAAGGACTGAGCAAGATGATAATATATGAAAACTGTTTCTGAAGAACAGAAACATCTACGGCAAGAATCATCTATATTTTGTTTGATGATATGTTTTCTATAATTCCTTGTAAAAACAACCTGGTCCTGGATCGCAATTGCCAAGCCTTCTGTTTCAGCAAACAATTCTCCAGATACTAACCATTTATTCGATGCAATTTCATCAATATAATCATTTTCAATTCTTTAAGGTGCTTTCCGTGTAATTCCTTCTGCATCCAACTTTCTATTTTAGAATTATCATCAAATATATCGAAATCTACCTTTTGCATTGTCAAGTTCAGAGGTGTAAGATTATAATCTGAAGCAACAACAATATCATGTAATTTAGACGTTCTCTGTTTATCATGAAAATGGGAACGTAGATGAAAAATCTGTTTACTATGAAGATTATTCAAATCAATTAATCCACGACCATATATATATATATATATATATATATATATATATATATATATATATAAAACCGACCAAGGAGGAAAAAAAACAAATATATATATATATTTATATATATATATATATATATATATATATTGTCACCAAGGTGACAATTAATCCATAAATGAACATCACTGCTAAAATTTTGAATTTTGAAAAGTTTTAGATATTCAAATTAGTTATATTTTTCAGATAAGTATTTTTAAGTTATTAAAAGTAAGTACATAAAATTTCCTACCTTTATTGATTCATTTTTCAGGAAAACGTTTTATGAAATATATTATTGACAACTGTCAAATTTTCGAATTCAAAAAATGAATACTTCATATGAATATGAATCTGATGATGAATATAATCCACCAAAATATCCTTGCGATTCAAATAATAGATATTTCTTGGAGAAGAACTTCAAAATCTGCACTCAAGATCGTTTAGATGCAGGACCATCAGATTCTCAAACTTTCATATCATCTGATTCAGGTAACGTTGCAAAGAAAATTATTTCTGGGCCGTTAATCATGAATATGATGATAAGGTAAACAACTTAAATGAAGGTAGGAATAATATTTTAAAACTATACATTCATATCAAACACGAAGTAAATCTAAGGGTTCTGACATTTCTACTTTTTCTGTCTATTCTTCAAACAACAAAAGTTTTGATGACTGTTTTCAAAATCATGTAGAATCACCTTGTTCCTCTAATCTTATCATAACTTCATCACCTAATTCAGATCTTCACAAAATTAATAAAAAATAAAACGCATAAAATGGACGTATGAAATGAATAAATTCATTATGTTTTGTTATTACAAAATAACAAATAATGGAACAAATAAAAAAGGGTATATGTCTAAACTATATAATATGTTCAAAGAAAAATTCCCCAATTGCTGTATTTCAGAACAAAGCATTGCGAATCAAAGACGGTATATTGAAAATAGAAACTTTATATCTGAATCAGAATTAAAATCAATTAAAAACAACGTTCAACAAGAAGAACATTTAAATTTTGTAGTTTCAGATGAAAACCTAGTCCCATTCATGAAAAGTATCGAAAATAAATCAGAAAATTCATCTAAAATAATGATAACAAAGATATAGAAAATTTATTTCTCAATCAAATGAATTTATTTGAAAATATTGACCCAACTTTAAGACCTAAACTTCCTAAAATTCATTATTCAAAGAAAATTTTCGATTGTATAAACGTGCTTAATGAGAATATTCTTCCAAAGCAACTTGTTAAAGTAATGAATATCTATACACTTCATCTGATTATATATTGTGCCGCTATTACAGTAGTTAAACATTCTGGATACAAATTAGAAAATTTTGGATCTAATTATAATATCAAGAAAAAACCTTCATGGCAAAAAAGGTTAGAAGGTAAAATTTCTTCTATCAGATGTGATTTAGGAAGATTAACTCAATATTCCAGAGGTAATCGATCAAAAAACTTATGGCACATATTGGAAAAATATTCCTCAAAATAAAACCCATAAAAATAATGAGATAAGTAATGGACAATTGATAGAATACATCGATACTTTAAAACAAAAACTTTCAGTATACTCTATTAGACTACGTGAATATAAAATAAATTCAGATAGAAAATTCCAAAACAAACTATTCAAAAATAATGAAAAACATTTTTACAAATTTATTTCAGGTTCAAATGAAAATATTTCTGGAAATGGAGTTCCTAAAATTGATATTTTAACTGATTATTGGTCTTCAATTTGGGCAGTGCCAAGGCAACATAATTCCAATGCAAGTTGGATTTTAAATGAAAGGTCTCGATTTTCTAAAATAGAATGCATGCAATTTGAAAAATTTTCAAACGAAGATATAACATCAGTTATTAAACACACAAAAATTGGAAATCTCCAGGTGTTGATGGTATTCATAACTTTTGGTTCAAGAAATTCTCTTGCGTTCATGAAAAATTGGCTGAATATTTTTCATTTATAATAAAGAACCCTCAACTACTCCTTTATTTTTCACACAAGGAATTACTTATTTAAAACCGAAAAGTGATAATACTATTGATCCGTCTCAATATAGACCAATTACTTGCCTTCCAACAATATATAAAATTCTAACTGCATGTATTACCCAAAAATTTATGCACATTTGGAGAATTATAATATTCTTTCCGAACATCAAAAGGATGTAGAAAAAACACCTTGGTACTAAAGAGCAACTTGTAATTGATTCTGTTGCTTTGAATCAAGCTCAAACTAAGAAGAAATATTCATACAGCCTTCATTGATTACCAAAAGGCATTTGACAGTTCTCCCCATTCATGGCTTCAAGAAATTTTGGAAATTTATAAAATTGATAAGACACTTCGTCATTTTCTTGAATTCGTAATGAAAAATTGGAGAACCAATCTTCATTTAAATATTTCAAAACAATCGTTAAAATCCGAAGTAATTCCAATCAAAAGAGGCATTTTTCAAGGTGATTCTTTAAGTGCTCTTTGGTTTTGTCTTTGCCTCAATCCATTATCTCATGAATTAAATGCTACTAGTTTTGGCTTCAAAATAAAGAGTTTATTAACTGAATTCAAATTAAGTCACTTAATTTATTTAGATGATATTAAATTATATGCCGGAACCAGATCTCATTTAAAAAGTCTACTTGAGATTACTTTCAACTATTCAATGATATTCATATGAAATTTGGGCTTCAAAATGTAAAAATCTTTCTATTGAAAAGGAAAGATCACCTCTAATTATATAAAGATTTCCAATATCGAAATCGAGCCAATGCATCAAGGAGATACATATAAATATCTTGGATTTTGTCAAGAGAAGACAATTAACCATAGCAGCACTAAAGGAATTATTAGAAGTTCATATTACAAAAGACTAAGAATTATCATCAAGAGTTATTTAACTAGTAAAAACCTTTTCAGAGCTATCAACTCTATGCTGTTCCTATTCTTACATCTTCTTTTGGAATTATTAAATGGTCTAAAACTGATCTAAATGAATTACAATGTCAAACGAGGAAAATGCTCTGTAAATATCATAAGCACCACCCAAAGTCAGCTGTTCAGAGAGTTACACTACCTAGACATCTTGGAGGTCGTGGATTAATTGATTTGAATAATCTTCATAGTAAACAGATTTTTCATCTACGTTCCCATTTTCATGATAAACAGAGAACGTCTAAATTACATGATATTGTTGTTGCTTCAGATTATAATCTTACACCTCTGAACTTGACAATGCAAAAGGTAGATTTTGATATATTTGATGATAATTCTAAAGAGAAAGTTGGATGCAGAAGGAATTACACGGAAAGCACCTAAAGAATTGAAAAATGATTATATTGATGAAATTGCATCGAATAAATGGTTAGTATCTGGAGAATTGTTTGCTGAAACAGAAGGCTTGGCAATTGCGATCCAGGACCAGGTTGTTTTTACAAGGAATTATAGAAAACATATCATCAAACAAAATATAGATGATTCTTGCCGTAGATGTTTCTGTTCTTCAGAAACAGTTTTTCATATATATCATCTTGCTCAGTCCTTGCTTCAACAGATTATTTAGAAAGACATAATGCCGTCGCTAATATTATTCACTTCAATCTAGGAATTAAACATGACCTAATTCCCAAAAGAAAAAAATTTCAAAAATATGAACCTGAGATTATTTGTGAAAATGACAAATATAAACTTTATTTTGATAAAACAATTCTGTGCAACAGAGCTGTAAAACACAATAGACCAGATATCGTTCTTAATGATAAACAGAATCAAATAACATATATAATTGATATTGCTATACCCGACACATAATATACAAAATAAATACAATGAAAAAATTTCTAAATATATGATGCTTGGCGACGAGATTAAAAAAATGTGGAAAATGAAGAAAATATTTATTCTACCGATTATTATTTCTACAACAGGCGTTATTCCTAGAAATCTTCACAAAAGTATTGAGATTTTGGGTCTGAAGAAAAATTTGTTTGAACAGTTACAAAAGATAACAGTCATCAAATCTTGTAATATTCTTCGTAGGTTTCTTTCCGAAAATAATAATGAGGTAGAGTCATAGGTTTTCTCTTTAGTTTATACTGCTCAGAATCTCATTTCATATTTTATTTATTTGTTTATATAAATGTAATATAATTAACTGACAATTTTGTCATATTTATATTCAGAGCAGTATTCTATTCGATCGTTCACCACTTCACACAAAGGAAACTATTAATGAGTAACATTAAGTGTTACTTGACTAAGGTCCGTACACTGGATTTTTCCGGGGAGAAAGCCTCTGACACTACTCGTTGGTACATTGATATCATTGTCTGATGATGCTATAGTATGTATATATTCTGGTAGATTGATATATTCTCATAACATTTAACGTTATCCTAATATATAATTACTCCAGGATATGTTTTAATTATAATCATTGCCTGGCAATGGTATTAATTACCGGGTGGTGGATTTATATTTTTCATGAAATCAGTTTGATTGCATGAACAGATATATGGGCAACTCGTCGGGTAAAACCCTATATATATATATATATATATATATATATATATATATATATATATATATATATATATATATATATATATATATATATATATATATATATATATATATAAAAAAAATTAGCTGAATATTTTCATTTATAATAAAGAACCCTCAGCTACTCCTTTATTTTTCACACAAGGAATTACTTATTTAAAACCGAAAAGTGATAATACAATTGATCCGTCTCAATATAGACCAATTACTTGCCTTCCAACAATATATAAAATTCTAACTGCATGTATTACCCAAAAAATTTATGCACATTTGGAGAATTATAATATTCTTTCCGAACATCAAAAAGGATGTAGAAAAAAACACCTTGGTACTAAAGAGCAACTTGTAATTGATTCTGTTGCTTTGAATCAAGCTCAAACTAAGAAGAGAAATATTCATACAGCCTTCATTGATTACCAAAAGGCTTTTGACAGTTCTCCCCATTCATGGCTTCAAGAAATTTTGGAAATTTATAAAATTGATAAGACACTTCGTCATTTTCTTGAATTCGTAATGAAAAATTGGAGAACCAATCTTCATTTAAATATTTCAAAACAATCGTTAAAATCCGAAGTAATTCCAATCAAAAGAGGCATTTTTCAAGGTGATTCTTTAAGTGCTCTTTGGTTTTGTCTTTGCCTCAATCCATTATCTCATGAATTAAATGCTACTAGTTTCGGCTTCAAAATAAAGAGTTTATTAACTGAATTCAAATTAAGTCACTTAATTTATTTAGATGATATTAAATTATATGCCGGAACCAGATCTCATTTAAAAAGTCTACTTGAGATTACTTTCAACTATTCCAATGATATTCATATGAAATTTGGGCTTCCAAAATGTAAAAATCTTTCTATTGAAAAAGGAAAGATCACCTCTAATTATATAAAGATTTCCAATATCGAAATCGAGCCAATGCATCAAGGAGATACATATAAATATCTTGGATTTTGTCAAGAGAAGACAATTAACCATAGCAGCACTAAAGAAATTATTAGAAGTTCATATTACAAAAGACTAAGAATTATCATCAAGAGTTATTTAACTAGTATAAACCTATTCAGAGCTATCAACTCCTATGCTGTTCCTATTCTTACATCTTCTTTTGGAATTATTAAATGGTCTAAAACTGATCTAAATGAATTACAATGTCAAACGAGGAAAATGCTCTGTAAATATCATAAGCACCACCCAAAGTCAGCTGTTCAGAGAGTTACACTACCTAGACATCTTGGAGGTCGTGGATTAATTGATTTGAATAATCTTCATAGTAAACAGATTTTTCATCTACGTTCCCATTTTCATGATAAACAGAGAACGTCTAAATTACATGATATTGTTGTTGCTTCAGATTATAATCTTACACCTCTGAACTTGACAATGCAAAAGGTAGATTTTGATATATTTGATGATAATTCTAAAAGAGAAAGTTGGATGCAGAAGGAATTACACGGAAAGCACCTAAAGAATTGAAAAATGATTACATTGCTTTGAACGAATTTTCTATTTTTAGTTGAAAACTGTAAAATATACAGGGTGCGCAACTGAAAGATAGGAAAGACTATTTCTCTCAGAATATTCAAGTTTCAGTGAAGTAAAATGGAACAAACCCATGCTGATCAATGGCAGTCATCATCAAGTACCATTCTGAGTCATCACTCGACCCATCTTCCCTATTCTAAATGTTCAAGAATTGCAACCCCCATTTAGGGGGTTGATAGTTCAGGCAAGTTTTGTACCCCAAAAGATGTAAGTTCAATATTATAGTTATTCAAGAACATAACCAACTGATTCATGTAGCAAACATGCCCATGCCTGTTATACGTAATGAGCAAAAAAATTAACTCTTTTTCTAGGCCGTATACCATGAAAATTATTCAAATTATACCAGAAAAAAGAAATAGAGAATATTACGTTCTGTAAAATGATATGTATCACAAAGTTTGCTTTTTCTGCAAGTAAAATTGAATGAGAGTCAGCGGAAATATTATAAGACATATAAGTTAGAACGAAGACGCTCAGTTATTAAACTTTATGAGTGGAAAATGTTATTACGATGCAAAAACGGGAGAAAGAGGAGTGCAGATGAGATAATCATTTATTTACGTTAACTGATGCACTTACTTCACCACGAAATAACAAATAAAAACAAGAAATCTGAACAAGTTATATGCGCACCATGAAGAAGCTTTTTCGAGGCGATTTTTCTTCAAGATTAAGTGGCTAAATTATTTTTATCGGACTTTTTATATAAGGTTTCCAACGGAACGCAAGATAATATGTTCTTTGTATCCACATTGAATTTTTTATGAAACGCTGTGGTTAGGGATGAAACAATGGGATAAGATTCTATCGAACGTTTTGCTCGAAGGAAAATTTCTCATTAGATCAGAGCTGGCAAACCCTTAAGAATGTTATTAATTTATAAAGTCGTCGATAGTCATATGTCGTCGAGAATTCAACGAATTCTTGCTTGTTATTAACAAGCAAATTTGGAGCATACGGTAATTCATGTATGGACATATTTTTTGTTTCCGTGAGTAGTCCGATCAATTAGTATCTGCCTATAACATAATCTCCGAAAATTTCCAATTGAAAACAAATAAAATATGTTCCTATAGAAGAAAGATTGTAAGTTAAGATGGTTTCTTTTTCGGCTCTTACGGAAATCAATCACTAACAATGTTACAATAACCTAAAACAGAAATATTTCTCTACTACCTTCAGCATCAGAATCGAGTAGCATTTTCTTTGAATTCGTACGGAAATGCCAGTAATTTATTTCCGTAACAGCCATTATCAAAAGAGAATTTGAATCTGTTTGTCCAGGACTTTGTCGGTATGAGACGATGTTTTTAAAAATCAATTTCGATCAAAGGATTTCATCAATTTCAAAAAAATTTCAAATTCTTCCAATTTCAGAAAAGCATTTGTATATTAGTTTCTCATTGGTATTCACCGTTTGTAATCTATAAGAAATCCGGTTCAAACATATTGGTTTTCTCTTATTGCATATCGGAAAGTAAATATGAATGTCTAGAAATTTTAATTTTTTTGTTCATTTAGGAATTCAGTTTTCCAATTCAACCAATTTACTAAAACAAAATCTATCTTTCTTAGAATTTTTCCTCTATAAGACAATTCATTATCTGGTAAGAAAGTTGGGAAGCTTCTACATACATCGAATGGATTAATGTCGGAAACTAAATGATGTGATCAATTCGTTGATACATTTTCAACCTCTTTCACTAGATAAAATGAGTTCATCTGAGTTTCCAGAAGAAATAATTCTCCATTTTTCAGTCAAGATTATGGTATCCCATTCAATTTTTGGTAATTTTCGTATGACCGGCTCGTATCCAGAATGTAACTATTTTCGAAGAAACAATCCTTTCGAAACAGAAATAAAATATGGAAAGTATATAAACGTACTCTTGGTAAATGATCATCGAAAAGCATCGATATCAGATTGTTTTGCAATTGTGAAATTTCTGAATTTATTTCCGAATTGTCATAGTTGTTGATATAAATTGAATAAATGGCAGCATATAACACCATAAGGACTTTATGCATCTGCGAAAGCCTTATCCTATATTACGAGAAAAATCAATCAAATTTCAACTCAGACATTTCTAACTGCTTCTCCAAATGCCCCAGTTCTACGAGCACAGATGAATTTACACATTTCACATTCGATGGCACATAAAAAGAATGTAGAAACATAATATATTGCAATATTCCATTGCATTTTTAAGAATTTAAAATCTGCGCATTAACAGCAAAAAATGAATTTCGAATGAACATTTTCGCAAGAAAATGATGACTTTTTTAAAGACAATTTTATTGGGTCGAACTGGTCAAAATTCACCAAAAATCTCCAATAGACCTAGTAATCCTCATTGGGCGTTTGAATATTGATATCTGTGTGGCATGTGCCAATGTGAATTGAGCAATTAATATATATATATATATATATATATATATATATATATATATATATATATATATATATATATATATATATATATATATATATATATATATATATATATATATATTCAGACAAAGGATCAAGTTGCTATTAACGAAAGTTCGATCTTGTTTTGAAAAGATAACTTCATTATGGGGATAGCTTACGAATATGGGACCTCATCATTGGGCTCCCAGTTCGCCAGATCTAACACATACCATACCGATTATTTCATTCAAATATATATTAAAACCCTTACCTACGATTATCAAGGTAATGATGAATGTGAAAATCAGAGTACGATATGCATTTCGATCACATTTATATATATATATATATATATATATATATATATATATATATATATATATATAGAGGTTTTCTTTTTAGTTTATACTGCTCAGAATCTCATTTCATATTTTATTTATTTGTTAATACAAATGTATTATAATTAACTGACAATTTTGTCATATTTATAATCAAAGCAGTATTCTTTTCGATCGTTCACCACTTCACACAAAGGAACTATTAATGAGTAACATTTAGTGTTACTTGACTAAGGTCCGTACACTGGATTTTTCTGGGAGAAAGCCTCTGGCACTACTCGTTGGTACATTGATATCATTGTCTGATGATGCTATAGTATGTATATATTCTGGTAGATTGATATATTCTAATAACATTTAACGTTATCCTAATATATAATTATTCCAGGTTATGTTTATATAAGAAGGTTCGTTTCCTGTAGTTTACCACTTGAAAATGACTTGACAGTCGAAACCGGTCGTACTCTCACAAATAAAATGTTGGAAAGTATAAAATATATATAACTTCATTTTCGTTGAAAATGAATTTCCTTATAATAGATAAAGCATATATATTACACATGAGATAGAGTCCTTTTCTAGAAGAAGAAGCAGAAGAGATTGGAAGCATACTAATTGGATGAGACATGACTGAACTAAGAAATCTAACCAAACCTAAAGTAGTAGTTGAATCTGCTGAAAACCTCCTCTATTGTTGAGAGTTTTGAAGTGAAGACTTAGCCTTAAAGGCCAATGTAAATGAGGCCCAAAATGTAGCATTGATTTCAATGAATAATATAACATACACAAAGGTTCACTTTATCATCAGTTTCATTATGTTTTAGAGCGACTAAAATGTCTAATTGCGAGTCAAAATAGCCTCGTTTGCAAGAAGCGTTATTGTTTTATTCAATTCCGAAGAGGAGTATCGCCGAATCTCATAGAATGTTAATAGAAGTCTACAGTGATCATGCTCCATCGGATTTTACTTGTGAGTAATAGCTTCGACGTTTCAAATCTAGTTATGACAGTGCAATTGACAAAGAACACTCAGGAGTGAAGGAAGAGTTTGAATAACTAAACTACAGGCTTCAATAGATGAAGACCCATACCAACCTCATGGTTAGTTTTCTCGCTAGTACCTGATTTCATAGGTATGAATAGGCGACGGTCTACTCAAAAATGCTTGCGACAACATTAAACAGGGCTCTGTCTCGGATATCTGAACGTTTGAAAGCAATGGGTCAAGTGTACCAAGAAAGACAATGGATGCCATATCAGCTAAGGTTCAGAGACATCGAAAGACGAAAGATCATTTGTAAAATGCCGTTGGCTGCATTGTATTGTTACTGAAGATAAAAAGTGGATATATTTCGACCATTCCAAACGACGAAAGACCATTTGTGACCCTAGCCAACCTTCAACATCGACTCCAAAGCGCAATATTCATGCGAAGAAGTCTATGCCCTGCATCTGGTAGGATGAAAATGGAGTAATTCGACATGAGCTTCTCAGACAACGTCGAAAACTAACAGGAGATCTATACCGACAACAAATTATTCGTTCAAGACGAGCACTGCACTAGAATACTTGGCAAGCGAGCATTAAGTCATCCTGTTGCATGATAACGCTAATGCGCATATCACAAAGGCCGTCAACAAAAAACTTTATAGGTTGACTGCCAGGGCGAATATATATGACCGCTAGGTGATTATTTTAATCCGCTTCGGCGCTAATATATGACTTCTATGACATATCTCAGTAAACTTGCTGGATACGGTGGAACGACCGCTGCTACACTCAAATGCTTTGGAAGAATGACCGCTTGAGCGTCTTGGGACGAAATTTTCAATCGAAATTTTAGTTAAGAGGTAATGGATTTTGAATTCATGAATATCGAAATTCTCTCTTTTAATATTTATTCATATAAAAATCCATCATCGAACAGGAAAATATTTCCAAAATGATTAAAAACAGAAAACGGAAACATTTCCCTAGAAAAAACAATCCTTTTTTGTATTGCACAAGAAATTTAGAAAACAAAATGGAACTCAAAAATACAAATATTATTCCCAAAACTAACATATTCACTTTTTGCATGTTCAAAAGGAACGCCACATAGCACATGCATTCAGAATGTCAAAAACAATCGAAAAAGTAATGGGGATTCTCATCGCAATGACCGCAATACGTAGGCACTTTTTTCACTTAGTTTTCTGAAATTTCACTTCTTTTTTTCTCTCATAACAACTTCTATAGTAGTTCCTAGATTCTCAACAGGACCTTCTCTTTTTATAAATGAATGCGATTTGACATTGATATTGACGAGGCTCTCTTCAGATCGTTCACTTCTATGTGTCTTACTGTCTTTTCAGGTGTAATGTTATTAGCGCCTTTCAAAACAAGTGTCCCTACTAGTTCTTCCCTAAATTGCGTAATCTTTATTTTTTATTAGCAAGTTTATCATAAATTATATGGCATTCACGAAAGTTGTTACTAAAATGTATTCTATAGCCAGTTTTCGGTACCACTTCAAAGATTTTCTGAGAGCTGTGTGATAACTGGATATCTGATCTGACATGTCTATGGACGATTTGCTATCGTCGTAATCTGTAAGTGTTTTCGGTTTTTTTGTTATACCAGCATGCCTTAGAACATCTTCAGTTTCCAGTGTATGTTTGCTGGAAATCAAGAGAACATCGCGTTTATCGCGCCACTTCATGACACATACACCTCTTTCGTTTTCAAGACCGAGAATTTCTCCTCTCTTCAGCTTCTTTTTATAACATCTTTTGGGTTTCCCCGTTGATTGGACCTGAGCGTTCATATATAATGGATTCTTCGATTTTCGATTCGTTCAGCAATTCGAGGCTGGAATAAAAATTGTGGGCTTCGAGTGTTCTCTCAGAATTAAGAAGTGGTTCTGACAGGTTCAAAACGACATTGGTAGGAACAGAATCAGAACCTTCGTTTTTTCTTCTTCCTGCATAAATCAGAGAATTCCAGGTGTAGCCATTATCACAACAAAGTTCAAACAGTTTCACCCCATACTTGCGAGTTTTTTGGGGAATATACTGTTTTGTAGCAAGTATTCCTTGAAATGGGATCATGGATGCATCGACGCAAGATGTCTCTCCTGGAGTGTATATGGCCTGATAGTTTACATTGGGACGATCTAGTAGAGTTGAATTTTATGTAACCTATCGCCTTTTGGGCATTCTTCGTTATTCGAGAAATGCCTAATTCCCAATGAAAGCTGAAAGCGATTTCTACCCATTAAGTTCGAGATGAAAATATTTTATATAATTCGTCTTTCCTACAATAATTAGCTGGAGAGTGTATTCTTACTAACACTACGTAGGCAATGATGCCAATGAAAGTAAAGAATTCATTTGTAGGAACCTATCGATGAAATCAGGAATGTCTACTTTTTCTTTGGATTCTGTGAGTATTTGTGTAGCGTAGATGTTTGTTTGGTCAACAATATCTCTCATAATGTTTTCACCGAGAAATGCTCGAGTAATGAGACAAGTTATAAGAGAGAACTGCTGCATGATTTGTAGATAATCCCGCTTCTGCATTGTATTCAAATACTTGATGATTTCCTTCCGGTTCGCTCCAGCTTCTATTTAAGTCCTGATCAAGCTGGTCTTCGTGAGACGATGATATATGTTTATGCCCGATCGCGTCTTCGGTCTGGGTTCCACTTCTTCTCATTTCATTTTAGTCGAGTAAAAACAGCTCGATAAATCTCCCAGTGAAATATTGTTTGATTTCCTTTCTGTAGGAGCGATTATCCTTCTCGTTATATCTTCCCGATCATGATTCTCTTCATTTTTGGATGAAGAATCTGAAATCTGGGAACTTCTTCAACACTTGACTGTATATAAATTTGCTCAGTTGATGGATCGAATGAGCTGTAGTCACTATCATCATCATCTAAAGAGAATATGACTGTCCATAGAAAGCCATCATTTTTATTCACTTACCGAAAACTCATTTATCCAATGCCACTTTTACTATTCGTCTTGCACGACTATCAATGACTTCTTTCACCTAACTTCGTCACTACGATGCGCACTCAATTTGGTAATTCACAATAATGATTGTTCACAGTCCCCATGCTCCCCATTTCCGAGGCGGCCAGCCATTATCCAGAACTGATGCGGCATTGGGTCTGACCGCCAGAATACCACTACGAAAAATTTCCTAATTTTGGGAAAACAAAGCAACAGATGGATGAATGGTGTTCACGTCAGTGAACACCATTCATCTTCCTGCTGTATGTTATTATTAACTGAAAACTACCCTCAGAGTTTTGGACCAGTTTTTGAAATTTGGCTTGGTAGACAACCTGTTTAAGCGCTTCGAAGGGACTTCCTTCCACATGCAGCTTACTCGCCATACTGTACTCTACCAGATTTTCATTTATTCCGGCCAATGGCTCTTGGTCTTTCAGAGCAACACCTCAATTCTTTTAAAAATGTCGGGAAAAGGGTCATCGAATGGATTGAATCCCAAGAGCAGTCATTTTATCGTCGTGGCATTCGTCCTCTTCCAGAAAAATGAAAGAAAGTTATCATAAATCATGTTCAATACTCCGATTGATGGTATCTGTATTCATTTTCTTGAAATGAAGGCTCAGTTTCAATAAAACAAGAGGAGGTTTCCAACAGATACACCTAATACAAATCACTATTGAAATGTTGTTTTATACACTTGAAAGCACCTAATAGCTATATACAATGATTTAGAACTACCTATATTGAAACTGATTCAACAACTGGGTTGTTCATATTCTAGTCGAAAATACCTGGTAACTTTGATTAATATATAGACAAAAATTCGAAGGATAATTTTTCATGATTTATCAAATCACTAGTCCTGGTTCCGCCTTAGTGATAAGCTATACTTCATATAACACATGCCGATCGGAATAATTCCCAATCACATCATAGCAAATGAGGTCCGTGAGTGCACAAGAAGAGTCCAATTTTTCAAGAATTTTGTTTCTGACTCCATCTTTTAGCTACGAGACTAAAGTTTCATATGAATACGTCAATTCAAACATAAAACGAATACAGTCCTCATTAAAAAATATAAATGAAATGCTGTACACGGTAAAAACCATCAAAGTCCGCGCGCCACAATACAAAAACGATCAGGGTTCAAATCAACAGTCCTGACCAATTTGTTGCCTCAATCGCGCAGTAACATCTTTATTGTCAGTTTGTTCTTATATATTGATAAGTTACCGTCGATTTTCCATTAGAATGGAATTCAGTGAAGAAAGTAGTGATGTAAAATCCACATTCTTAATGAATCCTAAAAGACCTATTACAGGTCGAGTTAAAGATGTAACTAAGAAACTTAGAGTGGAGTGCCACGAAACCGGCAAAAATTGTATGTTCTCGCGTTAACAGTGTTTCGATAATATTAACATCGAAAGGAGAAATGAACTGATGAAAAGATTCAATTCATTTGACACGTTCAATGAGAAAAATATTTATCTCAGTAGTTTCATTACGATTGAGAGAGAGAGGCGAAGAAACCGATAGGACGAAGATGAGGCCAGATTCAATGTTAGTTCGTATGCATACCGTGTGAGAATACTTCGAGGTGAAGATGAGGAGGAAGTTTCAATTCGTTACAAGGCTACACAGTGTAACTGCGAGGCGAATTCAAACAAATCAATAAGTCAATAATAAACACTGGATCTTGCAACTCTGACCAGAGAGGTAAGCAGCAAAATAGACTTCGAACGTCAAAACCTGATACACTACAGAAAGTTATCTCGTTTTTGGGTTCTTTAAAGGGTGGAAAATCACAATAAGTCTTTATAAAACCACGAAAATATATTTTCCCCAAGACCAAGAACTCAACATTAAAAAATTGCATAAGATGTTTTGTAGCAAACATCCTGAAACTCTGGTATCATATGAAAAATTTCGTAAAATATTCTCGACTAAATTCGATTATGCTCTACTTTTCATTTCGAAATATGTCACGATATTCAAAATGGAATAGAAGGGAATTGTTCATAAAATAACACATAAGAACGATCACAATCAGGACTCTGATCGTTTTCACGTTGTAAATTCGGAGTCAAGATACATTTGGACCTGGATGAGCAAAATTAAAAGAAATAACAGATGAACATCATTTATAATTGAAAGCCTCCACACGACTTCCGATATATATATATATATATATATATATATATATATATATATATATATATATATATATATATATATATATATATATATATATATATATATATATATATATATATATCAATTCATTATGTTTTGTTATTACAAAATAATTAACTGACAATTTTGTCATATTTATATTCAGAGCAGTATTCTATTCGATCGTTCACCACTTCACACAAAGGAAACTATTAATGAGTAACATTCAGTGTTACTTGACTAAGGTCCGTACACTGGATTTTTCCGGGAGAAAGCCTCTGACACTACTCGTTGGTACATTGATATCATTGTCTGATGATGCTATAGTATGTATATATTCTGGTAGATTGATATATTCTCATAACATTTAACGTTATCCTTATATATAATTACTCCAGGATATGTTTTGATTATAATCATTGCCTGGCAATGGTATTAATTACCGGGTGGTGGATTTATATTTTTCATGAAATCAGTTTGATTGCATGAACAGATATATGGGCAACTCGTCGGGGTAAAACCCCTATATATATATATATATATATATATATATATATATATATATATATATATATATATATATATATATATATATATATATATATATATATATATATATAACTGCATAGGAGTTGATAGCTCTAAAAAGATTTCCAATATCGAAACCGAGCCACATATATATATATCTGAATCAGAATTAAAATCAATTAAAAACAACATTCAACAAGAAGAACATTTAAATTTTGAAATTTCAGATGAAAACCTAGTCCCATTCATGAAAAGCATCGAAAATAAATCAGAAAATTCATCTAAAATAATGATAACAAAGATATAGAAAATTTATTTCTCAATCAAATGAATTTATTTGAAAATATTGACCCAACTTTAAGACCTAAACTTCCTAAAATTCATTATTCAAAGAAAATTTTCGATTGTATAAACGAGCTTAATGAGAATATTCTTCCAAAGCAACTTAAAGTAATGAATATCTATATACTTCATCTAATTATATATTGTGCCGCTATTACAGTATTTAAACATTCTGGATACAAATTAGAAAATTTTGGATCTAATTATAATATCAAGAAAAAACCTTCATGGCAAAAAAAGGTTGGAAGGTAAAATTTCTTCTATCAGATGTGATTTAGGAAGATTGACTCAATATTCCAGAGGTAATCGATCAAAAAACTTATGGCACATATTGGAAAAATATTCCTCAAATATAAAACCCATAACAATAATAAGATAAGTAATGGACAATTGATAGAATACATCGATACTTTAAAACAAAAACTTTCAGTATACTCCATTAGACTACGTGAATATAAAATAAATTCAGATAGAAAATTCCAAAACAAACTATTCAAAAATAATGAAAAACATTTTTACAAATTTATTTCAGGTTCGAAAGAAAATATTTCTGGAAATGGAGTTCCTAAAATTGATATTTTAACTGATTATTGGTCTTCAATTTGGGCAGAGCCAAGGCAACACAATTCCAATGCAAGTTGGATTTTAAATGAAAGGTCTCGATTTTCTAAAATAGAATGCATGCAATTTGAAAAATTTTCAAACGAAGATATAACATCAGTTATTGAACACACAAAACATTGGAAATCTCCAGGTGTTGATGGTATTCATAACTTTTGATTCAAGAAATTCTCTTGCGTTCATGAAAAATTGGCTGAATATTTTTCATTTATAATAAAGAACCCCTCAGCTACTCCTTTATTTTTCACACAAGGAATTACTCATTTAAAACCGAAAAGTGATAATACTATTGATCCGTCTCAATATAGACCAATTACTTGCCTTCCAACAATATATAAAATTCTAACTGCATGTATTACCCAAAAATTTATGCACATTTTGAGAATTATAATATTCTTTCCGAACATCAAAAAGGATGTAGAAAAAACACCTTGGTACTAAAGAGCAACTTGTAATTGATTCTGTTGCTTTGAATCAAGCTCAAACTAAAAGAGAAATATTCATACAGCCTTCATTGATTACCAAAAGGCTTTTGATAGTTCTCCCATTCATGGCTTCACGAAATTTTGGAAATTTATAAAATTGATAAGACACTTCGTCATTTTCTTGAATTTGTAATGAAAATTGGAGAATCAATCTTCATTTAAATATTTCAAAACAATCGTTAAAATCCGAAGTAATTCCAATCAAAAGAGGCATTTTTCAAGGTGATTCTTTAAGTGCTCTTTGGTTTTGTCTTTGCCTCAATCCATTATCTCATGAATTAAATGCTACTAGTTTCGGCTTCAAAATAAAGAGTCTATTAACTGAATTCAAATTAAGTCACTCAATTTATTTAGATGATATTAAATTATATGCCGGAACCAGATCTCATTTAAAAGTCTACTTGAGATTACTTTCAACTATTCCAATGATATTCATATGAAATTTGGGCTTCCAAAATGTAAAAATCTTTCTATTGAAAAAGGAAAGATCACTTCTGATTATATAAAGATTTCCAATATCGAAATCGAGCCAATGCATCAAGGAGATACATATAAATATCTTGGATTTTGTCAAGAGAAGACAATTAACCATAGCAGCACTAACGAAAATATTAGAAGTTCATATTACAAAAGACTTAGAATTATCATCAAGAGTTATTTAACTAGTAAAACCTTTTCAGAGCTATCAACTCCTATGCTGTTCCTATTCTTACATCTTCTTTTGGAATTATTAAATGGTCTAAAACTGATCTAAATGAATTACAATGTCAAACGAGGAAAATGCTCTGTAAATATCATAAGCACCACCCAAAGTCAGCTGTTCAGAGAGTTACACTACCTAGACATCTTGGAGGTCGTGGATTAATTGATTTGAATAATCTTCATAGTAAACAGATTTTTCATCTACGTTTCCATTTTCATGATAAACAGAGAACGTCTAAATTACATGATATTGTTGTTGCTTCAGATTATAATCTTACACCTCTGAACTTGACAATGCAAAAGGTAGATTTTGATATGTTTGATGATAATTCAAAAGAAAAAGTTGGATGCAGAAAGAATTACACGGAAAGCACCTAAAGAATTGAAAAATGATTATATTGATGAAATTGCATCGAATAAATGGTTAGTATCTGGAGAATTGTTTGCTGAAACAGAATGCTTGGCAATTGCGATCCAGGATCAGGTTGTTTTCACGAGGAATTATAGAAAACATATCATCAAACAAAATATAGATGATTCTTGCCGTAGATGTTTCTGTTCTTCAGAAGCAGTTTTTCATATATTATCATCTTGCTCAGTCCTTGCTTCAACAGATTATTTAGAAAGACATAATGCCGTCGCTAATATTATTCACTTCAATCTAGGAATTAAACATGACCTAATTCCCAAAAAAAAAAATTTTAAAAATATGAACCTGAGATTATTTGTGAAAATGACAAATATAAACTTTATTTTGATAAAACAATTCTTTGCAACAGAGCTGTAAAACACAATAGACCAGATATCGTTCTTGATGATAAACAGAATCAAAAACATATATAATTGATATTGCTATACCCGACACACATAATATACAAAATAAATACAATGAAAAAATTTCTAAATATATGATGCTTGGCGACAAGATTAAAAAATGTGGCAAATGAAGAAAATATTTATTCTACCGATTATTATTTCTACAACAGGCGTTATTCCTAGAAATCTTCACAAAAGTATTGAGATTTTGGGTCTGAAGAAAAATTTGTTTGAACAGTTACAAAAGATAACAGTCATCAAATCTTGTAATATTCTTCGTGGGTTTCTTTCCGAAAAAATGAGGTAGAGTCATAGGTTTTCTCTTTAGTTTATACTGCTCAGAATCTCATTTCATATATAATTAGCTGACAATTTTATCATATTTATATTGAGAGCATTATGCGATTTGATTGTGCATCACTTCACACAAAGGAAACTATGAATGTGTAACATTCAGTGTTATGAACAAAGTCCGTACACTTGGTTTTTCTGCTGAAAGCCTCTGACACTACTCGTTGGTACATTGATGTCATTGTCTGATGATGCTTTAGTTTGCCTATATTCTGATAGATTGATATATTCTTATGACATGTAACGTTATCCTAATATATAATGATTCCAGGATATGTTTTGATTATAATCATTGCCTGGCAATGATATTAATTACCGGGTGGTGTATTTATATTTTATCATGAAATCAGTTTGATTGCATGAACAGATATATGGGCAACTCGTCAGTTTGATGATGTTTTCGAACCTTCAAATCGCGTTTTCTCGAGAAGTTCATTTTGTGACCATGATCGTTTTTCCCGTGCACTCTTCAAGTGTATATGAAAATCCATTGCTTAAAATAGAATTACTAGATCTGGCACGAGTGCATAAAATTATAAAATTCAGCATTTAAAATATTCTGTTGTTATGAAAGTTCTGCATCACAACGATAGTGGGCAGCATCTATGTAGTCATCATTATAAACTTCATCAGCTAAATTTAGCATGAACACCAATTTTATTTCAATAAACATAAATATACGAAAATAATCTTGGATTTGTGAAAGAATTATAATTCCGGCTTCCCAGAAATAAACAAGAAAGTACGAAATTCTATTAAAACTACGATTGTTTCATCAGCACAAGTTATTTTCTTCGAAGAAACAATTATTTTCCGATTCCATAAAAGTATTTCCTCTTCAGAAGTACGTACTTCGAATGTATTAACTTACGTACAAAGTATATGTATAAAAGATAGGAGGCAATCAGAATATTATATCAAAAGATGCAATCTCATATCTAAAGTGAGCATTCAAGAAACTCGATTCTTCATTTCTTAATGACGTGGAAACTCTGAAAAACTTAACTTACGTCTAAATTCAATAAATACAGAAATAAAGAAACTCAACGTTCCTCTCAACCGACAGAGCCATTTCTGACATTACTAAGGATTTAAATTCAAACCTCGTACGCCGGAACGAAATTGGCACAACTGAGATGATTAAACCATTACAAAAAACGAACAAGATAATAGCGCAACTTTGCCACGTAAATGAACTCGACTCAACGGCAGTCGAGTTCAAACGGGAGTTTTAGTTGTTTGTAGAAAATCTAGAAAAGTTGACGAATTATAGCTTCCCTTAGAATAACTTCCGAAAAAACTTCACAATTTGTATGAAACTACACAAACTCAATAAATTATTGAAGGAAACTGATATCTCAACAATGAACATTGAGAAATTCGGCTGTTCTATAATCATGTATTCTGTAGTTATATGTTTGCGAAAATATTGTATTGTATTGAATATAGCATTTTTCGCAATATACTATAAATCTATCCAACTTTTATTGACGATCTCTTTAGAGATTCTCGAATTCTAGCTGCTAAACACAAAACAGCAAATAGCCGAATCAAAATGGATGACAGATAAAGAAATTTATGAATTGTAATTAAATTTTTTTTCTTGATAATTTTATGTGTTGTCTTAATCAAGAAGAGATGTATTCTCTGTGAGCATACTGAATTCGTTCCGCTAACTGATACAACGGTCTATACTTTAGTTTCATAGGAGCACGTCAATGATATACTTATACTCTAATATTGGTTATGCTTTGTCTGACATTCACAGCATCATTGGACAAGGACAATAAAGCTAGAATCCGGAACATTTGTATTCAGCATTCAGATAATCAAAAGAATCGTAGTTCATATAGATTAAATGCAATTAATTAAAATTTTTATTAATTTCTTGATGAAAAATTAAATTCGACATAACTTTTGATTGGAAGAATTAGGTGAACATAATTCTTGTCGATCAATATTCGAAACTATCTACAAAAGGACAGTAGAACCCTTTTTCGGTATATCACATATTTACAAGAATTGCACTATACATGCTATGTACAATGTGATTATTGGGTAAAATGACTATTTTGCGCAGATTAAAACATCATCGAGAATTGTCGTTTTAATGACTCTTGATAAATGTATCGCATACTATATTTACGAAGCAGTCAATATCTGCATGAAAGTAACAAAATTGCAACAAAACATAAACTTCTTTCAAAATACTAACTCTCTCTAGGCGCTTCCGAACTAGCTGAACACAGAACGTATTCTGCGTCTACCAGACCCGAGGGTTTAAATATCGGTGCTTTTCTGCGATTCTCTCTGTGTTTTCCTTCGCTGACCTCATCAAAGTCACATAGTTATTTTTCTTCGATTGTTTGACACCATTCCGGTAGAACCCAACGTGTGCATTAGGGCATGGTTTTTTCCGTTGAAAAAATGAACTGAGGTAGTGATAAATGGTGATAACCAGAGGCCAAATGAAGAATTCCGCTACTTCCGCACACGAGTTGAAGCCGACGTACGTGATAGGACCGACGCCAGCAATGAAAGCGACTCGACGTGAATAATATCTAGATAATTCAGCGACCGCAGAATCCATCCACCACGCAGCAGCCGTGAAGGCAGCATCCAGTTCATGAGCCGAAGATAACACCAACGAAGAGTGTGTGAGTGTAGTTTTTCAAGACGACCAGTGCGTTACTGAATTTAGAACCTACTAGAATTCAAAGCTTTCCAACGTATGTCTTATGTGTTTTAGGCCCTTTTAACATCAATGTTTTATGTACCTGACAAATAAAGATACGAAGGAGATGCATTTCACTTCCCCAACCCTTTTAGGTTTTGTTATGGTTCATATTAGATTTGAACAGAGCCTTAAACAACGTTCTCATTTAGTAAGTAGCTAGGCCATACGACTCAATTATGTAAGACAAGATTTTCTATAGTTGTCATCATCGCTATGATGCCGAATGGTACGTAACATAGTAAGACGACCGCACTGAACATAAAGTCGTCTTACATTTAATGAGGATAACCATGATAAAAACGTATGCACACGTCTCAAATAAAGATACAAGATGGTTTTTCCACCCGTATGGCAATATTGTGGTGCTAAACCGCGATCTTCAGAGGGGAGCCATGTTAACGTGTTCAATATGCTTTCTTACCATTGATTGCTCAAGTCCCCTTCGACCAAGCTGAGCACAGAACGTTTTCTGCATCTGCCTGAGGGTATGAATATCGGTGCATTTCTGAGATTCTCTCTAGGTCTTCCCTCGCTCACGCCATCGAGGACACATCGTCTGCAGCACGCTTTACCTCGATTCGATTCTACAAAAAAAAACCCACGGCGTTCGCCATATTGGCAAGCTGTCATTGTCTACCAGCAAACCTATATTATTTTTTAATCCCACATTTACGGCTACGAGTGTTTGTGGAAACCATCGAAATTTTTCTACGTGCGTGTGACCCCATCCCGGTATCAAAATGAATGACATCCAAAGTAAGACTGCGAATAACATACCATATGTCAGTCTTAGAAATCAGTCATATAAGCATTTTGATTTGCACAATCTCTACAGTACAACCTTACATGCTCACTGCTGATGTACGAAATTGACTTTTAATGCTCATTTTAATGTCAATTCTTGTCATCACTACTGCGAACTTGGCTGATAACGATTATGATTGGTTTACTTAAGAAGTAGCTCGAAGACAATATTATCAATTGATTCGAGGAAATTACTGTAGAATCCGTGATCGATCCATTTATGTCCTGTTGTTAGTATAGTAAGCATTTCATTATTTTCAGTGAAACAGGAAGTGATTTACCACATTTTACCAAATGAAATCAGATGAATAATGTTTATTCTGCGACGAAAATCTTTTGGGTGTAGAAAGTTTGTTAATCAGGGAACCGAATGGTATGCATGTATTTTTATGTTACTTCAGTTCTTCCTGAAGTGAGCATACTTTGTTGAATATCTCTTCACGTCGTTTTACAAGTTAAAAACTAACATCACATTCAATACTTCCACTCCAAAACTGTAATAATATTTTTGTTGTACAACTTCAATATGTATGTATTCGTATCATCGAAACATTCAGATACCCTGGAAAGAAAACTCGTTTGAGGTGTTTATAATTATTCATACAGGCCATTATTTGATTTCTCTAAATCGCTCAAATCGTTCAGAATCAAAAGCGATATGTTATGTTATTCCTTCAACGTACTCTAACGTAGGTCACACAAGTCTTGGGAAAAATTCGAATAGATAAATTAATTACTGAAAAGAAACCTTTTTAGAATTGGTTATATCTTAGGATTTCACCACATATCTGAACTCTATAAGATCGTATTTAAAGGATTGATAGGTGGCCGTTCTGCTCAATGGCGCGCAATTTTCTCCGAATACCTTCCATCAGTCTTTGGACCACATCTACATTGATTTCTCGTATCTTCTGAAATATTCTCTGTCTCGAACCTTCTTCGTTTTGGGCTTTCCATCCATTGTGATAGACTTTGCTTGTCAGTAAACCCCAAAAATCTTTGATCAGTCTTGCCTGTGGAACGTTTGGGGGGTTATCTCCGCGAGGTACAAATGGGATTTTATTAGCCTCTAACCAATCTCTCGTAACTAGCGCATAACGGAAAGACGCCAAGTCTGGCCAAAACTTCATTTCGTCATATGCGTGATAGGTATTTATGAAATCTAACAAGTTTGATAGACATCTTTCAGTATATAGGCTCGCATCAAAAGCATCGCATCTCATATGCCCTACATATGGTCTTGAAACCTTCAGTAATAGCACACCAAACCAAAACCTTGTCTTCAAATTTTTTCTTAGTTTTGAATTTTACTTCGTTTGGACAGTCTTGTATGTTATTTTATAGAAACTAGCATTACAGTTGATTTCAGAATGGGATAATGTAAAATATTTTTCATCATTCAAAATTATGGTTCTGTCATTTGCGAAGTGAATTCTTCTAAGGTCGTGCCAACATCTGGGGATATTTTCCAATTGATTCCCGAATTCAGTTTTTCTCGCCTTATTGTCTCATGAAAAGTACGAAATCTATTGAATAATTTCCGTAATGATGTTCATACTGTGTCTTCTGCTCTTTCTAAGAGCCTGTTTCTACGGATTTTATTCAGAGACTTCGGTCGACCACTTTTTGGCAAACTCAAGCAAGGTAATTTTTGCTCACATTCACTTATTCCAAGATAAATATTTGTCTTAGAAATATTCTGATCAGAAAAAATGTTGATGATTTCAAGCTTAAGATCTCGCCCAACTAAATTGTAGATACTTCTTACGAAGTTCTCATTTGTGAGCCATTTTAGCGAACTTATTCAGACTATTGACAAAAGGAGTACTCAATATAAATCATACATGACATCTGTTGATCACGGCAACTAAATCTTCCACGAATTGCGGGAACTATGCATGAAAAAACTTTTTCTCAAGACTTTCGTGACTGACGTTATTTCCGCCTTTCGGCCAATGACACGCCGGGGAATTCTGTCACCTCACTAACCCGGAAATTTTGCCGAACCCCTCTCGTGTCGTGGGAAGGTATCTTAAAAGTCCAACACATCTCTGTTAGACAGGACCGACAGCTTTACATCCCTTCGGAAAGATGGACACTCAAGCGATTCCCAGAACCCAGGTAACTCTGCGCAGGGGACCAGCATAATATCCTCTACGCCACCGAGCCGCCAATATACCACAGATGTGTACTATCGTCACACGAAATACCGGGTTGAGTAAAAGTCCTTAGTAAAGTAAAATTTGTGATTCATTGATTTTATAAATAATAAATAAGTATTCGTATCATCGTAACATTCAGATGCTCTGGGGTTTTCCTGAACGTATGCAGTGAAAACACCGAAGGGGTAAAAAATTAATTTTGAACCATATGATGCAGCTGACTCCACTGGTTGATTCATGCAAAAGAAATGGTACTAAGAATTAATTTATTAATCACCTTTTGACCACGAAAACAAATTGTGTAAGCTCAGTTCCACAATTGACCTCTATTGTTCCACAAATAGATTTTATAATCTTCGTTACAAAAGATTTGGCGCAAAGAATTTCATATAATATATAAATATACCATTCAATGAAAGAACATTGGTAGCTAAGGCATATCATTACTGAATCTGAACGCATTTCGAATATACGGTACGAGCTGTTTCGAAAGATCTGGAAAAAAAGTTAATCGCTATGAATCATAAACGGCTGTACCAATTTTGGAAAATTTCAAACCTCCATTTTGACGCGATAGTAATTGTATTTTGAAAGTATCTTCATTCTTTCCACCAAATCATTCAAAAGCAATCAATATCTTTGGAAGAAATTTCCTGCTTGTTCTAACACCACAGTATTTCGAAAATAATGTGACTTTTCACTTTGCAACCAAATGTGCCAATCCATCAAATTGTTTTCAAAAGAAATCTGAGAAAAACATATAAAATGATGATAATAAGAAACTAAACTATGTATGATACTATCACAAGAGATTTATTGAAAATCAGGATCAATTTTGCTTGAACCGTTCAATACTTATTGTCTGCTGAGAATGGTAGAAAGACCGAAATTGACAGGTTTAATTAAAAGATTTTGCTTAAATAACTCATACATATTAAATTTCGATAAGTACTATCCACTTAGGACTATTTCAAATTCGATGCTGATGAGGGTTTGAGCAGAGAAGAAACCATTTTGAACATTATTCGATAAAAATCTGAAAATCTTTATCATGTGTAATTTCACACGAATCTTATAAGGATTATCCGAAATATTTTTCAATTATCAAAAACAAACCATCTTTCCTAAATGAATATTATGTTACTGAAAGGACCCCAGCTTCTGAAGAAATAAAATCGAAATTCCATGTACAGAGTGAGATTATGTGAAGAGAATATGGATACCAAATAGATTCTAGAAAATGATAAAAATTGCATCGGGGTTGATGACCTTTAGGTCAAAAACACAGAACGAAAACTCCATTGAAATCCTTTGAGGAGTTCATAATTATTCAGAATGGCCATTATTTGATCTCTCCGAATTGACCAAATCGTTCAGAATCAAAGACGTCATTTATTTCATTTACCACAGATGTATACAATTATTACACAAAATATTTCTGTCTGCTTCTAAAACACCCTGTACATCTCCTCGAAGAGTTTTGTCAAAAACAAGCCTTCAAAAAAAGGTCGTATTTTTCAACAAGTCTATCCAAAACTAAATCTTCTCCAGCATGATGTTGATAAATGTAACAAAGTATTTGATTATAGCGCTGTCTATGTTTCAATTCAACTTTTTCTTAACTGTTTCCATTGCCATTGAATGAGAACCGTTTCTTATAACCTCCATAATAATCACTATGTCGTTTAGAATGATGACAACAAGTATTTATATTCAGTTATTCAGTTCTTGTTGAGGTGGCGTTTTGGCTTTGATGGCTGCATGCTCTTTCTCAGTATTGTTTGGAAGTAGTTATCGCACTGCGGTGCGGTTTATGACAATAAAAATTTTATATTCGTAAGGTAATGGAATGTACGATACACACAGCGAAGGATAGGGAGTCCCGAAATATGTTTATGTTCTAAGGGTTTTGTGTCATAAAATAGGTTCATTCCAAGTAATTTTACCGACAGTTCTTTAGAAGTTATTATTGAATCGATCGTTTCATCATGTTGATTTTGGAAGTCGGGCTGCACTTTGTGAGTTTTCTTTCATGATCCTCCTGATAATCACGTGATTGATCTTGAGCAAGTTGTGACCGAACTCTTTCCTGATGAGACTGTCAACTTTTTCAATGATTTTTATCCTATTCGCCTGGAACCCTCATCAAGTAAAACTTTTTGCGTTCTACAGGAAAATTCAATGGACAATAGCATTTTATTTCAGGTTGAGAATTAAAAGATGTATTATTGCACGAAAATGCTGTTGTTTTTGAAATTATTCATTATTTAATGATATTTTATTCATTACTATATTGAAATTGATGTTTTTGACTAATTTCAAAGAATTTTAGCATTTTGTATTGCGAATTTTGAAGGAACTTTCCAGGTACATTATGAAGGAAACAAAAAAGACCCATCAAAATTCTTGATATCTGTTTTCAATTGCGAACCAGGCTCTACCGGGTGAGTCAATAAGGCGATGAGCTTCTTTATCCCTGAAACTATTTAAGATAGGAGCAAAATTTTTCTGCTTATTGTTTTATAAGTATGTGTGCATTCCATAAAATTAATTTCGTACATATGTGTGTTCCATTTTTGCTCCAGGGACATACAGATTTTTTTAATGGCGCGCCCTGTATTTCTGATCATATTCTAATTACAATTTAAATGCTCCCTTCAACGATATCTGTTTTGTGCCCGAACAACTATTAGTAGATTTTGAATTAATTGAAATATCGTTAATTTCGGGAATTTTAAAGAATTTTCAAAAGTTCTCAAATGCCTCATTTCGTATAATTTACGCATAAAATTTTTTTTTGGAAGTAAAATAGTTGTACCTTATTCTCAAATGAAGAAAAAGAATTTTATCTATACCGAGTGTTCCTAGTAATGAAATTGAAACTGAAATGAAATTATTCAAAGGTGAAAAACTTCAAACGTAATACCCTGTATATTTTCCACTTGTTTTGTTCCCACTCGAATAGGTTTTACAAAACGATACCTTTTCTTTGAAAATCCGATGGAGATTTCCCAGAAAATTTCGAAATTAGTGTGAGGTTTAGGTACTTCTTGGAATAAACATGCTCTTGATAAAATTCATACATTGAATTATGCAAATTTCAACACAAAATTAGATTCTTTGTTCAATGAAACTTAAACATCCAAACTCTCAAGTTGTATCGAAATTTCTTCACAAGAAATGAGTCATTTGCGATATCATCTTTTGTGCTCAGAGCTAACTCTTCACTTAATTGAAATTACTCAGTTCGAAATTATATCAAGAAATGTTCAAAAACTCAAAATATCAAAAAGATCGAGAATTTGAAAGGTTTTCCAGAACTTCTCACAATCTTCATTCCGTATCATTTGAGTGTGACAATAATTATTCTCTGAAGAACATATGTTCCTCATCATCGAAGTATCAACTGTTTTTCATACCCAGTGTTCTTGGTGATCCAACGAGAATAGAATTTTTCGAGTTGAAAGAACTCTTTTCATAATGTAATACCCTGTCATTTTCACTGAACTTTTAATACGAAATTATCATTAAGAAACGAAACTGAACTGCTTGTCGTGAATGAAACATCCACTGAAAAAAAAATGCAAATCAAAATCATAAACACCAATTCAATTCTATTTCAATGAGTTTTCAAATCAAATGAGATGTTCGAAATGTCCCCCATTTTGACCAATACATTCTCGAACACGATTGTTAAATGATTCGGTCACTCTCTGGAGAACATTCGGCGTTATACTCCCAAATTCTTCTGTAATTCTCTCCATCATATTTTCCCAGCTTGTTGGATGGTCTCGATATACCCTCTCTTTAACATACCCCCACAAAAAAATTCCAATTCATTCAAGTCTGGAGACCTAGGAGACATCGTGTTGGAACCACATATTTTTTTTTATGTTTTGGGGAACTTTAATAAGCAAAGGCTCCAGATCAGGCTGCAAAAAATTCTAATAACGTTCGCTGTTCGAATGTTCTTGGAAAAAAAAGGGTCCGATCACATAATCATAAATTTTACTACCCCAGACATTTAGAGACCAATGATGTTGCTGGTCAACAGTTCTCATGAAATGAGGATTTCAAGTATCATAATAATGAAAATTATGCCGGTTCACCAATCCATTCTTATGAAAGGTGGCCTCATCGGAGAAAAGCACTCCACTGAAAAAATTCGTTTGGTCTGCTATTTTATTTAAGGACCATCTACAAAAATCCAATCTCCGCCTGAAGTCCAGGGGCTCCAACTGTTAGTGGAGTTGAACATGAAAAGGATGGAACTTTTCCTTCCTCAAAATTCTGGATACAGATGTCTGACTAATGCCCAAGTCTCGACTAACCATCTCTTGTACTAATATGAGGATTCTCTACTGCTTTCAAAAGAACCTACATCCTATTCTCTTCATTGAGTACACGCTCAGCTCTCTCATTCTTCTCATATCCAACTTGTCCAGTTCTTTCAAATCTTTCCTTCAGTCTCTCGAATGCCTCATTCCTAGGATGTCTACTGTTTGGGTTACGTTGGGAGTAAATATGTGACGCCAACAAACAATTCCTCTCACCATCTCCCAAACAATAAATCATATTAATCAACTCTTCTTGGGTAAAATTCATTGTTGCAATATTATTATGTATTTCTCACTCAGACTCACTCATATGACGTTGGAATTATACAATTCCAAACTGTCAAATCTTGGGGCATTGTGAGTAAACCACCGAAAATAAGTCTTCTATGGGCACAGATGGTTTAAACCACAGACTATCGAACAATATTGTCTATCTTCATGTGGTATGCTCAAAGAAGCCATACTTGTCACTATGGTTTAATCATAAGTTGGATATGAGAATAATGAAAGAGCTAAGCGTGTACTCGACGAAGAGAATAGCATGCAGGTTGTTTTGAGCGCAGTAGACTTTTGAACATCTATTGAAGATTTCGAACTGAGTAATTTCGATTAAGTAAAGACTTAGCTCTGAGCACAACTGATAAACTGGCAAATAAATCCTTTCTTGTGAAGAAATTTCGATACACCTTAAGAGTTTTGATGTTTAAGTTTCATTGAACACAAAGAATCAAATTTTATGTTAAAATTTGCATATTTCAATATCTGAATTTCATCAGCAGCATGTTTATAGCAAGAAATACCTAAACATCACACTAATTTCGAAATTTTCAGGAAATTTCCATAGGATATTTGAAAAAATAGTATCGTTGTAAAGCTCATTGGAGTAGGAACAAAACACGTGAAAAAGATGCAGGATGTTACATTTAAAAAATAAAATTTTCCATGTTCGAAAAATTTAATTTTCGCCGGGTTACTAGGAACACTCGGTATGAAAAATTTTTTTATTCATTCTATAATGAGGTACAACACTTTTACCTCAAAGAAAAAAGTATCATGCGTAAATTATGCGAAATGAGGCATTTGAGATCTTTTGGAAAACTTCCAAATTCCAGAAATTATCGATATTTTAATCAATTTAAAATCTACCGATAGTTGTTTCGACAAAAACAGATATCGTTGAAGAGATCATACCAATTGCAATCAGAATATGATAAAAAATACAGGACGTGCCTTTGAAAAAAAATCTATGTTTGTCCCTGGAGAAAAAATGGAACACCCTGTATGTACGAAAATAATATCAAGAAATGCACACATACTTACAGAACAATAATCAGAAAAAATTTTGCTTCTTTCTCAAAAAGTTTCCGAGATATAGAAGTTCCTCGCCTTGTTGACGCACCCGGTATATTCGAAATTTAAATATTCTAAGAAATTCCGTTCAAAAATGATTTTCAGGTACATCACAAATGAACTAGAAAGAGACATATAAATCATTCATGTCTTAATTTATGATCTTGAATCAATTCAAACATAACTTATCTTAACAAGAACATCCCAGGGTAAAATTTTCCATTCTTATCCTGAGGTTTTCGATTTCTCTTGAATGTAGTTCAATTTTTATTTTGAGAATTACACAATTCATTATTTGCACGACAAAACAGAATTCAATATTTATTCATACAAACAATATAAACATCTAAACAGTTCGGTTTTCGATGAGAATTCATTTAATCACTTCCTTTTGTCACACATAACCCTTTTATAAGTAGAAAACAGTCAGACAATGAAAATAGGACACAATAGTACCTATCTAATCTGCTGATATATTTTATATTTTAAGTCCAGAAACCATAAGATTGAAAAGTCATTCCAAGAACACCAAGCAAGATCTGTTCTAGAAATAAAGCTTCAATTTGATTGAATCTATCGAACAGTCGTTCTATATGATACATGAAAGCACAATAGAATAGAATATCCGCAGGAATGCTTTTACGGAAGATAATTCAAAAGATTAGTCATTAAGGTGGCCAAAAAGTATTCAATTTGTGAAAAGAAATTATCAAAATTTCATTTCGTACCCCTTTAGAGCCTCCAGATCGATTCATCAATGTAAGGAGCCCAAACTTGAGATCCAAATTATTACTTGGAAGGGTGAACCTGGCCATCAGGGCTCTCTCAGTCAAACAGAGAGATTTGTTTAGACATTTTAGAAGTATAATTGTTGAAATATTTTTCTGCTGGTTTTCTTTTCCATTGTGACAGATTCCTGACCCCAAACCCCTTCCTTTCACCCTGTTTTTGGAAATTATGGAATGCAAGAGAGAATGAAGCGGCTAAGCAGAAAAATCTTTGGTACTCTTTATGTACACACGACACTCACACAACATATACAGACGAGCTATTGCTAGTGCAATAACGACAGGGAAACGAGTTTTTTCCTCAGGTTTTTCTCACTCGTTTATCGAATCATATACAAGATAGGTTCCCCTGTTACATTCCCTGAGCTCAAACTTGTGTTTTTGTGACACCAAAATTATGGATATAAGCATTTATTGTAAATACAATTATTCAAATTTGTGTAAATCCTCTCTTTTCAAAAGAATATATATTATATATATATATATATATATATATATATATATATATATATATATATATATATATATATATATATATATATATATATATATATATATATATATATATATATATATATATATATATATATATAATAATAGACAAAACATTTCATGCTCGGCTGCATATAGACTCAAATATAATTTGAAACTCAGATTCAGTATCATAGGTGATACCCAAACCATTTATTAACACTGCATCTTCAATGGGAACATCATAGAGGAAATATCAAGAACTGAGGACACAACTCGTTTCCCTGTCGCTATTGCACTAGCAATAGCTTGTCTGTTTATGTTGTGTTTATGGTAAAGGATAGTCACCGGTAGACATTTTTCGGATCAAGATCCTTTCAATTTGGAAGCTTGTGACTCTTGGCATTGGTGGGCCAGCTCAGATTACAGGTACATTAAGCCCGACCGATTCTACTGAAATTAGCTAAGTACAGAAAAAGAAACGAAGAGAGACAAGATTCATTATTTTCTGTATTATATTTTCATTCTTGTTACGTATCAGTCAAAAGTCGCCAACTTGTTAAGAATCATGCACATTTGATTCACAGTTTTCAGAATTGGAATGAATATATACGCCACTGATGAAAAATGAAGACACCGCAGCTACTGCAAAATAACTGATATGGGTGGTAGATATTTATGAAAATAAACAGGTTTCTATGTGCCAGACCAATTGAGTGTAAGAAACAAATTTAAGAAGTTTGGTGTGGTTCAGAATTTTCATTTCAATTTAATAACTATAAGGTCAAGTCTTGGTAAGAATCAACTTCAAAATTGTTCCCGCTTTCTCCTGAACAATTTCTAAATTTTTATGAAAGCCCTTCGTGGCCCCTATAAAGCCAAAGGCCTTGGAAAATGCCCGTGAGTCCTTATAATAAAATGGAAATGCATGGGAAATATCATGGATAGCGATAACAGAGTTTAATTCAAAGATTTTCAAAATATTTTCATTTCTGTAGAAATGAGAATAACCAATTTTCTACACGAAATCTAGGTGAATAATCCTGCATAACGATATACCTAAAATAATTGCAATATGTTCTAGAAAAAAAAGATTAAATGCATTTCAGATTAGATCTCATCAGTATCAAATCAAATATTAAAAGCCCTAGAATCCATAAAATTTTATGAGCATTTAATTTTTCGAATGGACAATCCATTTTAATTAAATAGTGACCGGAAATTCAATTCGGCATACCTAAATAGCAGTTCGATATCCAAGTTGAACTTCAAAGTTCGGGGTAGGTTCATCCTATTATTTCCATCAGACAAAAAGAAGTACAATCGATTTAACACACCATGCAGACAGAGGAATAAAGAATCTGCGAACCACATTTCAGCAATCGGATAGGAAGGGACGCCGCTCTTTTATGTCCGCTCGTATCGGATACTTTTTGTGAAACTTACAAAAAAGTCCATCATATCTACGATGAATCATTCTTTGACAAAAACGATGTGGCTGTAGTTTCAGGTTCGTCTATTGGATTTCGCCTTTGTGCGTTACGATATTGCGAAAAATGAAACCGTTCTGTTAGAATGGGGTTTTGAAATACGAGAACGGTGATGCACTTGAGATATTGGGTCAACAATCGGCAATAAATCAACGGCAAATAGTGTATTGTATATTATTTCCAAAGCAAATCCAAATGGAATCGAATGGGCAGTGTCAATGCGAGAGCAAATATTTTTACTCTGGTTTCGCGATACTCGATCAAGAAGCTTCTCATTCTTTGAGTCCCTTTCATTCCAAGATCTCATAAAATTGATACAGTGTGAGAAGATGCCATACAATCAAAAGAAAAAGATTGCTAAAAAGTATGTCCACCCTGCAATCTATTTAGTATCCAATTCATAAACTATATAATTAATAATATAAAATATTGTGGACAGTATATTTTTCAGATGTTCGCTGAATTTTCCGCTACTGTTACGAAAGTGCTATCTGGTTAAGAACATTTTTCCGAATTTATGGTAGACTGACCATCTCTCTACATTGTCCAACCGATTAAATATTTGTGTAAGACCCAGCTGAGCTCTGAGTAATGAGGCTATTTGAAGTAAAGAAGAAGCGGACCCTGTAGGCAGAATGAATACTAACAAAAAGGTTTTGCTTGCCTTCCACTGAAAGTGTGTACCACACACAAAAATATTGAAATGGAGTATTCCGAAAACCTTTAAGGTGAAATAATATACGTTCGATCATAAAAAACATTTAATTCAGTTTTTCGAAATGAAAACGATCTGTTCCTTCTTTTGTAAAGTGTAAAGAAAAAAGTGGAACATTTCATCTATGTTTTCCAACTCCAGTAATTTAATTAATTTACACTGTGCCAAGAAATTAACGTAAAATAAAAAACTCAAAACTATTCAGAAGTTAGGATTGTTGAAGAATTATTTTTCTTTCACTATGAAATGCTCAAGAACAATCGAAATGAAAATGGTACTAATAGAAATAACATGAAGATGTAATAATTTAAAATAAAATCAAAGTACCTGAAAATCTGCTAATAGCACATATTTTCACTTAAGGTGAGAATTACTGCATGATCACTACGATTCATACTCAAAATCAATAACCATATAGCATTCAGATCGATTTCGTTCCAAATTTCAATCAGTCTTTTCGAACCACATTCCAGTAACTGGCGGGTGTTTGTGACTTCTTAATCTTTTATTTGGGATGTACCAGACATGTTCGGGGATTGAGGTCTGGACACTAGATTAATATAATTTCGTGATCCCGAAGGTAGTTCCTAAAGATATGAATTTGGAGAGCTCATGCGTTATTATGCATAAACACAAAATTTTCAACCATATTGTCAGAATGATACAACATGTTCTTCTAAAATACCTGTAACGTATCTATGAGCATTCATTCACTTATTCACGATGACCGGATCAGTAAAGAAGTTCAAAAAATTCCTACCAAAACGATTATTGAACTTCCACCAAAAATAATATAGACAAGTATTGTGTTTTCTGGAATTTTACTTAATAATTATGATTCGTAACGCGTTTCTTTACACCATAGCTTCTTCAGACGAATGAATGTACAGAAAATAAGAATGAGAATATAAATTTAAATGTTCTTGAGTAATTGAAAGCTTATTGGTTTGCTTCTTTATAAGTGGTTATTTATGAAAGGTATATCCAATAAAATTAAGGAATAGATTGCTCCTGAAGAGATTTGAGGTGAAGGGCTTAAATAGACTTGTTCATTGATGAGTCTACCTGAGTGTTTGTATTTGTTGATCTCTAAATTTTCCCAAAGATCTACCTTCCAATATTTATTATCTGTTTGCAAAATTTCAAACTGTGGGTCGAAAGAGTGATTATTTTCTAAGAGATGATTCGCGTAATTTGAATCTGATATTTTATTTGAAAACTGCGTTTATGTTCCGATATTCTAATATTAAAATTTCTGTGTTCTACCAATGTAGAAATTATCAAAGTCATTGCAATTCAATCTATAAACACCTGATTTATTGTTTTTACCTGAATTGGTTTTATTATTTTTCATATATTTGCTAAAATTATTATTAGTTTGGAAAGCTATGTTGAAATTATTGCTACTCAAGAATGATTTCAGTTTCTCACTTGTAATGCCAACGTAGGTTAAGGTGTTGAAATTTTATTTCAATTTATCGACAGGGTAAACTTCACTCAATGCGATACTACTTTGTTTTTTATTTAAAATATTATTTATTACTTTGGGATTGTAACCATTATCTTTGGCTATTTGTTTAATCAAATTTAATTCTTTGTTGAAATCTTCTTGTAATAACGGGATGTTAATCAATCTATGAATAAAACTATTGAATTCTGACATTTTATGTTGATACGGATGAAACGACGAGTTATGTATTATAATATCTGTATGTGACGGCTTATGGTAAACTGCGAAAACATGTTTTCCATTTTCATTCGAAATTATTACGTCTAAGAAATTTATCGAATTATTGCTTTGTATTTCGGTTGTGAATCCAATTTTTGGAAGTAAGGAATTTATATGATTTTAGAAAATTTTTAGCTGTCTATCTGTTCCTGTGAAGCAAATAATGATATCGTCTACATAGCGATACCAGTATAAACAATATTTACTGAGTGGATGATTATAAATTAATTTCTCTAAATTATTCATGAATATTTCTGCTAACAAAGGACTTAACGTATTGCCCATAATCCTGCCATCTTCAATAGTGTAATATTTGTTATTGAAATGGAAATAATTTTGATCTGAACAAATTTGTAATAATGAAAGAATATCTGAATTAATGATAGTATTGACATGATTCTTTTCTAATAGTTCTTCAACTAAGTAGTACGTATCTTTCGGATGAATGTTGGGGAATAGATTCTTAACATCGAAAGAAATGAGTTTGGAATTAGATGGTAGAAAGGTATCTTTGATATTGGCAATTAGTTCGTATGAATTTTGACCGAAAATTTAGATGTAAAATTGCAATGTTTTATTAGCAAGTCGTTAAAGAATTTTGAAAGTTTGAAAGAAGGTGCCGTTGCATAAGAAACAACAGGTCTAATAGGGTAATTAGGTTCATGAAGTTTCATCAACGAATATAATTCGGGGGATTGTGGATTGGAGTTAATGAATTTAGATTTTTGTGGTCTGTAATTAATGATTTTGCTGTCGAAATTATGTTTTAACCACTTTCTGAAAATTTGGGGTAGGATCCTCAGTTGATGTTATATAGTTTTCGGCTTTTAAGAATTCTTCAGTTTTTGAAAAATAATTGGTTTTACCGTCTTATCATTTTACCGATGACGGTGTTACCTTTATCTGCTTTAGTGAATACTAAATCGTTCTTGGTACTATTTTCACGAATTGTTTTATTATCTTATAATCGGAATTGTAATGACGTGATAATTTCGAAAAGTCTTCTTTGATGATTTTTTCTGTTTGATGTTTGGCTAAAATATTATCTTAGGAGTTTTTGAGAATGATTTCTTTTTGTGGTTGTGTAAAATTGGTATCAGTTAAATTAGTGAATCTGTCAAAAAATTGATGATCTGAAAATTTATCAGTTGAAGGTTTGGGTGTAAAAGATTTGAATTTAAGTGTATTTTTTTTTGTTGCTGAAACTTTTTATAAATTAAAATTTTGACATCGTATCTGGATTCAGAGTCGAAAATATCAAACTCAATAGGGTGCAATCTAAACAACAATTCCGTATGGATTACCTTCAAATATATGTTGGCAACGTCCCTCCTGTTGTATTGGATCTTCATATCCTATTTGATCCATATGCGTTGACCTTTCTCGATTGCTCTTCTTGCTGGTCTACTATTGTTATGTGTCCTCAACCATATATAATTGGGAGTCAATCTATTGTTCAAGCACATTGAGTAGATGCATATATTCTGAATATGAACTGCACATCTTAGTAGTTTTTTGAAATACCACTAAGCCAAAAAACCGGTATCAGCTTTCTTTAACATTTGAATTTGGTAGGCTTTTACTTGATAAAATTCCATTATCAATAATAAAAACAAGTAATGTGTTTTTTGGAGTTTTACTTAATAATTATGAACAAAGGAAGATAAAACGCTTCACTGGACATATCTCTTTCCTACGTCTGTATGATAGAGAACTGGCAAAATTCAGTTGCATTCTTAGATGTGCTGAGGGTGAGATGGGCCTCGAGTAGCGACACGAGGCTACAAATCAAAAAACCAAATTCCCTGTGACCTTGTTGTATCGTTTTAGCAGAAATTTGCTCTTCACTGTTATTCGGAAGCTGTATTTGAAAGTGCCTTGCATTAAAAAAGCATTGGTTCAACAGTCACTTGAGGTTGTCCTTGCCAGGGTCTCTTTTCATAACTACCAGCCTTCTTGTATCTGTGGATAATTCTGGAAACAACTGAATGGGACACCCCAAGCCTTTGACCTATTCTTGAAATAGTCTAACCTAGATCATCTAACACTTCTGCTACAGCACATTCTGCTGATTGAGTTTTCTGACTCTAATTGCACTATCACCGATGATTAAAGTCTTAAGATCAATAAACGTTACTCGCTAAAATTGATCAACAACTGTTGTTATCAATATAAGGTGGTTCATGAAAATATCAATTTATTCCCTTCATTTCATTCCTCAATAGATAAACATGTGCCCTAATAAAAACATCGAATTATGTTGGCATATATCGGTATATATCCGAAAAACACATGTATCAATAATTAGTTGCCTACCAGAAGAGAAATTTGAAATATTGAAATTATGCGTGAATTTCTTGGGGCTGTGTATTTTGATATCATTTTCATACCCACTTTCCATACAATGCCGAATAAAATAAAATAATGACGTTTAAAAGATTTGCACCTATCAAAAATATTTGCATTCTTCTAATAACGAAGAATATAATCTGATCTATCATGAGAACCCTAAACTAAAAGAAACTTTGCCAATATATGAACAAATAGTTGAAAAAAATTCGGAGCTTTATACACCAGAGAGAGATATTACAATTGATGAGAGTCTCCTTTTTCATAAACGGTGGTTAGACTGGGTTCAGTATATACCACTAAAAATGGCTAGATTTGGAATTGAATCGTACATGCTTTGCGAATCCTGTAGCGGTTAAGTTTGGTCATTTTTATATCTACTGGCAAAGAGACAAATCTAAACCCAGATTACAGTAATTTGCCAATGTCTTCTTCTACAGTTATGACGCTTATAATTCCTGTTTTGAATATGGGGTATTGTCTTACTATAGAATTTGAAGCAAATATGTTCCAAGATAAACTTCGTTAGTACTGTAACTATATAAACGTGGGACAAGAATAATCATTCATAAATCCGTTGATCAATGAATAACACTTCCTGGCAGAGCTAGTTCCCAAATCTAACCGCCATTCACGCAGCCCTCAGGAGCCACAATAGTGCAACTAAGCAGAATACCGAGAAACGAAGCGGCAGACTGTAGTTTTGTCTTTATTAGGAGCTCATCAGTGTCGCATATTGCTTCTCAGCACCCTACCCAACAATTATCGGGGTAGCCCAATGATTCCGGAAAGGAAGCACCTCGTACATACGTATGAGAGTCGCTCTTTATGCACCGAGACGGCGAACCCGATACCGGACTTCGAGAAAGCAACGAACAATAACAAACATATGTGAGAACGTTGAAAAATGAAAAATTCCACCACTTGAGAAACACCTTTCGTAGGTCCGTGATTGATATCGACGGAAACAAGCAAAATAATCGAATATTTACAAACAAGAAGTTTCATCCTGGAAAAAAGAGTCCAGAGCACAATTTCCAACCACATCCTATCCAAAAACCATTTAGATGCATGGATATCATCGAACAATTAGAACGAGGCTCGATTTCGCCGCAGTACTCTTTATGCACAGAACACTTCGTCGTCGATTTTTATTCTTTTTTTATATTTAAATTCATATTCTTTTGAGTTTGTGTGCGAAAGCCTCAACTCTTGTATTTTATAATAACAATAATAAATATACAATTGTTCTCCCAGTTCTGATGAGAATTTGCTGCGAGATACCCATACGTCGTGGAATTTTTCAAGGAGACTCTTGAGTCCACTATGGTTCTGTTTAACTATGAACCCATTATCCTCAATGCTCAATAGAACAGGATACCGATTTAGGATAAAACAGATAGGAATACAGTCTCCCACCTTCTGTATATAGATGACATCAAATTATATGCTTCGAACAAGTAGCAATTGAATGATTTGCTGTAAACTGTCAGTGAGTTCTCGGCAGATGTTCATATGAAATTCGGGATTGAAAATGTAAGACCCTGAACATTCAAAGAGGAAAGTCATAGATAACGAAACACAACTTCCAAACGTGATATTATACAGTGCATGAGGGCTGGCGAAACATACAAATATCTAGGATACCTACAAGCCAGAATACTTGGCCAAAACAATCAGAGGAGAAGATTGGTTCAGAATACAGTCAGCGTCTGAAGACTGTGTTGAAATCGATGTTGAACCGGGGAATCTAGTTAAGGCAATTAACACCTACGCCATTCCAGTGTTGCTTTACTCATTTGGAATAATCAGATGGACTAAGACAGAACTGGATGATATTCAAAGGCAAAACCGAACGATGCTAACATAGTACAACAATCATCATCCAAAATCGTCTGTGATACGAACAACTTCGAAGCGGAAAGAAGGAGGACGCGGATTAATAGAAGTTGTCAATTTACACACCGAACAGATAAAAATCTCAGAGAAATCTGCTCAGCAAAAGCTTTCACTTCTGACCTCCATAGAGTGGTATCGTTGGCTGATAAGGGATATACACCTCTAAATCTTGCTACCAGACATGACCTGCTGCATCTACCGTTCCTATCAGAAACTGAAAAACAAGAGCAATGGTCAAGAAAGGAATTGCGTGGACGACATCACCATGAGATTAATCTACCACACATCGACAAAGAAGCCTCCAACAAATGGTTGATGAAAGGAGGATCATTCGCGAAAACAGAGGGATTCCTCATAGCCATCCAAGACCAAGTGATCGCTACAAACAACTACAAAAATTTATTATGAAGGACGGAACATTACAAACAGATAGGTCCAGAAAATGCCATATGAGATCGGAGACTATACAGCATAGTACGTCCGGATGCGAACAACTGGCCAATACGGACTATCTTCACGGGCATAATCAAGTGTGCAACATTATCCATCAGAATGATGATATGCATGATTGCCTTAAGAAATTAGAATTGTATGAGAATACCTATATAGAAATGCAAAAAGCTGTAATTCTTAATACATGTAGGATAGTTAGGAAGTTTATGTCAATTATATTGTAATCGAGCATATTCCCTTTGATTGCCGAATCTGGGAAAGGTAAATTATATCCAGCTTACAGCTGAGATAGTGCATAAATCTACAATTGTTCTCCCAGTTCTTATGAGAATTTGCTGCGTTTTGTCTCATTAGTTTTATCTTTGTTTGAATAGAAAGATAGAAGCAACTAATGCAAAATCGTCTAATTAATTGTGAAATATTATAAGTGGCCAGCGTTTTGAAGCTCACTTTGAATTTTGTCCACTGAATTAACAAAGTCTTCAGTAATGGTATAGTATTTTCAGATATCTGGCTGATATTGTCTTCTGATATCATAATGCATAGTGCTTAGTAAAATAACCGCTTTATCAGGAACACAAGTAACAATGGTCTTTTGAAACCCAATTAAAGACGATTCACTTTTTAGTATATTATTCAGAAAGCTTCGTCAGTGATGCCCATAGAAGTGAAAAAATTGTCCCCTATGATAATGAGCCAAAATTTTCCATATCTACGAAAAAAATCCCTTAACTTCTTTTTCTCCCACTTGAGTGTCCTAAGGCTCATACTCTTCCTAAACTTCTTCCTCATTGTACCTATGATCAAATTGCTATTATTGCCTTCAGGATTTTCTAGGTTTAGTAAGTAGTAATAAATAAAATATCACTCCCTGTACTAAGTAGTGGTTAGAAATCTTTCGTCGAATAAATATTAGAACTCAGAATTCGTATAGTTATCTTTATCGTGCAAAATCACTTGCAAATAGTTCGTGAGATTCACGAATTCAAAAATCTCGCTGGTTCAATCAAATCAAAAGGTGGCACAAGGTCAATTTGGTCGAATACCAAATCAATATTTTTGGTCCTTCGAGCCGGATCTCAATCTAACTACTCAGCATTTTTGGATATCAACAACTATCGTTCCTAAAGAAAGAATTGCTTCAAGTCAACCAGTCTTGAAATAACAAACTCATTTGGAACTAAGGAAATCATCTACAAATCTTCGATAAACTACATTCGTGAAGTCACATGAAACAGACACAGTTCAATTTGTGGTCAGTGTGTTTTTTCATATGTACTACATATTCCTGTTTTCGTGGAGAATATATATATATGCATCAATATGAACAATTCAAATGAAAAGTTAAAATCATTGATAGATGAAAACGTAATTTAAAAAGTAAATTAACACAAACTAAAACATTTTTGATAGAATTTAAACGTAGAGAACGAAATAATTTCTTCTTTTCAAGTCCAAATGAGATTAGAGTCATTCGATCCCTTAAGGGATTGGTTTGCAAACATAATTTTGAAATTAATTTCTTCAAGTGATCTAGATCAAATTGAAATCTACGAAACCAAGGAAGGAGGATTTGAGATTGCTAATTACCAATTGAAGCCTGCTATGGAATGTTTTGTTGCTTGGAATCAAAAGATCAAACGGATAGGTTGTCAAAACAACTGAAATTAACTCAAATTAAGGATAATCGCAATGAAGACGATATTGTCTTACCTCCTGTTACGTTATCTAGCTTTGATGATAAATATGAAGAGTGGCCTGAATTTAAGGCACTCAAAGCTCTTATGAGTGAAATGAAAAATATATCAACTGCTAGAAAGTTTTTCTATTTGAGTAGTCATAATATGGCTCAGCATTTAGAATAAATGAACACTTAACAATTTCAGATACAAATTATGATTCAGCGTGAGAATTGCTGAAATATTTTTTCGAAAATAAAAATAGTATCATTCAAAACCATATAAAGTCATTGCCTAATCTTGATTAATTTACAAGAGAAAGTTATTTAAACTTGCAGACATTTCATGATGATGCTCTGAGACTTGCCAAGTCTTTACGTGAACTGGAAAATAACGAAAACCTCTATGATTCGTTTTCAGTTTACTTAATCGAATCACAATTTTATCAAACCAGTTGTAAGAATTGGGAAACGTTATATCATAGAAATCCTACTTTTGATTCATTGATGTTATTTTCGAAAGAACATTGCGTTATTTTGGATAATATTGAATCGGTTCACTTTGATAACCAGTTCCAGAAGGCAATTAACACTATGAGCGCTGTAACTAAAAGTCACGTTAATACTTCATATATTCATCAATGTCCCCGTTTGTAAATATAAGCATTTGATTCATAAATGCGATGTCTTTTTGAAGTTATCAATAAATGACAGAATTCAGCGAGAAATCTTATGTTATGTTTAAACTGCCTTAAAAAAATCCATCAGTTAGAAGTTTTAGTGCAAGCTGTTGTGAAATTTGTAATAAGACACATAACTCATTACTTCTTCTGAATTTAAATAAAACAGATCAATCATCAAGTAATCAAGAGGCCCTTTCAGCAGAGAGGCTTTTTGTTATCATAGTGTGAATAAAATCACCGAATCAACAGTATTGTTGTCAACGGCTTAGGTAAAGGTCTATGACTGTTATGGAAAAGATTATATCGCGAGTGCCTAGCAAGATATGAGTTCTCAAGTCAATTTTATTCCCAATAATATGTGTACTCGACTGGAACTCACTAAGGAATTAGTTGAAATGAACGTCAGAGGTATAAATCAATTATAGAAAACGAATTCCATGCTTAGTTTTAAATAAAATAACTGGAAAATTGCCAAATATTTCTATTAATCTCACGAGTCTTAATATTCCTAAAAACATTGTCTTGGCAGATCCTAAATTTTATGTTTCGACAGAAATTGATCTCTTGTTGGGTGAGGGAGTTTTTTGGGAAATTCTATCGACTGGTGGAATAACGTTGGGCGTTCATAATCCCATTTTACAAACAACAATTTTCGGTTAGGTTAGTCGGCAAAAACAACATCTGGATTGTCCTTAAATGACATCCAACCTAAAGGTCTCACAATTCAGGACGACTTATTTTCAATCATTTTGCGATTTCGAAAACTTGTGTGGTCACTGCCTATATCGAAAAAAATGTAAAGGCAAATAATAATTAGACCCATAAATGAAATTTACAATAAGAATTATGGCGAGAAAATTCAAATGATGCAGTTTCATGCTATCAGCTGAATACACTTGAATATGGTACCGCATCGGCTCCAAACTTAGCTACTTGTTGTTTAAAACAGTTAGCAATGGAATTTGAATCTCAATATCCTATATCAACTGATAGATTCAGATTTTTGTATGGACGATTTATTATCGGGATGACACTATAAAACTGAAGCCACACAGTTTAGTCAACAAGTTTCGGATATTCTGTTTTCTGTGGGCTTCGATCTCAGAAAATGGATGTCGAATAGTTCTGTTTGTAAGCTCGTAGGAACGAAGACATAACTTAGATCAAGTCATCAAAATCTCGGATGATTCCACGATGAAAACTCTTGGAATGCTGTGGAATGCAAAATCAGATCAGTTCCAATATTCAAGTGGTTATAATATTCATTCAAAAGGTTGGTTGTTACCAAACGTACAATTTTATCTTTGACGGCTCAGATATTCAATTCACCGGCTTACTTTCTCCGATAATTATAATGGCCACAAAGGTTACTCTCAAAATTATGGTCGCTGAAATTATCATGGGATGAAAAATCCCAAATCAAGTACATACTGAATTCATTAATTTCAGGAATAATTTTGAAGTTTTTAATAAATTGGCTATCGCTAGACATGTCCAAACCCCAAATTATGAGGAAGTAGAACTACGTGGGTTTTCGGACGCATCAGAAAGAGCCTACGGCTCTTGTATTTACTACGTTCTAAAGTACAGCATACCAACACTTATATTTCTCATGTATTGAGCTCTAAATCCCGTTTTGCACCTCTAAAAACATTTCGTTACCAAGACTAGAGCTGTGCGGTGCATTGTGACGTGCTGAACTTTTAACAAGGTTAACGGTGTCTTCATATTAAACTTCAATTCAGTTAATTTTTGGTGTGATTTTACTATAACATTAAATTCGAAACCGTCAAGATGGAAAACGTTTATAGCTAATAGGTTAACCCAAATTCAAAATTTAACTCAGATATCAGATTGGAGACATGTCAATTCCAAGGAAAATCCAGTTGATTTAGTTTCACAAGGCGCTAACCTTGACATTCTAATAAATTCTAATCTTTGAGGGAATAGACCAACATGGCTTTCTACTTATAAATCTTATCCGCCATTTAAATCAAGTAAAATGGATCTTGAAGCAAAAAGTTTCTCAACTACCTTTCATTTGACTATTGATAACAATGTTTTCGATCAATTTTCAACATTTTCCAAATTGAGACGCGTTATTACTTATTGTCTTAGATTTATATTTAATTGCAGGAACGTTCATTCGCGATAATGGGGTCTTTTCAAAAATGGCGAAATTTAAAATTCTTCTTACATTTTGATACGATTATCTCAACTATCCTTTTTTGCATCTCAAATTAAGAACCTAGCTTGCTATAAAGAGGTATACTCTAAATGTCAAATTTTGTCTTCAAATCCGTTTTTATATGAAAATATCGAGAGTTGGTGGTCGTTTTAATAAGTCAGCTTTTGCTTATAATAAGAAACACTCTATAATTTTAGCTTTCAAACATAAATTGACAATACTCATACTCATAAATCATCGTTACATTGCGGCGCAAACAAAATTCTCTACTTAATGCAAGAGACATATTGACCTCTCAGAAGAAGAAATTTAGCAAGGAAAATTGTTCACAATTGTGTCATTTGTTTTAAATCAAACCCAGAAGCGGATCAATTCCAGCTACTCGTTTGAATCCTTTTTAAAATTATTCACAATTCTTGAATTCGGCTGATGTGCCTAGTCTTGTAATCAAATTTCATTTGAATTTGAACCTTTACACTTTTCGATATGAGCATTGATTACAATTTTCGAAA